>JACSYO010000444.1:407500-745000 GCA_016806645.1 Ophiodon elongatus
AAAAATACATCAGTGATTAGCTGAATTGCTTTTGTGAATAATGCTTCCCTGTAGTTCCACAAAGTTCTCTGTTTAAAACCATAAGCCCTTTATTTTTACAGAAACTACAAAGAAAAGCAAATGCAACCGGCCCTCCTATAAATAATACCCAGACATGCATGAGTTTGACCTCTTGCTTTATGGGGAATCGGATTGCTCCTCAAACCGGAGTGCCTTTCAAAGCCAAGCACATCTGATTGCTGGGTTAAATTTTCTGCACCAAAAGAAAAAAAACAGCAAATTAGAGAAAAAAGCCAACATATTATATTTATGAAACACTTCAGCAGCTTTAGTTCACCATGGCAACAGTGTTTTAGTATTGATGAGAGAATATCAACTCAATCCTGTTGTTTCAAAACAGAGTTTTGCATATATTTCTTTTTTAACATAACAGTGGGTGAATATTTTGTATTCCCATGAGGAAATACTAGCCACTGTTTTTAACAATACTTTCTGTTCAGCATATGAATACTGCTGCTGTTATGAAACCCAACCTTCAAAATGTTTGAGATGCACATATTCAGTTTCTTGCCGAGAGTTGGATGAGAAGATTGATACCACAGTATCAATACTACTATATCAATCTGCAAACTGAATATGCAAACAGTATTTCCAAAAAATGTCAAAGTATTCCTCGAAGGCTTGTTTATGATACTCATACTAATTTCCACATGTAGACTTACATAGTGTGTCGTATTTAATGAGTCCCCTATGATATAATGATATTGATATTAAGCCTGAATGAATACAGGTTATATATTTTGTTCTCTGAGTGTACTGGCTAAAACACTATCGATCTGCAATTAATCAAATGGTGTTGTTGCGCTACTGGAGCAGATCATTCGGTGTCTCCTCTGTGTTCTGTCCTTAGTAACTGCTCTGCGGTGTGTATCTGGTCTCCCCCGGGTCTCCTGAGGTCACGTTATCTTAATGCCTCTCCCGCTCCAGTAGCTTGGCTCACCAAGCTCGGTTTAACTCAAAGCCTCTGGTGATGGACATCTTTTGTCTTTGACTCCGCGGAGCAGCAGGAGGTTAGAGAGGAGCTTTTTGCTTCCGTTGCACTCGTACATTGTTTTCTCACTTTCCTCAGTTCCAGCCTTGCAGTTAATCTAAAGTTTGTAAACTCCCATTGTAGAGTTACGCTTGGGTAATGGCAAGGAAAGCAGACTTTGAGTTGGGCAATCGTCTATAACTTTTTTCAAGTTCGTGCTTTGCTCCTGTGTGTGTCACAGTTTCTACTGTGACGAAAACCACACATGAGGGAAAGTACACAATACCTGCACCTGTCCTCGCTTGCACTCTTGGCTTACACACTGTTTATGTTTATGGAAATCTTACCTAAGAGGCTCATAGTTGGCTCATGTAAATCCACTTGACGGTTGCAGTGTTAAGGATGTTTTGTCACGAATGCAAGAGGCTGCATCGGGTATAGTGAGTTTATTTTAGTTTCACAATAGAAGAAATGCGTACAGAAACAAATTCAAAAGAAAAGTTTGCTTTTCAGGATCCACCTGAGCAAAACCTGGGTGTCATTTGAATGTTGCATCACCGAGCAAACCGTCAACAAACTCAAACTGAAACACAAAAGCATGTTCAACAGGCTGTGAAACACAAAATAGTTAAAAAAAAAAAAAGAACACCAAACCAAAACAACCAAATTCTGTTGCAGATATGTAAACACGCATAACCAAATAATCTTTCCACAGATATAGTCACACCACAGATGAGCAAACACATTTGGTTAGAACAGAAACTTAGTTCTGAGGAACAAATCCGAAAAAGAGAGGATGTACAATTTGAACGAAGCTTACGTAGATAAAAAAATCATGAAATTCATTACATGTTACACTTTTATGTAGCATAACTACAAAGCAGATTAAGAAAAGAATCCTCAATACACAATAGCCACTACATTTGTAGGTTTATTTTCACCATCAATAGCTGTGTTTTAGATCAGTGCTCACTTAAGACATTAATGGAAAACATATCTTAAAAACAACAAAAGGAAATAGAAAAAAAACGCTGTTTAATGAAGCGATTTCAGCGCATAAATGTCCTTATGTGTCCCTAATCTATTCAACTTAATATCATGTCATTTGTATTGCTCGTCAGCTAAATATTCAAATAAATCATGTCTTCTTTTCAGGATCTTTGCATTTTTTTTTCTGACAATTAGTGTATGCATTTAATCTGCTTCAGTTTTCATGTATTTGTAAGAAATTCAGAATACTGATTAAACTCTCATTTAAAGCATTTCCAATAAAAGGTGTGTAAAGGTAGTAAATCAGCTTTTATTATGATGGGAAGACTGCCACCTTCTGGGCATCAGGATGAAGTGAAGGTTTGATAAAGTAATGTCCTACAACTACCAGTAAAACAAAAGAGATGACGACGTTTAAAAACAGAAATGCTGCATCTGCAAAGCCGAAAGTCTACTTTTAGGAAAACTGCACATTGTTTCATCAGTCACAGTCCTCCATCCTCTCAAAGTTCACAGTCATTAGTTTTGGTCATCAGTGAGCTCAGAAAAGAATACTCTCCCTAATCAAGCAAGAGGGGAAGTCAAAATACGCTTTCAGATGTTTACTCAAACCAAACATTAATGACTTCCTCATCTCCAGTTACAGATTCACGAATCAGGGAAATATTAAGGTTTGGTAACACTTTGACACCCATGTCAATAATGCAATATAAACATACTTATAGTGTGCTATAATCAGTTCATGGCACTATATCATTTTAATCATAAGCACTTATAAATATCCATAATGCTTTATGGATTATAAAGTTGTAAAAAAAAACTTTTCATAATAAACCATGTGCTGTAATTGGTCATTGTTTGTAAAAAAATTTAAAAAATTAAAAATGATCGTACAATGTCTTATCTGTTGTTCTTGCATACGTTTAATGATATTTATTCCACTTCACCTAAAGAAAACCATGACTATTTATAATACACTTTTAATCATATTAAAATACATTATAACAGTGATTAAAATGCATTATAAAAAGACTAACTAAGATAACATGTTGAAAACAAATGATATGCCCACTCAATGGCAGCACTCAGCAACGGTTACAAACAGAACTACAAAAGTATAATAGACCTTATCCTTTTTAAAGCCATATGCCTCAATCATTTCTGTTTTTGCTTTTCCAGTTTGTTTCCTTCATATCATAAATGTCATGATTCCCACCATTACACAGATCCACTGCAGTTTGAGCTTGCCTCCTGATAACGAGATCAGTTTCCCCGTCACTTGTACTGTTTGACTAGCGAGCGACTTCCTGGCAGAAGGTATCCACAGTGTGCATTCATACGGCTGATTCAGGTTCCCTTTCTTTATATCTATTGTGCTGGAGACATTGTACCGTCCATGATGGTCCATCTTTACCTGTGTTCTGGCTGAGTGGGTGAGGTTAACATCTCCCTGGAACCAGTTGACGGTGCCAATGGGGTAAACTCCACTGAACGAGCACTCAGCATGGGACTTATCGATAGAGTAGTGATAACTCTCAACGCAGTCTGTAAAGATTAAGGACTTTTAGACAGATAAAAGAAGACAGCGAGAAAAATAGGTTTAAAAAAAAGAAAGAAAGTTGTAGCTCACCTTGTACTGTAACTTTAGTTGTGCTATGCTTTGCTCCGGAATTGCCGTGTAGTTTGCAGATGTATTCCCCCTGGTTGACCGGCATCACGTTGAGGAGAGTCAGAGTGAGTCTGTGGACGGAAGACTCGGTCCTTTCACACAGAACCTCTGAGTCAGGTTGGACGTCTCCATTGCACAGACTTTTATTCTTAGCCAGCCAATTAAATAATATAATTTTCAACTGGCCTGATGAGCTGGCATCACATGTCAAGGTCACATTTTTTCCACACTGCGCAACCATCTGGGAACTGGTCTGTAGCTTCACACCTTGACTGACTGAATCATCAGAGAAAGAGATGACTAAAAGTTAAAACAAAACACGGTCTGATGAATGATTTCCTGCTCACATTGTGTTATCATTTGTCATTCCATTGTCAATATAAAAACACAATCCACCTACCAGCACCTCTAAAACTCACTTTGTTTAATCTGTTCTAAACCCAAAGAATGACAATAGAGAGGATTATATGTTGGACTATTACCAGGAAGAACCCTGCTCGCTGTTTCCATTCCTTATGCTTAGCTTAGTTATAGTTATGTAGCTGTAGCTACATATTTACCTTACAAACATTAGAGTAGTATTGATCTTCTCATCTAACTCTCAGCAAGAAACACTAGTACTGTATTTCTCAAAATGTAAAACTATTCCTTCAAATCCAAACTGGGGTTCAGGATCGGAGGTTTCCCAGAAACACAAGAGAAACTGAAGTTATCAAGGTTAGACTGTAGCATCTTGAGGTCTCCTGTTTGCATGTTTCTCTTAAAGAGCTACAACTCGTCTTTTTCCTTTAATCATGAAACAGTGTACAACCATTACACAACAATGCGCATAGTCAGTAAAATGCCCTGCCTAAGCTGTAAACATTTCAATAAGCTTAAAAGAAAAGATGTTTTGATAAACGTGTCTTTTCATGCACAAAACAAAACCTCACCAGCAACGCTGACTGCTGAAGTGAACCAGAGGATGGAAACCCAACCAAAAACATGCCGAGTCTTCACATCCGAGGAGAAACTTAGCACTTTCATCTGCATTGAAATCAATATTTATCACATTAGATGAGCCAGATGAAAGCCAAACACAGAGAACTGACAGTACGTTAACAAACTGTGTGTACTCACGATGCAGAGGATGTGTGAAAGAACGCTCACTGAGCCAACCTCAGCGTTTTAAGGGAAACTCATGTGGCCGCAGGTTCTAGCTTGATCAGACATGCCCTGGAATGACTGCCTTGTTGAGGAACGAGAGTGAAAGTGAAACGTTCCTGTCTGCTTCACATTCAACCTTTCATTATTGTGATACTCAGTCCACCAAATTAGCTCTACTTTCCTTTACTCTAGCTGGCTCAGCATATCATTTTCGTTTTATTATTTTTAGCCCTAAAAGGTAGTTGAACATTTATTCTAGCAAATATATATGTATTATTATGAAACATTTGTCAATTTGACATGTTTAATATTTTATTAATTACTTTGATTTAATCATTTTTCTTCCCCTTTTCTCAAGAGAGAAGTCTTCAAACATATTTATTACATCACGTAAACAATTCTGTGTTCCTTAATTTTCAAAAGCAAAGAGGCTTGTTAATATATTTCTGGGGTTTTCTATCAGTGTTGCCGTTTCTATCAGAATTTGACTCTGACAATGTGCAGTGTGTGCCATCTGATAGTAGGAGGTAAATTTGGCAGTTTCCACTTGTGAAAATATGAGCATTGTATTTTCTTCAGAAAGGTTGATGATGGTGTTTAATAAGGTGCATTGAGTCATGGTTGATCATTCAAATTTGCGAACAAACACCAGAAAATAGATCCTTAATTTGGGCATTTAGACTTCTACATTGAAAATGCTCTGTTTTAATCACCCGGTTATAATTAGAGCCTCACTGACTCTCACTAGACAATGCATCAAAGAGAGACATTTATCTGGGCATCAATTAGACTACATGTAAAAGCAACATTTAAAGGTGCAATATAAGACATTCAGAGTATTAATCAGGCAGCAAACTGTCTGCTATGTAAATATGTAGTGGAGTAATGTCCGCCTGAGCAGAGAATGAAGTCACTTTCTTTTTGTGTGTTGTTATCAGAGCTTCTCTTTGCTTTGTTGACAAAGCAGGGCAGGCCATGCTTGCTTTTAGTGCATGTTAGTACATGTGAGCGTGACTCACTGGTTAGCTAACGGTCAATGTGCCACACTGCTCTCATACGGCGGTTACAGCTGATAATGCATTGTAGAAGCGTAGCGCCCCCTTCAGGTAAACACTGTTAGCCGTAGTTTGCACTGTTAGCACCGTTAGCTGCGATCCGCTAGTTCAGCCGTCGCCATGTTGAGAGCCATTGAGAGGCAATAGAAATGCTCCCAATCCTGTATGAAGCACATTTAAGTGGCCATCTGTATGAAAGACAAAGACAGTTTATTCTGACACTTCAGCATGAGATACAACTCTTTAGTTTAGTTTATTAGTTTATTAACTGGATCCCCATTAGCTGACGCCTTAGCAGCCGCTAATCTTCCTAGGGTCCACAGAAAGGACAAAACATAATACATACAAAACATGATGTAAAACCAACAGTTAAAACAGAAGAGTCAGAAATTGTTAAAATAGCACGGTCAGATACAAGGGTGTATATCAGAACCGACCATATACCTTTAGCATCCATAACTTCTCAGTCACATTGTAAGCAGCCTTTTGTTCACCAGTTTATTTGGGTCTGGTTTGGTGCAGGTTTGTGTAACACTTCCCTCTGACTCACTCAAACCAATTATCTGAGGAAGGAGATGTAAAAAAAAAAGTCTTTCTCTCTGGAGGGCAAAGCTGGGAAAACCTTGGATTGACTTAATGACAACTTTGGTGGCATAGATGAATATTTTACAAAATATCTTCTCTGTTATCTAGGAACTGGGTTTTGTTTGTCCAAGAACAAGTCTTGCTTGGGACTGACCTTTCTACAGCAGCTGACTTTTGTTGAGCTGTGACACTTTGGCCTGGAAAGTTTTTCTAATGCCCAAAGAACAAACAATGTAGGCTGTAATTAAATAAATACAAAACAAGAATAATGGGCTCCTTTCCAAAATCCTGCTGCTACATGTGCTGCCTGGTTTTGTGCGTCCCGCTGACAGCAAATCAGTGTAATTTTAGACGTTTCAAGTCTCTCTGTAGTACATCATAGCAAAAATTGCAATCAAGATATATTTAAAACTACCCGCCAAATTCTCCAGTTTTACAAGAAACAATAAAAAAAGAGCTGTACTGTGTGTGGAGAAGGTGTGGCCTGGTTTCAAGGATCAAAACAAGTAATCTGCTTGTATCAGCAAAAAACTGGTGGCAAACACAGGTGAAAAGATATCTGTCCAGACAACTCCAAATACCTCAGTGGTTCTGTATGACAGAGAACGCAGGCATGAAATGACAAGTTACTCTTTCTGACAATTAAAAATATGTATCATCAACTTCTATTTGTGAGGAACCTTTGTTTAAATCACGTTTATATTCATAGAAGCTAATGCCCTATTCAATAGTATTAAAATGTGTTTTTGTTATCTTAAGATATCAAATAACATCACATACATCACATAAATAGACAAAATGTAACCAGATTTCTGTAATATAACACCCAGTTTCCAACATTTCAACATGTGGATAATGAGGAGAGTGTATTATTTTGTACAATGGACGAATTCATATGGAACAACTTGTATTTTTACACAATGTGACACCTCAAAGTACAACGTAAAAATTGCCATGAGATGCGATGGGTCAATACCTCAGTAAATATACAGTTGTGGGTAGCATTAGGCTATTGGAGTTAAATTAATTAAACTGATTTAAATGTTTAGGTGTTTGTTCTGCAGATCCCCTGTTAAGCATCCATTTTCCGGTAGCGGTATTATTGTGTTGACTTTTTAGCAGCTGAATACCTAATAATACAGTATATTTACATCCACAAATATGACAACATTTGCAGTTAGAGGCAAGCTCATATTCTGTCACATAGCTTTATCAATACCCAGAGGGGAAACATATTTTTAGTAGATGTAAAAGTGGCAAGAATAAGCAGATTAAATGCAAACAGGTTGACATGTAAACACGTGGGAATGTTCTATAACAATAAAACACACAGCCAAGAAGGACTGCCTGGTCTTTACACGGGCACTAATTGGAGATGAAGAGCAGCTGGGAAATCATGCGGCAGGTGAGCACCATGGCACTGAGGACGCCTGGTGGACAGGTGAGGAATGGCCGGACAAGAACAGCTGGAGTCTTGACAGTCTGGGTAATGTTCACCGATATCTGCGCATTATATCTCACGAGCTTGAGCTTGTCATGTTTCATTCTTAAACATCCTCGACTGTAATGTGCAGCAGTCAGAGAGGTCTAGTAATGAATGAGTGACACTACAGGCTGTGACACCTGGCCAGCAGTCAGCCAAAAGTCCCCTGCAACCTGAACTGGGATTTTCCCAAAAAAATCTTCTGCTTTTATGGAAAGCTTGCGCAAGCTCATACCTGTATTTATACCTGCACCCACATTTTGAAGGATGCACTTCTTTCCATGCAGTGTGGTGTGAAGATGATAAAGAAAGCCTCCATTGTGAGGTGCTGCTCTGACTGCAAGTACAGGCCCTCACATGTACAGACTGTGGAATTATACATTATTAATCAATCTAAGTATGGCAGTGTATGTATTTTATTGGATTATGATGTAACTGTGAAAGCCTCTGCAGAGGGAAGCGGTATGGAGGAAGACGCTGCTGCCATTGAGACTTTAACGCATCTGAATCTGGATGGAGCTGTATAAATGAACATTCGGTCCGGTTTGTTTATCAGCAGGATTACGGAAAAACTACTGGCCCTATTTCATAAAACTTGCAACGAGTGTAGCAGTGGCCAAAGAAGGGCTCATTAAATTTTGCAGCGGATCGGACTTGGCGGAGGTCTGCATTCCCTGAATGCCCTTCTAGTTTCTACTGTGATCAAAGCTACAATGCTGCTAAATGCATTTTATTTCCCTCCCATTTTGTAAATATAAGCCTGCATTTTACTCTTGCTTTTCCCAGATGTATATTTCACTGTTATATGCATACAGTGTTTAGTATAAAGGGAATGCTTTTAAGAGATCTTTGTCCTTGGGCGTCTGCTTCAGTGAGTCCAAACCAAACAGTGGGAGGGAAAGAGAAACTGCACTCAGGAGACAAGTAGGCAGACGGAGACAAAGATAGAGGCTCAGACGGAGGGGCAGCATATGTCAGGAAGATAACAAATATTGGTAGATAGTGCAGTCGTGAAGAGGTCATCATAGTAGAAGGAGGAAGACTAACAAGACACAAATGAGAACATATAGACGAGACGACTCAGGATTGGACAGGAGAAAAGGAGAGGAAAGGAAATGACACGAAATAGAAAAGATAAAGATGAAGTATGAGAGATATCCTGACAAGATGCTGCTGGTGGTAGTTTCCTTGGTGCAACTCTCTCCAAGTGGCATTATGATTCATCTCTTCATCAAAAGGGTGAGAGAGGTTATATCCGATTCAATGAACACTTGCTTTTCTGTGGTTGTTTTGCTCATTTGTGCAGCCAAAGCTAGCTATTACTTTAAAATGTGAAGAAAACAAAAAAAAAAGAAAAGGATTCTTGTCTGTCAGTGTGTGTAGCACACACACACACACACACACACACACACAATCTGCTTGCTGTCACTGATGCTCTTGCTGAGGTTCTCTGTCACCCAGTCCTGTAATGAAGCCCTGCAGTCAGTCATGTTGTCCCTGTACAATAAGTGAATGTGATCTGACCAGTGGTGCATTTTAAATCTCTATTCTTGTAATGCCAGCGGGTTTGGGCTGCAGGCCAAGAGGCAATAGAGGCAACAGGCAAAGCCAAGGCCCGATATATTAAGAGTGAAAGCAGTTTCCATGGCAACAGAGGATGCCGTCGCTTGCTGTCCATTAGGCTGACGCTGGAAGTGGCCTTGGACGACTCATTGATGGGCACTGTTTCCTTGATGACTTTAAGATGGTACAGCGGGTTTACCGACGTCAAGTCTAAATCGTTGTTTGTCTTGTTTTCATCTGTATTTCCTCTAAAGGCAAGGACAAACCAAAAGACAACAACAACAACAACAACAATGAAAACAGCAACAACTGACACGGGACACATGTCCCTTTGTGATTGTGCCAGAAGCCAACCACAATATCAACTGTTTTAATCATTATTTCACAATGTATTCACTTTTGAATGAATATCCTTTTAAATAAAATTAGAAACTAACATTTTTATTTTATGAGGAAGGCATCACAGTCTGTCTTTTTAATTTAAAGACACCCGTTTAAAAAAAAAAAAAATGCCACCATTTTACAATAAAATAGCCATAAGAGTCATAAATAAAGAGTAACAGTTTACTATTGCTTTTGAATTTAACTCAGGGCTGTCAGTGTATTCTGTGTTCAGTCCGCTGGGGGTCGCTGCTGAGCTGCTGTCTGTCTGCAGGGTCACACTCGGAGCTGTCCACGGTGCTGAAACGGGCCCTGGACCTTCAAAGGGAACCGCTTCTGTACCATATTACGTTTAAAAATGGTGCTTTTATTAAAAAGTGTATTATTGGAGACAATTGTGTCATTGTTATGGATAGGCTTCGGTTTTGCTGAATTAATTCATGAAATGGGATCAGTTCATGTCTTGATGATTAACTTAGTTCACTTCAATTCATTATTAATTATTAATCTACTGAGAAGAACTAATTCCATATTAGGCCTGTAGCATTATGCAGAATCATACCCCACTGGCAATCACATTGATCTGACTTGTTTCTAATATAATAATATTTAACTCACTACTTAGCCTTCAGGCTACTAGACCTTTGCATAATACGGCCTATTGTCTGTGTCTTCATCCATCGTCTGTTTTTTTTTTTTTTTTAATTAACACAGAAAATAGATATTTCCTTTTCTCGTAGGAGTCATTAGATGGCGCTATCGGCAAACGAGCCGCAGCGAAAGAGCGACTCGCACCATGAGAGGAGTCGGTGAGGAAACAGGACTCAGAGGAACTCAACAGTCCTGTGTTGTTGCACTCCGATGCCGCTCCGCCTCGGTCCTCGGTCCTCGTGAGGGACTCGACCGCAACTGACCAGAGGGACACTGACACAGCTGGGTTCGTATTTTATTCCTCCGCAGAACCGGGAAGGAGGACTATCGCCCCGCTGCTGCAGCAGGACGCACCGGCGGGATTCCCGCGAAAGTTGTTTTGCACACGCACACACACACACACACACACGCACACGCGCGCGCGCGTCCAGCACAACGCGGTCAGCTGTCGGATGGGAAGTTGCCCGCTCCGCAGCGCTCTCTGTCGATCCTCGCGACTCTGGTCAAAAGTTATGGTTTTGACGCCGCTTGTCACGCAGACGCGCACAATGTCAAGAGGACCCGCAGCTTTCTACGGGAGTGGGAAATGATCGCCACCAGCACCGACCTTTCCATTATGGTGAGGAGATGTCTTCTCACTTTCAAACCATTCAGGTAAGAGCATGTTGTCGTGGGTCTGTTACAACACATGTTTAATGCGAACAGCTGACCGCGCTCCCGCCGGTCGGTTGTATACACCGGTTGTTGTTTTCATTCTGCATCACAACAAAAACGAAAAACGACACGATGAAATTGAAAAGGAATACAGACAACCTTCAGCATTGCTCGGCAATTAAGTTGCCTCGTTAATGCAATCAATGTATGCATTTTATGTTTTTCTGCAGTAGAGCAAGTCTTGCAAGTTCAGACCCTTGGCATTTTCCTTTTTATTGGAGCCATTGGCGTTAATTGGAACAACAGAATGCCTGCTGTGCTCTAATTAACGTTTGCTTACACAGCTAAAACTTTCACCAGCAGCAGCAGCAGCTGGAGAGGAGTGAAAGCAACTCAAGCAGATATAAACTCATTAAAACTTACACGTCTGACTAGATGGGTCGTACACAAGCTCCAGGGCTCACTGGCATCAATATGGTAGTGATGGTGTGCATGCGAGGAGTCTCTCTCTCTCTCAGAAGTAAAGTTCCCCTGATGTTTTACAGCTGTCCCAGTGAATACAATCGTGTTCACACGATGCTCTCTGCCATTTCTCCAAAAACTGTTTTAACATGCGACTCTCACTGCGGAGTCGTATGCTTGTTTTCCTTCACGCAGCACGCACGCATCCCTGAACATCAAATCCCATTTCTTCACCATTACCTCACAAATTGGATATTTGTTACGGCACTCTCACGCGCTATGTGCTGAGTGACTGCGGCCTCTCCGTTGACAGTTTTCCGCCTTCTGATAAACCCCAGTAAGCAAGCTGTGCCGTGCAGAACGGAAGCGCGACAATCTGTCCTGCAGCTCCTCGCCATAAAAAGGGATTGTTTCCCAAACGGGTTCTCAGCACGACCGCTGGAGGATGGCGGGGCCGAGCCAGTTTTGGGCTAATCGGTCCAAAGCATTTCTTTTCAAAGCTCGAGGACTTCACACACGTTTGCTGTGCGGTTCGCTGTTTTCTCCCAAAATGCAACCATTCGCCTGTAGGTTAATGCTTTTATTTTGGATGTTAGCCCACCGAGCATGGTGTGATGCAGAAAACCCATCCATGTCATGGTTCATTTGAGATGACACACTCATGCGAGTACACAATAGTTTTTCTGTGGGTTGATTGGTACAATACGAACTTTACAAAAAAATATGTCCACGCCGCCACGAAGCCTACAAAGGACTTAAAGTGATGTTGTCTCAAAGAGCTCATGTGGATGTGGGGCCGGGCGATTTGGCATAAATCCTCTATCACGATACAGGTTATTTCATATCTCGATAACTATATATGTATCACGATATGGCGTGTTTTCTGGTTGTTCAATGAATAAATACACCTTATGAAATCACCACATGTATACTCCTGTGTGGACTAAATATTTGACAAATCAAAAGTATTTTCTCATTTACTTTAAGAACGTTATTGCAAAATGAACATAACAGTTTCAAGGGAAATTATAGAGAAACAAATATATATGCATTTTTATACACTTGTTTGATCAGATTTTCTGAGAAATGTCAGTACGTCCCAATTATCAATTTAGACTACACAAGAGTGTATCACAACGTCTCGGTATACGATTTCATCACTTTCATCCATTGAAAGATGATATATTATCATATTGAATTATCCCCCAACCTTCTTCAGCCGTCTCGCACACGCCCTGTTTCAAATGTTCTTCTTCTACTTCCTTGTCAATGTCTGTCCTCTGAACTCTTTTTCTCACGAGCTTTAACCTTTTCACGCTCTTGTGTCACTTGATCCCCCCCCTCCCCCCCTCCCCCTCCTCCCCCTCCTCCCCCCACACACACACGTCTCCTGCAGGATCTTCGTGGTTGGGATTGGCTTCTTCAGCCTGTGCTTTCTAATGACCTCTCTCGGGGGCCAGTTCTCGGCCAAGAGATCCGGAGAGTCCCCCTTCACGGTGCGAGCCGAAGGTAAGCCTGCAGTTGCGCGTCAGTGCTGCTCGGTCGCCTCAGACTCCAGCGGCTGGGCCGTGGCTGCGCGGGTAATGAACAGGCCGGGAACACGCTGAGAGCTTCGTGGGTCTTCCTTGATTGCTGCCGGGGGGCTGACAGGCCTGCTCACTTTGCTCATCGTGAATGTGTCGAGGGGTACATGTCGCCTGCAGAGGCTCCATCTTTTTTTTAACGCCCGCTTTCATCTTCGCTCAGTGTCCACATGACCTTGATCTGACCCGCATTAACTCATTTTAATAGCAGTAGTTCTACCAGCTGAAAAACTTTGGAGGCTGATGTAGGATTTATGTTACTCTTTTATGAAGCTGTATATGTTATGTTAACCTCGTATGTATTCATATAGTACAAATGCACTAAATGTATCATGTAGTGGAAGTTGTTTGCCAGAGGAATTCCTTTTAGCTTGTAAGCTCACTGAAGCAAATATAAGTTATTGCAAACACAAAGCTATTAAAATGTGATGCCATCATGAGAAGCGGTGCATCTGTTTCTCAGTGATAGTTGTATGTTTCATGTATCACAAAGCACAAGTGATCATATTCGGGTCATAAAAAGGTAATTAGCAACTTCCTTTCGGCAACTCCAATCTTAGAATCACCAAATGGCCTCCAAAGAAGACAGCGACATTTACTTTGCCTTCGCAGAAATAGAATAAAAAAATCCAAACAATTTCCAAGTGCGATCCCTGAGAGAAACTTGTTATATTTCTCAGCACGTTCTCTGTGTTTGCGCTATGTGCCTCTGCATATAAACCACTACAGCACTAGCCATTTGGGAGAGTCACTGTTAGCTTTTGGACTTTTGTCTCTCACCTTTTTATTGCCGCCTGGCACAATGTTGACACTGCGTGTCATCCTCTGTGACAGACCAGCTGGCACGGGAAGAAGCAATGCAAATGAGGCGATGGGAATCATTTCATCCCTCTTGAATAATACAGTGCATCGTTTGGGCCAATCAGTGAGCAGCATGTCGCCGTGTGGTTACTTGATGTGCGAGACCTTAAGTGTTGGAATATTTTTGACTGGCTGGCTTTAATGATTGTGCTATTAAAATATTGGCTCATAGTTGGAGCACTTCCTCTGGCAAATCAGTGTGATTCTGAAAGTGTAGTAATGAAGGGGATGCATCAGGTGTCATCACCGCAGACAATTTCAAGGCTATCACGCGTTTAGGAAATAGTATATTCAGGGTTGATTCGGGAGAGAGAAAGAGAGGGAGGGGAGGAGGGGAGACAGGAGAGCTGTCTGATTAATTAACCACTCACGGGCTGCAGTCAAGGGAAGGCATTCGGCCTCCAACTCATTAAACACTGCCTCGCCGCAAACCAGGGAGAGCCAAGCTATGTAAATTCTCACCCTCTGTGTGCGTGTGTGTTTGTGTACAGGCAAATGTTTTGGGAATGAGGATTAGCGGCACGGGGAGTTTGCGTAATGAATGAGCCGGGATGAATTGTTCAGTGGAGCAGCAACTTGATAATTCTCACAGCCATCCAGTCGCTGCTGCTGAACACTGTGAAGAGCTGCAGGACACACACACACACACACACACACACACACACACACACACACACACACACACACACACACACACACACACACACACACACACACACACACCTGCAGCCATGTTGTCACTCAATGTCTGTCCGTGTGTGTGTGTGTGTGTGTGTGACATACATTCATGCAGGACGTGTCATAATCTCATATAAGCAGTGGGGGCACGTTAACATGCGCAGTGTTTTAAATCTGAAAGGGTAAACAAAATGGCCGGTCTGTGCTGAGAGAACCCACTACCCTGTTTATTGCCTGAAGAGCGAAAGGTGTGAAGAAAAATATGTAATCATTGTCTTGCCACCTTCTGTTTCTCTCTCCTCTCTCTCTCTCTCTCTCTCTCTTTCTCTCTCTCTCTCTCTCTCTCTCTCTCTCTGCCTTCCTGCTTCCCTCTTTCTCTTTATGTTTTATGTTTCTCTCCAGCTCAGTCGATCTTACCTGTTTTTTATTATTTTTTGTCAAAAATCTTCCCGAAGCTGCACGAAGAATCTTACACCTGCGTTTCAGGTTTTGCACTGACAAAAACATGTGCTATTTCCTGCGTTTATATATTTGTATGTACTATGTATAAAGTAGTGTTGTACTCTTTGACACTCCAGAGCCAGGGACCCAGAATGAGTTTTGCATTTGGATACCAAGTTATAAATCCAGTTTTAAAATGCATGCTTTTCCTTCATTACTTGCTTTTGAAGGTACAGGAAGCTAATGATGTGGAGAAAATGTAAAAGGGGGGAGGAGGGGGGAAGAGGGGTTAGAGGGAAGGGATTTTTTACCAGAGTAGAAAGCATGAAAGTCAGAAGCGTTTGATCCTAGATATCTTAAAGGCTCCAGAGGTCTACTGTAGCTTTCTAATAAGCTCTTTGAAGACCACCTTCACAGTGTGTCCTTTTACCACATGGGGTCTTCCTGCAAGCTTTGCCACAAAGGGAGAAATAGGCCTCGGATGCTTTCGGGATTTACCCCCGGTCAGAGCAAGACTAAATGGTTCAGATGTTAATGCGTTCTTCATTCCTACCTGTAGGCTCCATTACCTGAGCTTTTTATATCCACCGTCCTCTTAAGTGATGAAAAAAAAACACATTTTGCATGCAAACAGAGTCTTAGCCCCACTGTTGTATCTGTACCCATACATTTGCCCCTTAATGTATTATGCTGCATGCATATTGCCACAAAAAAACATGATCAAATCGTCACATTTTTGTGGCCGGACTGCTGAAACTCTGCCTTTTCCAGTGTTTTAATCCATCAGTGAGTCACGTAGCGGAGCATCAGGTTTGGGAGCGGCGTCGTGTTCAGTATCCTGTTCTCTGCGATCCTTTCACAGTCTGTGACAGGACTTTCTTTTTATTTCATGGCTCAGCAGTCCTCTCTACGTGATGCATGAAAATGAGTCTAAATAAGTCCTTCCTGACACCGCTCCTTGTAAGGGTGTGGCCTTTGTAGGTCTATCAAAGCTGTGAACCCGAGAGCTTGGTTTCAATGAAAAATGGGAAAAGTAATCTGCTTGAAATAGAAGTGAGCGTAGATGTTATGAATAAAACAAACTGGTCTTTGCTGCTGATGCAACTTCACCAGAAGTTAAGAACTGAATGTCTGTCTGGCTCTGTGTTTGACAAAGAAAAAAAAGACGTGTGAATGAAAGATGAGTGCTCGTTGTTCACTCCTTCACAAGCTCCTGTCACCAGGCGGAGAGACCGGTGATTGTCTCTTTGGTTGTGAGGAAGGTACGACAACGGAGCGTTCACGGATTGTTTCTGCCACGATGGGCAGCCACCAGATTCAACTGCAAACATGTGCTCTGTGTCTCCGATTGCTTTATTGTTCAGGGCTCTGTGATTCTTAAAGCATCATCTGATTGGTATTTAAGGCTGAGACTGATACGCAACATGCTTTTTTGGTGTTATTGTTTGGCTTTACAATACACACATTTTAAACAGATTATTCTAATGTATTTAGAATGCTCATTAGTTTTAGGTGGAATTGACTTTAAGGGAAAACAATACATTTCAATTTGTTTGTAGAAGTGTTGGCGTGTACTTCATTCGATTAAACCGTCTCCTGCGGCAACCAGCGGGAAATTAAGTACTGCAGTTTTGATTGTTTCTGTAAATTAGATGCTGCAACGTTATTACCTTTATCTGAGTGTGGTCATGTGGTGTGTGCACGTCACGTGGACATGCAGTACACACAGACACACAGCCGGTTTCAAAGTAATTGCATTTACAAGAGAGCAACTAATTTAAAACTTCCTGACAACACCCTCTGCTCTGTCATTGTTTAATATTATCTGAAAGTGAATTTGTTTTTTTTATTTCAGCCTCTTTTGGAGTATATGCATTGTTGATCAGGCGTTGTCAGCTATGTAGGGTGAGCTGCAAACTGGGTCAGGAAGTTAACTCCTAGACTTGGTTTAGGTAGAATTTTCTATTCTTGTTGCATTCATGCAAGAATTGTCAGTGTGAAAACAGGAAATATGTTTATGCAAATGTTCATCATATTTTTATGGTTCCACAAAAGCTGAACAGTGAGAGCATAAAAGAGAATAAAACCAACCTCCCGTTCTGGGAAATGGTTGTATGCAGTGACACTTGTGTCTGGGCGAATCGGGGAGTGTGTGTCGGAAATATTAGACCCTGAGCTCTGCGTCTGAGTCAGCCTTTACTCACCTTCTAAGTTGCCAGGTGTGCTTGTATCAAACACCAAATGATAGCTCAAAGGTGTGAAAAATCAATAAACGTGAGGCGGCAGGGTTTCGGTGTGCAGTTTATTAAAACACCTCCATGCTTCTAACTGGACTTGTTTGTCTGCGTCTGCAGACTGGGGGGACTGGCAGGGTCAGAGGACAAAACTAAGGAAAGAGACAGATTCAGGTTTTAATTGAAGCAATAGAGTACCACATTAAAAAGCAAAACAAAAGGGCAGGTTGTTTTCCCGTTTGCAGGCTGTCAGGTGCAATAAGAGGCTGGAGCTGCTGCCCAGAGGATTAGTGGCAGGCTTTCTGCTCTAATAGCGTCTGGATGTCAGTTTCTCCCATTCCACCAACGGATAGAAAAAAAAAAACTCAATCTCAATCAGCCTTTTCTGTAATGAATATTTGAATTGGGAGTGAGAGGACATCTGTGCATGTGTGAGAGTGCAGATCAGGGGGGAATACATGCATTCATCCTGGAGAGGTCTCGCCAGAGGTCTCGCCAGCCAGCATGCATATCAGCAGGGATGACGGGATTTATTTATTTGCTTCTCAATTATGCTGACGGGGAGGAGAAATATTTAATTAATATGAATCAAACATGACACACGGCTCTAATCAATTGTTGATTAATCAATTATTAAATGCAGATATGCTGTATTTACATTTGAATTAGCTCTAAAATATTTGTTTTTATATTAGACGTTATGAAGCTATATAGTTAACTGGCTTCTGTTGATGTTGGACAAAATGTCCCCTCTACTCAACGTAACACAAAGAAAATGTCTTCAGTTTGAGTAGATTTTACTTTGTGAGCTTTTTGTTCTGGCGAAATTGCTCATTTCACCTTTCTGCAGAAAGGTTGCATGTTTTGCATGTTTGTGTGGGTTTTTTTGTGTGTGTGTGTGTGTGTGTGTGTGTGTGTGTGTTTTTGTCTGCTTAGGTGTATGTGTTTGTGTATGCCAGGCAAGTGCTGTCGCATTGTCCTTATTTAAAGAAAATGTTCATGAAAACAACATGCAAAGTTACTCGGCAAGTATTCGGGTATTTTATTTTAACATTGTTTGCGTCTTCCGTTTAAGTGATCAGACACACCTTGTGCAGAGACATAGTCTGGATGTGGGAGTTGCTGGTAGTAGAATCAGCCATCGTGTTGTGAGACACTGTGTTCACATGTCAAGCGGCGTCTAAATCCTCACGCTGCATGAGGGACAAGGTGGTGAGATGCATCGCCAATCTTTCTCGTAAACTTGTGTTTTTCTATAAATCTATTGAGAGTCACTGCGACGTCTAAGTAGTCTCCCATGACGGACTTCTGACTTTTGGTGGGGTATTTTAATGAAACATACTGAACCACAGAATCTGTGATGGAAAAGAAAGATAGCCTTTGTGTTGTTTTTAAAGAGATCTTTGAATTCTGAGTGAACCACACACGGACTGATCGATAAAAGCACTTTTCCCTCGCGCTGTACGACTTGGACCTGTAACACAAGCAGATGTTCTCTGGGGAGCTTTTGAAGCTGAACAAAATACTAATCTGTCAGTCACGTAAAATGCTTTAGTTTGCGATGTCTCAGTAAAATAGGGTGAGGACTTACAGGTACTCCAACTGGGAAGGTCGTTGATCAGAGCAGAATGCTGCAGGATGACAAGACTCGAAGGCTGAGATTGTCACATTCTGGCTTTATGTCCCTCCCCACGGCCATTTCCCCAAACCCATTCATTTCCATTCTCTACCTGTCCGCCGGATGAGCTTTGGCTTTCCCTCCAGTCCCAGGGTACATCCCAAGTCTCTTATTGGTCATTTCCTCGCCCCTCGATTTTCGCTTGGACTGGAAGTTGCTGGAAGACCAAAAGCCCTTTTTTCTGCTCTGAGGATCAAGGAGGCAGGAGGGAGGAGGGAGGAGGGAGGAGGGAGGAGGGAGGAGGGATCTCTGAGGAGCCATGAGTGAGGATACACGAGAGCAGCCTTCACGGAAGTCTTTTAATGGCCCTCATTGATTATCAGTCATATGATTGGATACTTCAGCTGATCGGACTAATTTGATATTTCTCAATATTACTGACGTTTCATACCAGAGTGAAGACAGATCACAGATTAAACTCAAGTTTTATATTTGATTTTTTTTTTTTCTGATTCACCATCTGGTTAAGAATATATGTTAATTGAAGGTCTGAACAACAAAAGGACCACAGACAACTTTCTTCGTTTATTAGAAAGATTTGTCTTTTCACGATCTGTTATTTCACCCAATAACTTTTATTATGGATACAATTAAAGTCAAAGAGAGCAGGAGAGTCTGTCTGTCAGCAAGAAACACCTTTTACATCATTTATCGTCATTTTCATTCAGTCACATGAGGCTGATGATTCCTGAGTTTGATGAAATACATCATTTCAATTTTCCCCGAAACATTTAACCTAATAAATACTTTCCAGTGTTAAATCAACACCATAATCATATCCTGGGTTATTTAATAATAACTTCACAATCGGAATTTCAATACGCAAATAATGAATAAATAATATTAACTCAGCAAGCAGAACACAGTATAAATACGCAATGTAGTTTGTTAAACAGGCTAAAGAGAGGAAACATCTCTGCTCTGACAGTGAGGGAAACGTGGATGCAATGAAGGGACTTGGAATGCACCCCCATCACCTGACCTCCACGCCCACCTGCTCACCTAGATCCACTTTCCCTCGTCAGCCCTGCAGTATTCATCAGCCCTTTTTCACTGATTCCCAGACAGTTCTCCAGTGTTACCTGCGACTGGACTTCCACCTGATCCTGACCTCCTGCGTTCTCTCAGGTTTCCTCGCACCCACAGCTGTGACACGATTGGCACAACAGATGATCTGGTGGGGAGCTACGGCTAGCAGGCAGCCACAAACACTACTTTTTCATTTTACTTTAACTTTTTGTACAGCTGCAATTACGAAGTAGACACTGTTGCATCCAGTATACATTCAATTAGGACTTACTACTTCGTCTTAACATTGCACCTTGAACTTTGAACATCTTGATCACATATTGTGGAGAATAGCCAGAAAAGCGTGCTGGCTCGCGTGCTGCAAAATGCAACCAGGGGTGGTAGAACGTCTTGGTATGTTTGGCATACTACATTTAACACACTATGCATTGGGACATACTAAATCTGTTTCCAGCATACTAGTATGGATATTAAAACACATAGATACTGTTTACTGCGGGACTGATGAGAAAGTTAGGAGCAGGTGTGACGACGTGGGCATCGGGTGATGGGGAATGTCGGGGTCTGAGAAGACAGGAGAACTATACAGACAAATAAGAGAGGCAAGGGAGCATCTTTCAATCTGTCAATGAAAACAGCTTTAGTTTGAGGTTGACCAATCGTCGCTCACGGTTAAAATAGTGTGTGAGGGACATTAGATGCCGCCTATATTTGTATTGAACATTAATTTACGTCCTTCATTCTTGTCAGCAATATTCAGATTTTAGAGGCCTGGTAAACTAAAATATCTCTCTGTGTGTCAACACTGACAGTGAGTCCCTCTAAGGGCGGTTGTTTGTATCTGGATGGCCAGTGTTTCTCAGCGCACTCAGCAGGCTACAGTACAAATGGCGATCTAATTGGAATTTGTTCATGATATCGATTGTGCTGAGGCACTTCTGAAATTGAGTCGTTAAAGGAGATTAGCTGCCGTTAAATCGGCCCTTTATTAAGCAGCAGATGAGGAATGGCAAAGAGGAGGCTCCACATTAGCACATAGATACCATCAGCTCCTGCTACACCACTCTCAGCCTGCCAGACTGTGCATGGGAAAATAAAACACATTAGCAATGGTTCCCAAGACGCAGCAGGACTCACGAGGAAAAAACATTCTGATGAGCAGTTGATTGCAAACATATATAAGGCTCAGTTCTAAAAAAAAAAAAAGTGCTGCGTAGGAAAGCTGTTGGGTCTCGGTAATGGTGATTTACGGGCACAATGTGTGCGAGGAGCATTACTGTGAAGAAATGTGAGTTCTTCCCACACTTTAACCCAGAGGCTTTGTTTAGATTTAGGGCTGCGAGTACTCTGGAGCTGATAGAGGATCCTCTGAATTTAGGCAGAAGTCTGAGTCCACGAAACTAAATATGCAATAAGAATAGCACAATAATTGTTTTGCTCAAGGTCTGGTCTTGCAGTTACGTGCAACAGGTTGCAGACAGTTGGTGGACAACGATGGGCAGAGTGTGTTCACTTGGACAATATAGCAATGTATCACCTTGTATTGCCTTACTCCCTCCTAAATCTTATCTCCTTTCCTATCCTGTGTCATTCTTCTTTTAAATTGTATTGCTGCTGCGAATGTGAATGGGAATTCATTTAGTTGCTTTTTGTCTGTGGAGTGGGGTAAAAAAAACGTTGTCTAACTGCTGAATTATTCAAAGTGAGACGTCTTTAGGCCAGTTTGTGTGGAGATATAATCCAGAAATGACTGAACAGTGCTAAGCCAAAGACAAATTAGGTAGGAACAATAAAGGGAAGCGATTTCGGGGGATATCTTGACTCTGGACTGCAGCTTTTTTTTGTGATTCTTGTTTGTGTTTTTTAAATCTCAACAACACACATATACACCCACACAAATGCACACAGACAGACACACATGCGCACAGACCAATAGACGTGGGTGGTTTTTCCTCTCGGTCCTTATTTTATTTGCTGGTGATGTAATACAATTTCTTTTCAGAGAAAGGTGACTTTGGCTTGGGCAGTGATAAATGAACTCTGACAGGAGAAGTGAGTCTGCACACATTGCAGTTTCTAAAGCCTAATGCAATTGATGAGGGAACACTGAGAGGTGAGGCTTTATTTTCACTCACAGCCTCCGAAAACAATATGCGGCGGTTGTTGGTTGCTAGTATTTTCTCCGGTTCAAACCACAAATAATTTACTCCCAAGTCCCAAGAGTACCATTATTCATCTTGATTCTTTGGCTTTTCTTCATCAAAAATGACTTTGCTGCTTAGAATTCTGTTTTCTCTTATGCACATGAACCCTTTGGTGATTTTGAACTGCGTTAATAATTACTCTCGGTAGTGAGCGCAGAGCTTAAATGTGATCAAAGAAAATGGTTCAGGATCAGGAACTTGACTCACAAGCGATGCAGACTGGAGACCTGCTTTGACCTTATTCTCTGTAGCTGCAGGCTCATTAATTGACTAGGTGTTCACCAGCAACATCATTCTGTTTTACCACCTGTCAGGTCGTTAATAATTTGAACCGAGCAGGAAGACAAAACCAATACCGTCAGACTAATTTGCCTGCTCCTGTGTTTTGCTGGAAAGCTGGCTCTGCTGCTTTCGTAAAGAAGGACAAAAGAAAGCAGAACCTAAGTGATGTTTTTAAGTAATCAGTAAAATGGAACATACAATGGATAGATTTAAAATGGGACGGCGAGTGAGTCTGTGGTAAATTGGTGTATTTAAACTGCTGGTACACTAAATCAATTCAGAGAAGAGAAATGCATTGTATCTGAGATGAACAACAACAAGCAGTTTGTTTGGTTCCTGCGACCTTGTTTTCCACAAGTATGAAAAACAAATGTTGTAAACTGTAAAATGTGACTTTACATAGAGACACACTTTCTAATTTATCCCTTTCTCCTTTTCTCTGCAATGCCTTTCTACCGCTCTCCCATCTCTATGATTTACTTGAGTAATATTTGTCTCACACTATCTGTCTCCGTGTTTTTCAGTGCTCAGTGGACATGAATCTCGTGGGGTGCTGAGGAAAATCAGTGACATGCTGGAGGTCATTATGAAGAGGATGGATGCTCTGTCTAAGCTGGGTAACGCCACAGACAGCCACAGGCTAGATGAGCTCAGCTCGGCCCTGGACAGGTACGGGGTCTTGGTTTCTCTGGGGCTGCGACTAACGGCTAGTTGATAGTCGATTCATCTCATTCATTCATTTGGTTTGTTTTGAAACCCATTGAGGGAGAATACTCATTTTCAATGGCGCTGAGGTACACAGACAATCAGTGGGGCCGCAACTCCAAAATCCAAAAGTAATAAAAGGAGAATACAAATTCAAACAACAACAAAATAAATAAGATTAAAAGCAATGACAGTCACTATCAGTATGATTAGCAATCACACCTTCGTCATTTCCGTCATTACAAAAGCTGCAAATTACCTGCACAATTATTAGTAAATCGCTGTAGAATGAAAGTACTTTGAGTCGTGGCTCTCGCTGTTTCAGCTCATCTCTGCCAAAGAAGCATTTTTCAAGAACTAGAGGAAAGGAGCGAGGGTGGGGTGTATTTGGAGGAAATGTGAGCGTGAACCTCAGGCCCCACTCGAGGGGGTCGCTGAGTAAAATTCCTCCACCAACAGTGTTGCTCCAAAGTTCATTCTCTGCAAAACTGTCATCACAAAATCCATTTTGTAGCTGTTCAGGACCTTTCGATCAATTCACATGATCTTTATCGGCAGACTTTGCCCCACAGTATTTGCACTTAAAACGCTTAGAAAAATGAAAGTTTTGACATTTATAATTCCATGAGAACTGCATCTGCTGATGAGGATTATATATATATATATATATATATATATATATATATATATATATATATATATATATATATATATATATATATATATATATATATATATTTATATAGATATCCAGGTGCTATGCTTCGTACAGATGGGATTATTAGTGAGAAAAGGACTCTTTATTAACTGATCTTTGAATGTTGCTAATTTTTAAAAAGTAAAAACGAAAGAGATCTTCCCCGTTCTGGAGGTTGTCAGTGATCATAGAAAGATGCTGTAACATCTCTATAGTAGAGAACAGCAGCTGAAAGCTGTATAGTTTAAACTTGAGGCTGTCCGCAGAACATTCTGTCTGGTTCTCCAGCTCAACCTGTGGGCCATAGGTGAATTTCACTGGCATAGTAATGGTAGGATAAAAACATGGAGACTGAATATATATATATATATATATATATGTATATGTATAATGCAGGGGTCTTGCTGGTCAAGTTGAAGCTGCTAATGCTGAGATGCTGTGTGTGTGTGTGTGTGTGTGTGTGTGTGTGTGTGTGTGTGTGTGTGTGTGTGTGTGTGTGTGTGTGTGTGCGTGCTCTGCGGTTGCCTTGGCAACAGACCTTTCCTCATACCCGCACCTGCTCGGGGTTTGAGGAGAGGAAGCTCCCTCCTGTTCTCTGTCTTTGCTGTTCGTTTCGCTCCTGGACATCACCTCCCTCCGCCTCACAGCCGGGGAAATATCTCTTCTGAAAGGCACTTCAGTGGAGGCTGCACTGCCTCTCACCATAATGAAACCACTTCTGATAACATATTGAATTGAAGGATATTGTAATAATAGTAATAATATATAAAGTTTACAATGTGTTTGGCCGTGGTGTAACAACTGCTGACAGCAAATGATGAACAATGACAGAAGAGGTGCGGCGCCTCACCTGAAAAAGCCTGAGGGAAATATGTATTGTGCTCTGGCCAAAATACTGCATTATTTTTTATCGGCAAGCTAATATTACACAGAATTTAATTTTCCCTACAAAGATTCCCCATGGATTAACTCTCAGTCATATAGTTTTTTTTACAATAATTTAATTGGCCTCTCAGGGACTCAACTGTAAAATGTTAAAGTGACAAAGGCCAGATAGTTTTAAAACTGACTTGGTGGTAAAGATCTATCTCATGCTTGCTTCGTTTTTACCCTCACTCAGGTGATTAAAAATCTCTGCATGACTTAAGGTCAGGGGGTTGACCATTGAGATTAGTGTGAGAGTTTAAGGCAGGAAAAACGTTACCCCTTTCGGTATGTCGTTAAAAAAGTGATTAGGTTGTCCTCTTGCTCTTCAACAGCTGATAGCTGATCCTGGGTCAGAGTCTCTGCAGTGTAAATATGGGATGATTCTAACCACTAATGTCTGCACAAGTCAAAGCTTCTGTGCCACTGCATAATAATCACAACTCTGTGTGTGTGTGTGAGTGTGTGTGTGTGTGTGTCTGTGTGTGTGTGTGCGTGTGTGTGTGCGTGTGCGTGTGCGTACTTTACTCGCGTGTGTGTCTGTGTAATTGGCAATTAATTTGTGCTGACCTGCTAGTCTAAAGTATAGAAGAGAAGGTTTGGCTACCACTTGCCTCCTGGGCACCACATGAACAAATGCAATTTGAGTTTAGGATTATGTTCAGTTATGCACATAAGCACAGTTTGCATCACCCTGGCACATTCGCAGAAATGCATGCCGACTCAACGAAATTGGAGTTTACTGCTTGATCACAGAACCACTGTTGCATTAGTTTTTTGGGGGGGTTTCCTGAGTTTCAGAGCTCTTTAATGACTTATGTAAATTCCAGCAATACTACGAGATAACAAGAGAGCTCGTTAAAATCATTTCTTAGTGTGTTTGGTTTCATGTAAAACAAGGCAGCGATACAGTAGTTCCGTGATGATGATGATGAATTTTGGTTGATTATAACGAAGGCAGCACCCACCACTGAAGCCGTGCAAAACATCTGAGGTTAAGATGAACTTTTCTCTTGGTTTGCTGGATGTCGTTTAGTTGTGCAAAGACACGGGTCACACTGCAGAGGACTTTCAACGGGTTTCACCCGTAACTGCAAGAGTTCAACTAGCAAGTGTATATGCATACAGTCTTTCTCTCACTAAACATTTACTCGGTACCTTAACTCTAAATTAAAATATAACATATAATATAACACCATTAAAAATGTATTTTTCTTTATACAAAAGATACCACCAAAACAAAAGTCTCCCCGCAAAAAAAATGAATTGCCAACAATCTAATAATAATTAGTAAAAATTACAAACATTTACTGATTACCTTTGTTTGTACATTTAAAAACTTTTGAGCCGACAAAACAAGCATTTTGAAATAATTCGCCCCCCGGAGAACGTGATGAGTATTTTCCTTCCCCTTCTCTGCAATAAAATAATTGATAGATCAATGGATAATCTGAATAATTGTTATTTGTAGCTGGCGCTACAACAATTAGTCAATTAATTCATTTCCGTTGGATCGACAAAAAAATAATCAGCAAGAAGGTTTATAACAAATTAATCTTTTAATTAATATTTCGATCAAAGCTGGCAGAAAATCCGCCGGTTCCAGGTTCTCAAATGAGAACATGTTCTGGTTTTCTTCGACAGTAAACTGATAGTCATGGTTTTGTGTTGCACCCACTTCACACCGCTGCACATAAAGCAGATATCTGACAAGTCAACCTGACTTTCAAACAGATTTATTTTTCTTTCGGACACCAATAGGAAAAAATATTTTATATCTCTGAGGTTGTTCTCAAGAACATTTAATAATTCAGTATATAAATCCATTAACCATTAAAGGTTGGTGTTGCAGTGCATTCCTAAGGTGTTGCAGCCAATGCAACAATTCTTTAAAAGTTTTTCTTTGGAAGTTTCATTGTTCCACAGAAAGATAACATTTGGTGAGATGATGTCTCTTCTCCTTTGGTGTTTGCTCATAGAGCAGATATAGTACAGACTAGACATAAGGGACTATATTTTGATGAAGTTAGACTCTGGGGTAAGACTGAAGTCCTGAGCTGAACAATGTTTCAAATAATTTGCATGTTGCTCTGCTTCTCGCAGACATGGTACATATTTCCAAAATCTCTCAGAACTATAACACTGCATATACAGTACATTGCAAAACCATTGTCTTCTCCTTATTTTCTCTGTGTGTCATCCTACATATCTCCTTTTGCATCTTAAATATTGCTTCCTGATTGTTTTGCCAACAGCTTTTAGGTGACAGAGGTCAAGTGCTGTGAAAAATATTTGCTAACAACCTAATTGTTTTCTGTTTTCATCCCTCCCAGGGACCTGCTTTAATATGCCAAGTTACTGTTTTATCTTAACAAATGAATTATCTGTCAGTGTTTTAAAAGCTTTTTTTCGATCTCACGCCTCAAGTTCTAAAGAATTAGCATCAGTGGGTAAACAACAAATACATCTGAATGAAAAGGAGCAATAAAAGAGAAATAGTGTCTTACTTGCTGGTTGAAGATATTTCGGGAAGATATGTTTGTTATAATAGCGTTCTATATTCTCTTCCCCTTTGTGTGTTTGTGACGTGTGTGTGTGATCAGGATTCAGCCTATAGGGCTAGTGGAGCGGATTCAGGCCATAGCCCAGAACATGTCCGACATGGCAGTGAGGGTGGAGCAGATCCTCCAGCGCAGCATGGCCAGCAACAGAGGTACGATTCAAAACACACAGACGCATCCTGCCGACTCACCTGGAGAATACCAAATAGAGCTGTAACCCCTGTGAATCCCCCGTGTCCATTTCAAATCCATCCAATCTCAAAACACTTTCCCCCTCTGCCCACATAAGCCCGACTGTCGAGCCTTGATCCTGCCCAACTCCTGAATGCACGATTTACGTCTAACGTGCTCTTGCTGGTTGATCATATAAAACATGACAGACATTATTCACAGCACATTACCCGTTCAAATGGCCACTGTTTGTGTCGGGGTGTAGGAGCTCCTGTGTGGCGCAGTACAGTGCTCCATTGTTGCTGCCGTATCATAACAACACGACTACAGGACGTTTAAATCATGATGATGAATTACTGCCTACTTAATGGGATCTTGGCCTGTCAGCTTTCTTTATTAGCCTCCACTCGCAATTTCTTTATTGGGGCCGCAGAATAGAAATCGGACAGCGCAATTTAATTCACGATTCAATTCCACACCTCTATCCGCTACATTGCACTTTATGACATAAAGCTATTTGCCTCAATGTCTCATTAAAATGTATCAGATAATTTGCCTGTTGTCATAATGTCTGAAATCATTTAAATAAGGCTTATGTGAAACCTGGCAAAGTTTTGACAGCAGCAGGCAGTAGCACTTTTCATCGTGAGAGTTCTGCCGTCATCATGGTAATCAGACAGAATGGCTGGCAATTATTTGTCTGTGATTGTGCTCTTCGACGCTTGGCAGGATGCTGGCGGACGAGCTGCAACGGCTCCTTTAATTAGGCTCACTAGAGCCGGGCTCCGAGGAGAAGAAAGAAGGGAAAAGGGAAGAAGAGGAGAGGCAGAGAGAAAATAAGGAAAGAGTGAGAGCAGCCGAAAGAGACAAGAAAGATGGGATGAGAAGGAAAAGGGAGCAAGGAAGATATGGTGGGGAGGGGGTGGGGGTGGGGGTGGGGGAGGGGCAGCAGTCTATGTATAGTAAATCCAGTGAGTGAGATGGAGCAGAGACTCGGCCGTTCAGCAGGAGACGCCAAGCTTTTATAGGAGCTTGTTAGCTATCTCTACGCTCTAATTTATCTCTGTTCATCCAAAGGCCGGAGGATATACGCTGTAATGCAAAAGACAAACAGACCTGATGCCCAGGGGAAGCCCTGTTAGTGATCAAAATGAGCCCTGTTTAGTCCAAGGCTTAATAATTATACATATACATGTTATGGAGCTGGGTGTTGCATTGCAAAATTAAACCTTGCATAAAATCCAGTAACATCTTTGCATATTGAATTTCAAGATCATGGAATAAAAAACTGGTACTTTGATTTGATCGACCAAAGAAGAAAAAAAAATGTATCTTGTATCTTGCCAGCTTGCTTTTATTACCTTCCTCTTTGTGTTTGACTTTTGTGTTTGTGCACTGAAACTGAAAATAAAAACAAAAAAACAATGCAGCTGAGTTGTGCCGCTGTCTGACGCGTGTGGTCTTTAGTTGGAGCGTGTGTGTGTGTGTGTGTGTGTATAGGCTTTGATAAAGACCCTGTGTTTTTCTCTTCTCCATGCAGGAAGAGAAGGGACGTTAGGGCAATGTGAGATTCCTAAAGATCTCCGTTATCCAGACTGCCCCGGCAAGATGGATGTAAGTATTCACACTGAATCTCACTTACGTCCAAACTGCTTCACACAGAAAGCGAATATCTCATTGTCCTTGGGGACTCATCTTGGTGCAACCTACATTTTGTATAAAAAGACAAGAGGACGTATAAAGGCTCCTTTGTGGAGAACAGCTTGTCTGAGCGACCAAAAAAAACAACTGAATATAGAAAAGAATACAAAAAATATGGTTTTATAAACACACTGCACTGAATATATATATATATATATATATATATATATATATATATATACATTGTATGAATTACAGCCTGCAGTAATAATAGCAATAGCCAATGCAGAAAAGGTGTGTACAATAATAGCATTAACAATACAGCCCCAAAGTGTGCTTCTTATTCTTAACGTGTGGATATCGGTGAAGAAATGTTATAAGAAATGACGAAATGTGTGAAAAATATACGCCTTCTGTTAACTATATATAGCTGAGCTAAAACGTAGCATATAGAAAAAAAAACGTATACTCGGCACACCGTTCTTAGCATCACAATCATGTTTATGCATGAAGTAGGCCTCCATCAATATGCCAATCAGTCCCTCGCCATATGAATGCGTGAACGCATTATGCGCATTTACTAATTAGAGACGGTTCTAGTTTGTGTGGATTTGACACTTTAGTTTAACCTCACAGTTTCAGGCATTTTTGAACAGAAAATGTGTTTCTGTTCAGTCAGCAAAAAAACAGAAGAGCCTTTAACCTGGAGGGGGAGATGTCCCTTTAGCTTCCAACTATCTGATAAAATCCATCTAGCCTCATTACAAAACCAGTAGTTTGCACTATTTAAGTATTCTGCCTGCGTCCTCCCCTTGGATGTCCACTCTGTGCAGCTTACAGTCGGAAAATGAGTTGACCTGAGCGCCACAAGCAAATTCTGCCTCGTCGAACATCTTCATCACGTTACTGCGCTGGATGACCTCATCGAGCTTATTTTTATTGACTCCACCTGTGAGTGGGAAGCCATGAAAAGTTGTAAAGTTTAAACTTCAAGTACCAATTATCTGGTGTACTTAACCTCAGAGCATCAGCGGTTCATGTAGTCAGCTTAACCCAGATTACATCTTTTTAATGTTTTTTTCTTTCTGTGCACGTACCCAACAATAAAAGAACCAGAGGCATCAAATTAAAGTCAAAATGTGAGAGTGAATAAGAATGATAGCAGAGTGCCCAGTCAGTTTCAAAATGAAAAGAGGACACAAGGGATGTATTTTAAACCAGCCTTTTGTCAAATGTAAGGGTTTGCTAATACCAAATCGTGACCGAGGAGTATTTTAGAGAGACAAGAGTTTGGGTTTTTGTCTTCCAGTGGATGCGGGCTCGTTGGACCTCAGACCCTTGCTATGCCTTTTATGGTGTGGACGGCTCAGACTGCTCTTTCCTGGTCTACCTGAGCGAGGTGGAGTGGTTCTGCCCCCCAATGGCCTGGAGGAACCAGACTGCCACACCCACCTTGAAGCCTCCACCCAAGAAACAGGTTACACAACATCTCCTTATCATTCATTCATCATTCAGTTAGCTGAAGGGGAAAAATAGGAACAGAACTCCAGGGCAACAATTTGATGTAGAGGTCAAATTGTTTCGGCAGAGTCCAAGTTCCTCGAAAGCACAACAGCCTGTTTCTCAAGTGGGAGGTCAACAAGGGAGCGTGACCTTGTCTCTGCTCGAGAGATGGCTGGTTAGTTTCACACCTCTTCAGTGTGAGGAGAAGATCCATCGGGAAAAGTATGAGACTGAATATTTCAGCCGGGAGTAAAAAGACGACAGCAGAGCCAACTGAGGAGGCACATGGACGCGTTATGTCCATCATCTTGCAGTGACAAGACATTTGTGACTAAATTGACTAAATTAGTTGTAGTCGATTGAGAATTTAGAATGACAAAGAAAAATGATGAACACCAAGGTGCTGTTGAATTACTGCGACTGTAACTTTGGTGGCTTGACGCCGATGCTACAGAATGCTTTAAACTTCAAACCCAAGTTCAAGCAAAGCATCTCTCACAGGGTGCTGGCTGCCATTCCCAGTTTTCAGTGCTGTTTGCCTTTCTGCATCATTTGCTTTTTATTTTCAGCATCAACACGTGATGCATTGTGCTGCTTACAATCACTCCTCAAGGTCTGTCCCACCGTTCGCACCCCTCCCTCCCCTCTCCCTCCCCCCTCCCCTTTTCTCCCCCGAGTAATGTACAGCCGGCAGGACGGGCCCTGATGTGAATTCACTCTGCAGTTCTACCTTCTGCTCTAATTGCCAGCATGCATTCACTGACACTAATCCCAGGGCTTCCCTTGAGTACTCTGCATTTTGCTGTTCCGCACACAACTTGCTCTTGAGAGCGATAATTCACCTGCATTGTGAGAGTAAAGCACAGCTCTGCATATTGATTTTGTCTTTGAGAGAATCGCCGCCTCGCCGTATGTGTATTTGAGAGAGGCAGACGGTCTGTTTGTGCGCGTCACTTTTTCTCTTCTGTACATTTCTAAGTCCTCTGTGCTCCCTTATGCCGTTACTCCATTGATTAATACTCGCATGCTGGTATTTGGGATGTGATGCAGTGATTATCGTGGGCAGAGGAGGAGATGTAAAATGAGAGCAGACTTATTTATGAGGATTATCCAGGAATCCCTCAGGCAACCTGTCTGAGAGGCCTAGCCCCAGGGCTCTAGCAGATAACAGGATATGACAGGCTCTCTGTGCTGTACACAGTCTCCTCTAATGAAAAAGTTACACTTTTTTAGTATCCCACCCCCTCTGTTCCTCGTATTCAGATTTATAAATACCTGTTCTTTAGTATTTTCTGGTGTAGAACATCTGTACAAGGTCTACATAAAGAAATGAAGCACTGGCTCATGTAAAGAACACATCAGAAGTTCTCTACACGTCTGATTCTTTCCAGTGATTTTTCCTCCTCCTATCATCCAGGCTGTTTTCCAGTCTGACATCGGGGCTCTGCTGGAGCAGGTGGGCACCGGGAAGGAGTCACTGAGCTTCATGAAGAGACGCATTCGCAGGATGGCAGCACAGTGGGCTTCTGCTGCTCGACGGCTGGATGACAAGCTCAGCAACCACTGGAGAGAGCAGAAAAGGGTGACTATGAGGCGCACATGAATATGCTTCGGCACACACTGGAGGATGAAAGTGTGGGATAAGAGAACAAGTCTGTGTTGCGGTTTCATCTTTTCAAAGCCTTGTGCTTGCAAACAGGCTGCGGATGACGAGCCTGTAAAAAGTCCTTTTCTCGGTTTCAACAGATTTTCTTTCTTGTTTTTTTTCTGTTACTCTGGAAACATATTCCTCAGCTCCAAATTTAGGCATTAAAGAGAGAGAAAAAAACCCTCTTAGCTCAGGATGTTTTGGATCAAACATCAGAAAGCCAGACAGTCCTTTAATGCCTGCATGCTAGGCTGCTAAGTGATCAGAACACCAGTGAGTTTGTTGGACTAAAGTCTTCTTTTATCTTAAGCTACTTAGCGTGAATCGTAGAATGTTGAGTAACAGACATAGCAGATGATGCACAGTTCCTCCGTGTAGGCATTGATTGGCTTTCATGCTCTTTCATTACTGACATTTACAGAAATATTTCCACAAGGTGTCAAAGAGCGCTGCCTGCTGGAACAGACGTTTGATGAAATGACTTTAGACCCCTCCTGGCGTGTTATGTTAAAACCTTTACCAGACACTATAACTTGTAAGGGATTAACCCAGAAAAAAAGGGGAAATACACTGTAAATGTTTCAATGTTTATCACTAAGATTTATGTTACATTCAATCATACTATATTGTGCAGATCTTCACAGTCAGTGTTCCAAACTGCTACACTTTCATCCCTTCATCGGCGAGTTATTTTTGCCTTTTTGTGTCTGTTTGATATGTTGGTAACACATGACGATTTGTTTGTGTTGAAATGCTGCCAGTGGGTGTGCCAGCAGTCTTTTTACTTTGAGCTGCTTAACTTTTTTTGTCCAGAATATCATAAACTGGCTGTAAAACTCCCAACCAAGCAGCCAATAAGTCAAATTTATTTCAGACCCACAGAGATTATGAGTATGAAATAGTGCCACTAAAAAATGTGTGCAGCTTTGAGTGCCGTTCTCTACCCTATGCACTATACACCCACATTAATATATAACATAAGGTTCTCTGCCTGACGTGAGATAATTTACGCTGTTGAACATATGATCAACCGGAAAATCTTGGCGCACATCATCATCGTAGCATCAACACTATTTTTATACCCACACGATAGGTGGGCATTAAATGACATATTCAGTCATTTAAAAAAATAGGGACCTTCATATCTGTTGAAAGTACTGTATTAACCAGAGAATATACAGTAATCATGTTCATGATATATACAGTATCTCTACTGTCCATTAAAGAGACACTTCACCCTTTTTGTCACATCAAGTTCAGTTTACTGGTCTCGATGAGGTCACAGTGATGTCAACAGGGTTATCTGGGCATGGCCTTCACATTTTATTTTAATAGACAACGACCCTTCGCTAAGTCCCGCCCCTCAAACGCAGGTTCTCAGACTCCCATGCAGTTGTTTCAGATTGTCTTCGTTTTAAGGCTGGTTTTGTGGATTTTCAGCTAGTCATTAAAACATTTGTGTTACTAGTTACCTGGAGAGGTTAGCGGGAGATGTATGTTTCTAAAATCTTACCTTTCTATGTAAAAACCTGAGGAGCTAACTTTAGCAGAATACGTTAGCACATCTTCTATGCTACGCTAGTTACTGGCGGTATACATGCTGCTTTTGCATTTTAATGATATTAACAGTAAATAAAGACCTGACTTTACAGGGACAGTGTCGTTCCTTAATGTCAGTGTCCTCTGTGTGGATTGCCAGGTGATGTGGTTGTTCACTTTTACCCTGTGATCTGTAGGCTTTAGCTTCTATCTTTATCTTTTGAACCTGTTTTTACTGCTGAATCAATTTGGCCTCTTGGATGAACCTTCAAACGAGGCGGCAACCTCCGAAGGCTTAATTACAATGCAAGGAAAGTCTAATAGATGAGTAGCCTGTTGCATTATGGGAAGTGTAGGATCCAGTGTTTTGGGATCTTGACCCACACTAGGGGCTAAAAATCTGGATATCTCAGCCTCTTTTGATTTTGACCATTTTCTTTGATATATATATATATATGTATACTTGTGAGTGGTCAGATATTCAATCCCATAATGTAGAATTTCTGCCCTCTTTACATCTTACATACACATTACTTAAATCGATCTTTTAAGTGTTAAATTCAGTTGTCAAAGTCAGCACCCTATAGAAACGTACTGTTTACTCAACACATGCTAACAGCTTATCATTTCTATATGTATACAATGATTCATAAAACAAAAACCTTACCAGGGGCTTTTCATCTTTCTTTTGCCTGAAGCAGCAGTCATGTTCGACATATGTGTCTCATTTACATCCACGTCTCAAAGGAGTATAGTATATTGATGAAGACCAGTGTCCTTATGTGTATGTTTTCTTCTAATAGTGAAGAGGCGGAGGACTTTATTGTAGATATTAGTTTGACGAAATTGTTTCAGAAGATGTGAATAGCTCTCTACAAATCCCTCTGTAGCTGAAAATCATCTTGATACTCAAAAAGCTTTAACAAAACAAGACGAATCAAAGATATTAATTTGTGTTGTAGTGTAACGAGCTGACAGTATCCCGGCGTTCTGCTGCGTGTGTGTATTTTTTTTCATCGGCCAGTTTTCAGTTGGATAAATCAAATCCTGTTCTGTTAATAACAATTCACTTTTCCAAAATGCCTGCTCTGTCCCGACTGGAGAGAAGGCTTAGTCTATTGTAATGGTATGTTTGAGAGTAATAATTACTGTCCATTAACCAGACCCTGCAGGCTTGATTTCCATCGCTGTAACAGAAATACAGAAATAGAACGATTTGTAGAGAAGACAGCGTATCTTGCCAGCCTGTTTGTCTTTTCTTCTTCCTGTTCTGTCTTGCTGTTATTAGTGTGCACTTAATAACCCATATTTAGCTCCTTTACCCTTGAATACTCTTTACTTGGTATCTCTGTGATGTTAGAGTTATGAATCATCAGTGTTGTGTTGGTTTTATCAGGTTGTACTCTAAACTGGAAGCAAAATAGCTTGAACATTCACAGGGGAAAAGTGCACTGCGAATGTCAGTTTGCAGGCTAGGTAGCTAATTAGCTACCTAGCCTGCAAACTGACATATTTCTGCGCTCAGTTCATTAAACGGCATGTACTGTAAACATACCTGCAATCGTCACTTTGATCCATTTAGACGCTCGTGTCGTCCTTACAACAAACTGTCTGCCCATGGCTTGTAAGCTACAGCTAAAGTTACTTTCTCTCTGGTTCTCCTGCTGGTGCCGGTATGGGAAAGAAACTTAACAGGAGTGAGACACTATTTCTGGGTGAAACAGACTTCGACACAAGACTTGTTCTCAGCCTGCCAGCTGCTGTCAAACACAGACCCCCTCCCCTTCAGGCCCTTTGAAATGTATTTTATTTGGTCTGCGAGGGTGACTAAATGTCATTACATTTGAACCTTCAGGAGTCTTCTCACAGTATTTGTACTGTATTTGAGCACTGTGTATTTTCTATTTATATCAAAGTTAATAAGCTGTTCCCTTCCCCTCGAGTTTTACATCTGACATGTGGGACTCATACATGTGTACAGCGCTGCAGGCTAAACAGCTTTGTGGCTCAGACACGGGGGAAGTCCATTGTGTCAGCCGTGTGGGAGATGGCATTTTGGATTGGATTGGTATTTGTATCAGAACTGAAAAAAGATTGTAGTTAGAAGTCTGTAGTTATTATATTTAGGTCTGAAAAGCTCGCATTTGAAAACCAATTTAGCCCAGTCGGATACATACTAGACCAGCCAGTAAACATGGGGAAAGTCTTTTTATGCAGGCCTTGTTAATATAAAACATAACATGAATCTGCAGCTCTATTCAGAAATTGATTTTGGGGGATAGTTCAGGGGAAATTTGATAACATATCAGTTTTTTTCTGTTTGCCATTTGGACTATGGACAGGGGGACAACTGTCTGTCTAAACGTGTTGAAGCGCTTCATGTTGATATCTACAGCAAGAACTCACTGTTACGCCTTTAAACAAATAGTTGAATAAATGTGGGGTCTAGTAGATGAATAAAATGGAAAGTTATTGAAAAGATAAATCGAATTTCATTACATATTTAACAGCCTGGAAATTCCATCCTTTCTCATCAGCAATTAAACCGCTCGCGCATTGTTCTGAATATCAATTAGTTCCCCGCAGGTCAATTTTAATTTCCACTCAATGCCCAGTTGATTGTATTTCTTAGGAGTAGCGTTAAATTATATTTAAAATTTGATCCATGCCAAATATCTGAAATTATTCCCATGTGAATCCTTTAAAGCATTTGTGAAAATTGCTCCCACAACATCTCAGTATGTCACGATTGTCTGACTATAACAATCTAAAAGAATGATGGAAATAATGACTAGTTCTCTACAATGACAGTGCGGAAATGGTTTAACAGAAATGCACACGTTGCATTAATTAAACACAGTGCTGTAGTGCGCTGCACCCTTCTCTTGACTTTATTCCTTTTCTTTCTGCATTCAGATTCTTGTTCATGTGGGCTTTCTGACAGAGGAGTCTGGGGATGTTTTCAGTCCCAAAGTGCTGAAGGGGGGTCCTCTGGGTGAGATGGTGCAATGGGCCGACATCCTCACAGCCCTCCACGTGCTGGGACACAACCTCAAGATCTCGGTTTCTCTCAAAGAGCTGCACGGGTGAGTTTAGATTTGATTTATTCCTCTCTGATCATGTTATTTTTCAAGCTGTAGGCAGAACCGCTGCAGTCGAATGTACAATACTCAGCTTTGAGTGGTGACGTTTCTCACTTCCATATTTAATGTGAGATTCTGTGGGGCATCAGTGCAGGAATCATTCGTTGGTTTATGATTTATTATTATTATTATAAATTGTTGTATAAAAATGCCTTGTTGTCCATTCTGCGCACTCTGCGAGGGATCGGCAGCTCAATCACGCCGCCGTTGCTCACACACTGTTTCCGATCACCTTTGGCCACACAGATAAGCTCTCTCTCCCTGCTGCAGAGGGCTGTTTCAGCTGAGGGCTTGACAGCATCTCTATAGTTTATGCACCTCCTTCCTGCCGCAGCTCGCCCGCTGCAGAGTGATAACGGGCTTGTCGCTCGCCATCACAAACACAAGTGCTTATGCCAGTTGACACACACTCACACGTATGCTGCCGTCCAGTCAGACTGGCGCGAGATTGGTTACATCTAAAAATATAAGACTATTGATCGTCACAGTGGCGAGGTGTGAACAGTGGAGCTCAGACGGGTCCAGTCCTGTCTCTGAGATTTTCTCGCCCTCGTGATCTTTCAGAGCGGCTCCGGCTTCACGCTGGCTGGGCTGGAAAATGACAAGTGTACAAAATGTACAAGATGAGATTTTCTGTCAATTTCTTTTCTGCCAGTGGGTGACGTGAAGCTGAAGCAGACAGGCTGATGATAATGTGCGCTTGTTATTGAGTACTGTATCCATTGTTGGAGGCAAGAAGTAAGGGCATTGCCCAGTTAGAGCTGCACTTTAATCTTAAATGTGTGAAGAAAAGCTGCCTTGATAAGAATAGACCAAGAAGATCAGTGAGGTGAGAACGATGCCGCAGTGGGAATGCGTCCGCTAACTGTGCTATTATTTACCCCACTAATTGGTGTCATGGTGCATTGAATCACTGCAGACTGTCTCCATTGGGAATACCATCAGAAATGTTTCATAAATTGCTGAAGACTCACAAAGAAACATCGGCCACGGTTAGGGCTAATGCTTTCCAACAGATGAATAGAGTACACGTCCATATGTGTTTGTGTGCATTTAAGTTGTCATGCCACAGCAGAGAGAGAGAGAGGGATCTACTTTATTGAGAGATTTTTATGGTTTTTGTACATTTATATAAGTGTGCTGTGGCGTTCCATTAGGGCTGATATCGGTCTCTAGTCATCAGGAAATGAAATGTTCAGCCTTAGAGAAAATATAATGGAAAGCTGAAAATTGAAGGCAAGTGGATTTATTATCAAGCTCAGACCATATTCACTCTCCCCACAAAACACAACCCAGTGTACATATCCCACTCTTTTTATGGCCATCTTGAATTGGCCAGTTAATGGCAGATGCTGAACATCCATAAATCCCCTCCCTGTGACTATTAACAAATATAAAAAAGGGAGCATTTCTCGCCATCCCTTACTCCCACGCGCTATCAAATTGACAGATCATTATGTGGGTTGTGCTCCTACAGATTCCCTCAGGCTTGTATCTATTTACATTTCCTGCTCTTCACTTTCCTACCCAGGCTTTGGAAAAGAGTTTAATATCACTGAACCGCCTGCTGAGGTTCTTACGTGGACAGGATAGTTGATATGTTGAGCGTTTTCTCCGACAGACAGATTAGTCACAACGGGAGCTGAGCTACGGTGAGAGTAAAGCTGTTGGTTTGCATCACATAATTGCCTCTAATTGGCAACCTTTATTCTCTCCAGGGGCTTCAGTGATAGTCACTTTGGCTGACGTCTTTCAAATCAGTTATGCTCACACATCTCGCCTTCAGCCATTCTTGTTCATTCAAGATCCTGCAGATGCTCCACTGGGGTGAAGCGTGTGAACAAACTTGTTTCAGTCTTTTCTCTTTCCACACACTCCTTTTTTGCAATGCGATCTCAGACTGAACAGTCATCGGAATTCATCAACTTTTATGTCACTCCAGATCGACATTCGTCACAATCCCACCACGCCGATCTCTGGCTCTGCATTCACAGAAGTAGCAGCCATTGCTCCATAAAAAGACTGAATATTATTTATTGTTTCACCTCGTACTCATTATCATTTACTCACGACTTTGCTGGTTTCAACTGTGCAGCAAATTGTAAATGAAACCGTAAACTTCGAGTTCAGTGGCCTCCATGTTCACGACCGACAGCGTGCTGCGTGTCACGTCTTTGATAATAATAATAATAATAATAATAATAATAATATAAAAAATGAGTTTTAAGAAGTGATTTAAAAGAAGTCACTGATTCTGCAAGCAGGTCGTTCCACAGTTGAAGGGCCCTGATGGCAAAAGCACGGTCACACATGATAGTGTTCTGTTCAGGACCGTGACTAGTTCATAGTGGAATCTGACACTGGCTGCTGGTTAGCAAACTGGTTGACTGGAAATTCAGTCATGAAGAGAAGATGGAAAATCCATGTAAAGGGAGAGCAGCAACAGAGGATCGAGAGAAGAAGCACAGTCCTGGTCTACTGTAATTGAGGAGGAGATTGAAGTGGCTGTGACATCACTTCTGTCAGGAACACCGGTACACTGAGGAGGGAGGCCCTTTTGCAGTTTGCAAGACAGCTGTCACTTACGCTTGGGGATCTCATCCCCTCCCAGAGCGACGTGGGTAATTAGCCGTCGACAGAGCATGGCGTCTCAACACCGGAGGAGTAGCGGATGAGGGGGAGGACGGAGGGAGAGGATAAGGAGGGTGGATGTAGCTAGCTGCAGCATGTGAGGTTTAGCAAGTTCTGTTAGCAAGCAGAGTGGAGAAGCAATGTTCGCACACACTGCCACCTAGTAGTGTTGTGATCCCGAGATGGTTCTCACACGCTCTCTGCCTTCTCTTTCTTACTCATGCTCATCTAATTCCACTGTTTTCACTCACCATTGTATCTCTGGCTCTGGTTTAACTTGCACGACGTGAGTGCTGCTGTGTGCGTAGACATTAACACCTAGTGATTTCACCTTCTTTCTCCCTGCAAACATACAGACGTGCCTGAATTGTGTGATCAGTAATCCGAACAAATTATTTAACAAATGTCAAATTGGGGGTCAATTGTCTGTAATCCGCCAGCCAGAACAATGGGGGTAATGACAGCCATGTGCAGGGCTTTCTGAAGTGTTGAAAATCAAAGCTGTCTTTTCCCTTGAAGCTCCAGCAAAGAGCCTTATTGTGCTGCCAGTCTCAGCTTGTGCCTCTCCAAGTGCTGATGCTCTCTCACCCTGCAGCCTTCTGATTGATGTGCCTTTGTTTCTATGCTTTGAGATTAAATGCAAAAACAGCAGCATTGATAAAAATAGCCAGTGCAGGCCATCAGTTAGGCAACATCTTACGGATTTGTCTTCAGCACAGTGTTGCATTGTGATTAATTGAGGTTAACAGTGCAGTGTTTGTGTGATATATCTTAATTTCATAATAGAGCTTTTAGTGTCCTAAAATACAACTGCAGTCAGTGTTTCTAAATATATGTTGCCCTTAAGGCTCTGTTTTTGTTTTTACAGATTTTCACAGAAAAACGCTTGATTTTTTAAATTGTTTTTATGACCAGAAAGGTTTAAACCAATTTTCCCACAGATTCACCACGCACCCAACATTGTTATTTTTTTCTGCAGCATAAGGACTTTGTTTACCCCACTTTAAGATGTTGTGATGTTGACAGCTCAGAAAGTGCTTCTAGAATCGAAACTGAGGAAAAAATTAGGAGAAAAGACAAATGAGCTGCTGACAACACAAAAACAATTTTTTTAAATCTTAATTTACCCCAGATCTTTTCTTTTCCTCATAAATGCGGATATATTTCCAGTTTTCCTCTTTTTTTTATCAAAGCTGAAGATAATGAGCAGAAGTCACTTCATACATTAGCATAAAGTAAGGCCGTTGCTCATGCGCTGTCATAGCGACCATTTACGAGCTGAGATGTAGCCATACTGCACATCAAAGTGGCCCATCATTTCTATCTGATCACAACAGCGTCAACATCTGAGTTTTTCTATCCTGTTATCCTGCAGTCTCAAGTGGTCGATTAGCATGCCAGACTCTATTCCCTCTGGCAGTGGCACATCAGCTCTCCTCTCGGCTCGTGTCATTCCTCTCAAACTGCGAGGCCGCCCTGCTGCCCTCAGTAAACCCCTTGCCCCCGGCCTCAGCCCCTCATCCGTACCTGTAAATCTGCCTTAGCCAATTCCCCTCACTGTTAGACATACGCACCCTGTAATGCAATGTGACTATGGAGTCTCTAACACTCTTTTGTCTGACTTTCTCCCTTTTCCCCAAACTGGTGAGTTGCCATGGCGCCAGTGGCCAGCTGTGAAACAGAGAAATTATGCCCAATGGTTGTCAAATGGTTTTCGGGAAATGTATGCAAGTCTTGCACCTTTGTTCCTCTTTTTGCAGTCTTTCTCTTTCGCGATCCATCTCTCTCGCAACTTATTTCTCCATTTTGAAGTCTGAGCAGGTCATTAAAACAGCTGAATTTATCCTACTCACAATTCTTGTCTGTGAAGCCAAAGCCTGATATAGCTTATGTTTAGGAGCCAAATCCAGTGTCGTCCAAAACCTGTTAAAAGCACAATTAGAAACATCAAATCACTGACATAATCCTTCATTCTGAAGGACACAGCCAGTGTGATCTGTTCTGAAACAACTCTGTAATTGCATTTTTTATATATTTGAGGAGCAGCATGCTAATGCACGTGTTTATGCTGCTGAGAGGAATAAACTGCATTTTCATCAATAATATACATATATATATGTATATATATATATATATGTATATATATATATATATAAATATATATATATATATACTGTATACCAATACAGTTTTTAGAGGACAATGGAGCTGTAAATCATGGAGGCTGTGTCAGGTTTTGTTCTTGTTAGTGGGATACATTCATTGCTGATTTTGGTCTCTTCTTTGGATTTGTTGATAATGATAAAAAGATTAAATAATGCCAGCCTGCGTGTGCATCTGTGAAGGAGAAAAAGGGAGAACGAGAGATTGAGTTGTTTGTGCCTGCTTGTGTATGCGTACTTCATAATGGATGTGTGCTTGTGTGTTACCGTATGTGTGTACTCCCATTTCCAGACTCCTGGCTCCTTAATGCACTTTAATCCCTTTACTCTTTCCTTAAAGTTTGCCCGGATTTGCATATATCCAATTAAACCTCTGAACAGCAGCAGCTTCAGTGGATCTGTGAGGAGCAGAGTCACGTACAGTCACTGTAATACATCTGCTCTCGCATTTAACCGTGAGGGGCCATATGGGCCATAATTCAACCTTAAACACACACACACACACACTAGTGAAACGCACATAATGTATGCGACATAGACACACAACTGGCCAGTAAAACCACACGTGATTGAAAGATATACATATTACATTTGTATGTATCACAAAAGGCATCTTTAGCATGTGCAAGTGAGTTTCACCTGTGTATGTCCTGTTTTAGTGTGATGTGTGAAAGTCAATGTCGGTGTTTTTAGCTGTGCTAGCCGTGTAACTCTGTGGATGCAATGTCTGTCAGATGGTCCACCACTTTGGTCCAGACTAAAATGTCTCAACAAATATTGGATCGATCACCATGTTATTTGTTTCAGACATTCTTGTTCCCCTCAGAATCAATTGTAAAAACGTTAGTACCATCATCACGTCAAAATTTCTGTTTGTCTTATACTTACGATTTATGATTTATGACCAACTAAAAACTAGTGACACTACCATCATCCTCAGCTGTACTTTGTGTTTGCTGCTAGCATGCCAGCACACTAAAGGGAAATGGTGAACAAGGGAAACATTATGCCTGAAAAACATCAGAATATTAGCATTGTTTTTGGGAGAAAAGGTCAAAATTAAAGTGGAAAATATGGAAAATAAGTAAGTAAAAAGTAAGTAAAAAATGCATAAGGAAATAAACAATAATATTGTTTGAGAATAAAGTGGCAAATTTACAAGAAAGAAACTCAAATTTGTGAGATTATAAAGTCACATATTTATGGAAAAGAAATTGAAATAGAAATTGTTTAAGATCAAGAGTGCAAAACAAATAATGGGAAAGGTTGTCCTCCGTGAATCGCCACCTTAACGTGGTGGAGGAGTTTGAGTGGCTCAGGGATCCTGGGAGCTATGTTGTCCGGGGCATCAGCCCCTGGTAGGGTCTCCCAAGGCAAAGAGGTCTCAGGGGAGAGCCCAGACTAAGAGCGGTTCAAAAAACCCCGATGAACAGCAGCCCACGGACTACAGCCACCTCGCCCGGACCAGGGAAACCGGGGCACCCTCCCGGAGCCAGCCCGAAGAAACAATATGGAGCAGCCATCCTGTGGACCCACCACCCGCAGGGATAAGCATCGGGGTCGGGTGCTATGTAGACCGGGCGGCGGGCCGGGCAGGGGGCCTGGGCGAGCCGATCGCCGGCAGCATAGACTAGCTCTACGGACGTGGAACGTCACCTCGCTACCGGGGAAAGAGCCAGAGCTGGTGCGGGAGGTGGAGCGGTACCAGCTAGATATAGTTGGCCTCACCTCCACGCACAGCACTGGCTCTGGAACCAAGCTCCTGGAGAAAGGTTGGACTTTGTCCTTTTCTGGAGTTGCCCAGGGTGAGAGGCGCCGGGCGGGAGTGGGGATACTCACGAGCCCCCGGCTGAGCGCCGCCGTGTTGGAGTTCTCCCCGGGGAACGAGAGGGTCGCCTCCCTGCGCCTGCGGGGAGTAAGGCTCTGACTGTTGTTTGTGCCTATGCACCGAACAGCAGTTCGGAGTATCCGGCCTTCTTGGAGTCGGTGGGAGGGGTCCTGGAAAGGGCGCCTCCTGCTGACTCCATAGTTCTCCTGGGAGACTTCAACGCTCACGTGGGCAACGACAGAGAAACCTGGCGGGGGTGATTGGGAGGAACGGCTTGCCCGATCTGAACCCGAGTGGTGTCTCGCTGTTGGACTTCTGTGCTAGCCACGGTTTGTCCATAACGAACACCATGTTCGAACATAGGGTGGCTCATAAGTGTACCTGGTACCAGAACACCTTAGGCCGTAGATCAATGATCGACTTTGTAATCGTTTCATCTGATCTGCGGCCGTATGTCTTGGACACTCGGGTGAAGAGAGGAGCAGAGCTGTCAACTGATCACCACCTGGTGGTGAGCTGGATCAGATGGCAGGGGAATTGGCTGGAAAGACCCGGCAAGCCCAAATGTGTAGTGAGGGTGAACTGGGAACGTCTGGCGAGGATCCTGTCCGGGAGGTCTTCAACTCCTACCTCCGGAAGAACTTCTCACACATCCCAAGGGAGGCTGGGGACATAGAATCAGAGTGGACCATGTTCAAAGCCTCTATTGTGGACGCGGCCGCTAGGAGCTGTGGTCGGAAGGTCACCGGTGCCTGTCGTGGCGGTAACCCGAGAACCCTGTGGTGGACACCGGGGGTGAGGGAAGCCGTCAAACTGAAGAAGGAGGCCTTTCGGGCCTGGTTGGCTCAAGGGTCTCCTGAAGCAGCGGAGAGGTACCGGCAGGCCAGAAGGGCTGCAGTTGCGGTGGTTGCGGACGCTAAAACTCGGGCATGGGAGGAGTTCGGGGAGGCCATGGAGAAGGACTTTCGGTTGGCCTCAAGGAAGTTCTGGCAAACCATCCGATGGCTCAGGAAGGGAAAGCAGGGCTTACCCCAGGCTGTGCTCAGCACGGGGGGGAACTGCTGACCCGGACGGGGGACATCGTTGGGCGGTGGAAAGAGCACTTTGAGGAACTCCTAAACCCGGCCAACATGTCCTCTAGAGAGGAGGCAGCACCTGAAGACTCGGGGGGGGGGTCGCATCCATATCCTTGGCAGAGGCCACTAAGGTAGTCAAAAAGCTCCTTGGTGGCAAGGCGCCGGGGGTGGATGAGATCCGCCCTGAGATGCTGAAGGCGCTGGACGTTGTTGGGCTGTCTTGGCTGACACGCCTTTTCAATGTCGCATGGGGGTCGGGAACAGTGCCCATGGACTGGCAGACCGGGGTGGTGGTTCCCATTTTCAAAAAGGGGGACCGGAGAGTGTGCTCGAATTATCGGGGTATCACACTACTCAGCCTCCCGGGGAAAGTGTATGCCAGGGTGCTGGAAAGGAGGCTCCGACCGATTGTCGAACCTCGGATTCAAGAGGAGCAGTGCGGATTCCGTCCCGGTCATGGAACAGTGGACCAGCTCTTTAGCCTCAAGACTACTGGAGGGGTTCCGGGAGTTTGCCCAACCAGTCTACATGTGTTTTGTGGACTTGGAGAAGGCCTTCGACCGGGTCCCTCTGGGTTTTTTGTGGGGGGTGCTGCGGGAGTATGGGGTGCCGGACCCGTTACAACGGGCCATCCGGTCTCTGTACGACTGCAGTAGGAGCTGTGTTCATATTCTCGGCAATAAGTCAGACGCGTTCCCGGTGGGTGTTGGCCTCCGCCAGGGCTGCCCTTTATCACCGGTCCTGTTCGTGACTTTCATGGACAGGATATCTTGGCGCAGCCGGGGGGAGGAGAACGTTGGGTTCGGGGGCTCTGCTGTTCGCAGATGATGTGGTCCTGTTGGCCTCTTCGGACCATGACCTCCAGCATTCACTGGGGCGATTTGCAGCGAGTGTGAAGCGGCGGGGATGAGAGTAAGCACCTCCAAATCTGAGGCCATAGTGCTCCCTCCGGGTGGGGACGCAGTGCCTACCACAAGCAAAGGAGTTCAAGTATCTCGGGGTCTTGTTCACGAGTGAGGGTAAGATGGAGCGGGAGATCGACCGACGGATCGGTGCGGCTGCAGCAGTAAAACAGGCGCTGCACCGGACTGTCTTGGTGAAGAGGGAGCTGAGCCGGAAGGCAAAGCTCTCAATTTACTGGGCGGTGTATGTTCCGACCCTCACCTATGGTCACGAACTCTGGGTCGTGACCGAAAGAACGAGGTCTCGGATACAAGCGGCCGAAATGAGTTTTCTCCGTAGGGTGGCCGGGCTCAGCCTTAGAGATAGGGTAAGGAGCTCAGACATCAGGAGGGAACTTGGAGTTGAGGCCAACAAACTCTCAGGACACAATTCACCGTAATCTGTGTTTCAACACAAGCACTTATGTCATGTGCCTTTTCTGTGTAGTTTTCCCTTCAGACGGACACAGTGATAGTTGGGCATAGTCCCTCAAGAGCTTCATTGTGTAACTATAGGAAAGCAGTGTGTTGTCTCATTATGTCGTCTCAACAGTTGTTTTATTAGTAGTAACTGTGCTGAAATAAAGTGTAATCAAAGATAGAAGTAGTTTGATTTTACTTTCCTGTAATTTCTTCAATATTAGTATTTATGTTCATAAAATAACACACAAACAACATGTTATGTATGTATGTATGTATGTATGTATGTATGTAAGGACCGTCATCTCACTCAAATGTCATCCTTATTATAATAAAACTATTTATTATCCACTATTCACTATCACTGTCCACTATTTCCCCCAATTATTTTAATTTTTTATAATCTTGCAAATTTCAGATTTTATTTCTTGTAAATGTACGACTTTAATCTTTAAAGCTGCAAAGAAAAAGTTGTTTTTTTCTCTGAATTCCACCCCCTCTTGCCCCGGCTATGTAATTGTTATTTTTTTTTTTACCTGCAATAGCCCTAAAACGTGGTCATAGTAAAGCAGATATAAATTGCTGCAGTTTCCTGTATTATGGCCTTACTGTGGTAAGAACCTGACAGCCCAGTCTTGTACCCACCTGGCTGCGTACTGCACATAATATATAGAACAGAAATACAGCGTGAAGAAGTGAAGAGCACTTTTGCTTGTGTATAAATGCTGAATTGCCTGCGTGTACACCTTGACTGATGAAACCGCAGTTTTAAGCACCGTCGGCTGACACACTCTTGCTCATTATCTCGTCTGCTGTAGGGGAACCGGCCGCTATGTCTGTTTCCAAAGGCTGCTGTGCTGACTGAACATGTTCACTGTCCAAAGAAAGAATCGATACAGGCTCTTGTTTTGCAGGTATTTGCGTGTGTGTGTGTGTGTGTGTGTGTGTGTGTGTGTGTGTGTGTGGCCGCTGGGTTGTGCAAGGTGTGTTTCTGAGCCAGGTAGCGAGAGAAACAGGGAGTACAGTGTGAGGTCATAGGTCTGTGACTATCACTGCAAAACTTTCTTGAAGTGGATGCAGTTTGACAACACTGAAAGCTTTTATATTTTCCAGGAAACGGTGACTAAAGACAATCTTTTCTTCACTGCTTCCTGTACGAGTTTGATCATCTCTATTCTTGACAGAGTTGCTTAGATTGCGATTGATGTGCTTTTCTTTGAAATATGAGACTTAATACGAAGCCTTGACAGAGCTCTTTTTTGATTTGAACTCCTTTGATCAAAGAAAGTTTATATTTTGTTATTTTTAGATATTTAACATCCAGGCATTTTTCTATTTCCTGTCATTTTTTCAGTTACACATTGAGAAAGCTACAGTAGACGTGGCTGGATAGTTAGCTAGACACTCCGGCTAAGTTTCTCACATCTTTATTACACTTCCTGTCAAAGAAAATGGAAATGTATTGTAGTACAAGTCTGTTTTTGTGTGTGTAGTGATCCCTCAGAGCCGTATTATCATATTCAAACAAATCTTTTACAAACTGCCCCATGTTACATTATCTTGACATCCAGTAAACTGCATTTAGTATACCTCAGAGTATTGTACAGATCTGCACATCCACTTACTCTTCGTCTGCTGTACTGTTGTTGCACCGTGTCTCCAAAGGACTGTGGAAGTTTGACAAAGCAGCGCTTCCTCTTGTAATAAAAACAGACACGCTAGATTGTGTTTTTCTCAAACAAAGCGCTACCTTGATCCCAACTGAAAGCAGAGCGCTCTGTACTTTGTCATGGCGGACAACACATTTATATCTCCTGTCTTTCCTAGTTTTGCTAAGATAAGGCTCTTTTGTGACTGCTCTCGTCTGGGTTTTATTTATGCCTTATTTCTTCAGGCAGCGTGTGCTTTATCGCGGCTGATCAAGCTCGTCTCGCTCACTGCACGGAACAGAAAACTAACGACGACAAATTATATCAGAGAGCACTGACTTGCAAGTTCACATATTTCTATTATATAATGGTTATGCAAGAATATCATTCACACATGTGCCTTGTGTGGAAAACAAAAACAAAACACTACTTAGATACTAGATTAATACACGTTGTAATCAATGCTGTGTCCAAAATCCATCCCTTTTGATTACATATACCACATTTACTGCCGGCTATTTTTTTAATAAACCAAAGTATTGGATACACTGAAATTATGACCTGATGGTGGTGCACGACGAAGAGTCTGAGGATGAAAGTTATTACAGTCCAATCTCTGGGGGGCATGAATGTGTGCACCTAATTTCATGGCAGTCACGTAGTTGCTGAAATATTTCAGTCTGGAAGTAGTGGATCGACCGACCAACAGACTGACAATGTCCTCCATAGTTATACCACTCGTTGGGCTGAAAACTAAACAAAGCAATGCAAGAGAGAAGAAAAACCTGAGAAAAAGCACTATTTATGCAGTAATTGCTTGGAAGGCATCATGACGAAGGCGGCTCGAGCACAAACAGCAACCGTCCCTCAGTATCAGTCCAAGACGTCTGGTTAAAGCCGTCTAGCTGAGAACACTGACGTGCTTCAACTCAACTGGGCTCTGTCATTCTTCCCGTCCTCCACTCTATCTCTGTCTCTCACCCAACCAAACTCAAGTTATACTAGCACCCACACATATTCAGAGAAATGGGAGAAATTGCACAGTACAGCTGTAAAATCCTGGGAGTCTCAGAATCCACACTGTTTGCATCCGTACAAATGGGGAAATGTGCGTACAACAAATGTTAAGTTTAATTTAACTTAGCGTATGTAAGTGCGCACTTTCCTTTTTATAAATCTCAAATCAGGTATCGTCCACACTAGGTATTTCAATTCTCTCTCTTTCTTTCTTTTTTCCCTTTAGTGTCTTCTTCTTCATCTCTTCTTTGTGATTACAGTGACTGTTGTTGTCTGCCGCTGCACACACTGTTTGGCTCAGTTCAACGGTAAAATTGCATCTGACCTGCCTGCAGGTTTTTGGGGGTTCCTCCAGGAAGAGGAAGCTGCCCTCTGACAGGACCTCTGCCCTTTGACCTCATCTACACCGACTACCACGGCTTGCAGCAAATGAAGCAGCACATGGGTCTGTCACTGAGGAAGCACAAGTCAGTGTTATGCTCTCTCTCTCTCTCTCTCTCTCTCTCGTATATGTGTGTGTCTTGTCATTCCCATTTGTTTTCCAAGATGTAAGTGCAGTGTTTGTTTGTTGCATTCATTTTTTGTTATCAGTAATTGACTTATCGCTGAAATACTTAACTATTGGTTTATTGACTGGCTGGTGGACACTGGGCCGGAAACTTCACTGTGCATCAGCAAAATTCTCCCTTATGGGGGATCCAATTTGGCCTCTTTACACAGTGATCAATCAACCAGGTGCAGGCTACATCACAAACTCTGCCCTTATATGCATCACATAGGAAAGTTGGAGTAGGTTGCTTAAAATAAATAAAGTAGCCTGTACACAAGTGCATGTACTACATTCAAATAGATATGTACTACATTCAAATATAGTTCATGTATTTGTAAATGCTTAAAAAAAAAAAAAAACTATCCACAATTGGCAGCGGTTCCAAGCTTGTTTCTTTCTGAAAATTCAGTTTTTGTTCTTTTGTTCCAGCTGAGCAGCACTAGAACAGTGTAAAAACAAATCCTCTGCTTTATCCAAACACAGAAAAACAATGTGCAAATTGCAACTCTGGGAAGAAAATGTATTTACGGGAAAGGAAAGAGGTCATAACAGTGTGTAAATAAATAGTGATAATCATGTTGGGTGTAATGTTGTTAGATTGTGTTATGGAGCTGGATTGAAGTTTGTTTTGATTTCATATTTTACTCGTGAGAGGAAAAGGGTACATTTGTAAAAAAGAAATCACATTTCACAATAATTCATGGTGATTCTCCTGCGTTTTGAGTTCTGTAAGACGAGGTCCTGGCAAAGCAGCAGTGGAAACCTCCGCTGATTCCTATCAGCGTCAGTCCAAGGTCAGCTGATCGACTAGCGCTCCTCAGCCGTCACAGAGCGAAAGACCAATACTTTAATTTCCTCTCCTGCCCTGACACTGATGAGAGAGGCAAAGCATTGATAAATCTCAGATTGGATTACATCGATTGATTTTTGATTTCCTGGTGTGAATAGTCACTGCTGATAAAGTGCTCGTGTGATTTGCTTCTTCTCTCGTTGCAAACTAAAAGCATAATTTCTCTTCTGGTCCTCCCTGGTTTTTCGGTTTGATTTTGATTTGGGAGGACATTAACACAACAAGATTTTAAGATGTTTTAGTGTTGATGCTGTCGAAGGACTGTAATCTATTCCCCGCTGAAGCGTTGCCTTCACATTATCAGAGGGAATTTAAAAATGTTTCCAGTCGATCCAAACAGACTCGCACACGGCAAGAGAGTTTAGCATCTCCTTCAAATGTGTTTCAGAAATCCGTTCAAGTGTTTGACTCAAATTCACCTCAGACTTCTCCAGGTTATGTCATGATCTGTTCCAGCAGAGGGCCTTGTGGTGGCTGTGAAATAAGGCTGTGATTTAAGCCTCAGACATCTCACCTTGAGGCTCTTAAGCTCGGCTCAGTGAGGGGGGACTGGCAGGGGACATTGATATCCATCACCGCTGACAGCTTTACAAACCAACACTCTGACAACAAGACAGTTATCGTGCTGAAATGAACTCTCATAGCTCAAAATGAGGAAGGCATTTGTCATGGCCGTCATGCTGTTGACAGTTTTTTTGCATACTGTTTATGTAGAGTGACATCGACAGACCAAATCTCACATGTGAAATGGTCTGGAAACCTCTCGGCTTATTTTCGATTTCCGAGGGCCGTCATCGACGGGTTATCACCATGTGACCAGTGACCAGGTCTGCCCGGTGTAGGCGGCCAAACGCAGCACTTCAGTACCAGCTAATGGCAGCACATTAGTTACATTACTTGGGTGAAAAGTGGGTGGGAAGAAAATTAGGTCTGAGTGACGGAAAATGTGAACATACATACTTACTCATAAGTGAGTAGAGATGAGCTGATACATTATTAGTTGGAATATTAAACTTTTGCCAAATCCAGTCGGAGGTACAGCAAACACATTTTTCTTCTCAAGACAAGTTTTACATGCAGTTGATTGTTCTTCTTGTAGCAGAAGTAGTGCGACGCGAGTGCAATAATGTGCCTGTTCGGAAAAGGGCGGACGGCTCGGCCTGTGGTATTGCTGCCTGCCGCTTTCTGAGGAACCACTAATACAACTTCACAATCGACACTGTGCTTCTTTGGGTCCTGAGAAAAACACCTGCCACCCGAGTCGCAGCTACTCACGCTCTGAAACACCAGTGAAATACTCTCTGGTTCTCGGGACACACCAGAATTGCAGCCAGTCACGGTCAGAAACAAATAGCTCGATCAATTTCTAATGCTTTGCTTGGCTTCCTAGTCAAGCTTGTATGTGCTAAATTAGGTGGAATAAACCAAGCTAGGAGCAGTTAGTTTCATTTGAAAGACAACTGTGATCTCGTTTTAGCTCTGCCTATAATTCTTATTTTGTCTCAGGTGCCACATCCGAGTAATTGACACCTTCGGCACGGAGCCCGCCTACAACCACGAGGAGTACGCCACTCTGCACGGCTACAGGACCAACTGGGGCTACTGGAACCTTCACGGCCAGCAGTACATGACCATGTTCCGTATGTGGGCTTTCATTTCTCTCAGAAAAGATCAGTCCCTTTGCTGAAGCGAAATGATCTGCATAATTCTCACAGATGATATCAAAAACTTGATTTGTGACTGAGATTACAAAGTCTTCAGGCAGTCACAGGCGAGGCCGAGCACCTCCAGTCAGACACAGAAGAGAGCAGCTCGGGGAAAAAAAGAAACACGAGCATTCAGGGCACATTTGGTGAAATTGGTGACAGGAGAAACTTCAGCTGTTTGTGTCGTCTCCGATTAATTCAGCAACAATCGGCAGCCCCGCTGCTTCAACAATACTTTCATCCCAAAGCCCGACACTGTGAAAGCTTTCATCTCGAGTTTGAATTGACTGAAAATACTGTTTCTTTCTCCTTCCCACTTGATAGCTCCCTGCTGTAGTAGACTTCCTTTGTGTGTGCTCCCGTTCATCGTGTTGTTTTGTATCCTGAAAGTTGTAAGCTGTGGCACTTTGAGGCTGCAATCCAAAACTCTTTGAAGGTTAAAACTATAGCAAAGAGGACGGAGAAGAAAGTGTTTGTGAAGTTGTTTCACCTCATTCTGGATATGCAGCCAAAGTCAACCAGATAATTGATGTGAATGCAAATACACCGTATTTTTTATTGAACTGATAAAGTTATCGGTGGCATTGTTTTTCCACACAGATTAATTGAACACTTATTCATAATAAAACACTATGAATTTCAGCTTTCTAGATTCCCCACAGTTCTCCTTTTGTTCTGTATTCTCTGAATGCACAGCAGCCACTCGAGGTCCTTTAGTTCAGTCATATTTTTTGGAGACATGAAATTGGACTTTTACAGTTGCCAATTGCTTTGTTTATCCTTGGTAGCCCACACTCCAGATAACTCCTTTATGGGTTTCGTGGCGGAGGAGCTGAATGAGACGGAGAGACTGAAGATTCAGCGGAACAAGGTTAACAATATGGCTGTTGTGTACGGCAAAGAAGCCAGCATGTGGAAGGTCAGTGTCACACTACGACCCCCGCAAAACTTTCTTTGTTTCTTTGTTGCATGTTTTCAATTTGTGAGATGAGACGGTTCAGTTACAAACATTTACAAAGAGAATCTACAATCTATAATGCATTGTGTAAATCGGTGGCTTTGAAACGTTTACTCTGTGGCTTTGCAATGACAAATGACAAATAGATTTAAAGGGCACACACACACACACACACACACGAAGACCTCCACATGATCCTGTTGAGTGTGATGCCGTCTCTGGGTTCACACAGGCAAATGGCAACGCTTCTAAGAGGCTCCCTGCTACCTCCTGGAGGGTTTCACATGACTTTCATGACTCTCATTAAGCTGACCTCTTACCACCTTTCAGTAGAGCAGAGTTGAGGCATTTGCACATCAAGTTCATATTTATCTTATGCAATTTTTAAATCCGCTACGCACAGAAACCTTGCACGCTGAGTCGGATGTGTTTTAATATTCTATCCGTTTTGTGAAAATTCACAATATGTGACAAAACTGAATGTATTATGAGGGTGCAATGGATAGGGCTATTCCCAAACAGGGCTAATGAATTAATGGCTTTGGCAAGAAGCAATCGTTTAGCTTCTCTGGAGCACAATCACTCCTGTATGATCTTTCATACATCCTTAGTGTTTCCAACCGATTCAAAGCAGTTCTGCAATCATCTGTCATAATATGTCTTTAAATAAAATTGTTTGATGCAAAGTGCAAGGAGACAAAGTGAATGTTATCAGTTGCCATTTTAGATGATGATGCCTTAAATGAAAAATGGACTTGGTGTGTAAAGGCTTCTGAAATAAGTGAGAGTTATTGAGTGCTTTTCCTCTTGCTAGATAAGTGCTCGTGAAAATACATTATTTATCCTATTATGTGATTTCTTAGATGGCTCTCAATTCAATACAGATTTCAATACACTTTTATTCAGATTATGTTAAATATGTGTTTGATGTTTTTGTTACATCCTCCTTAGAAATCAATTCCTAAAGCTTCAATTACAGTACTTTGTACTGAAGAAAATACATTTTAGGATGAACTGAAAGTTTAAATGTGCAGTAGGACACGTTCTTGGGCACTCATCGGGGTTACGACACCAGCAAAGTATTAATAGAACCGTGATTAAGGGCAACGGTTTTCAAACTGTGAGCCGTGCCTCCCTAGTGGGGCTCAGGAGAGTTAAAGGGGAGGTGGGGAAGGAGAAGCGTGACGCAAACACACTGCATGAGGTGACTTTGATTCAAAGATTTTACTCCTTCTTGGAGTCTGAATTCAGAACACTCACACAATACTTACAGCGTATTTCTAGATTCAGTGTGACCTACAAACCACGATAATACCACTATTGATGTTAATCAAAAATAAAATCTACAACACCGCTTAGAAATCATAGAAAAAAGACTTATAACTCCAGAAACCTTCCTGAGAATCACCACGCGTTCTCCAGTATCAAGATAACCAGTGAAAGTTGTCTGTATATCGATGGTTACATTGCAAAGGAACTACTATTTGTTAATCTGGCACTACTTTTTTTAATCTACTAAATTTAAACAAATGTAGGCTAAGAACAGAGCTCAAGTTGTTGCCCACAGGTAAACGTATAACTCCCGTTTATGCTCCGCTGTTGTCTCATGCTTTGAAACCCTGCTTTAGGGGAGTTATTATACACGATACACACGATATTGACAGATCTAACGCATGTTATGGTTGTTGCACTCATGAGGTTCTTTGAATGTAATAAAAAAACGTTTGATTATCACTTTCCTATTCAAACCTGCACAACACCCACGAGATGTTACATTTCCTCCGAACCAGTTTGTCCTTCAGGAATCTGGCCTGAAGTGTGATGGTAGAGGAACAATCGTTTTTGTTTAGAGAGTAAATTTTACCTCCGAGCTGCTGGCAAGAGTTCTCGTTCTTGCTGTAACTTTGAAGTGTGCTGCAGCCTCCCACAAGGTTTGGTTCACTTCACTGACTGCAGCTTTGTTCCTGCACCAACACAACATTCCCTGTTTCTCTGAACAACTTGAGCTGCAGTGTAACATTTGTGGATCCGACAGATTGCACCGTGAAGCCGGTAGTGTTGGGGTGTCTCCAGACAATGGAACCCCCCCTCGATGAGAGCAGTCTCTTCCTCCACCTTTTGAGGTTTTGAGTTTCACATGAGAGATTTGGGGTCTGTAAAGGTCCTTCGAGAGGAAAAATGACTAATACTTGATGTCATATTCTGTCTTTTCCTTTACACCTGCCTCTCCCTACTCCACTGCCCTGCTCTTCTTACTTCTCTTCTCACCTTGTACTATTCTACATTCATCATCCCATGATGCATCATTGATATTTTCCCACAGCTTCAAGTAAGTAAACCTTCTTTTCACTGGCATTATTGATTTTTTGAATAGCAAAAAAATGATTTTTTTCCTCTGCTTTTTGTTGCCAAGAAATATATAATTCACTTCAGTTGTGTTGGCATGAATTTATCAGAGCCTAACTTTTGAATGTCAGTTCTGTTTCCTAAAACATGAACTTCTTCTGTAATGTAGCATGAAGAAAAATAAAGAAAATAAAAATATTTCGGTTATAAAGGAACGAGGTTGAGAAGGTTTGTCATACCTTCCTTTTCACTATAATATTGGACATTCATTGTAACTCACATGAATCCAAGAATGTAAGAAAGAAGAAGTAGAAGAAAGTGTGATTTCATCTCCATGTTGCTCGAAGACATTAAAATGGCCCAAAATGAAAAATGAGGAATAACACTCAGATGACATTTATAAATGATTTATGCCTTGAAGACACATCATTAGTGAATAATTCATATCATTCCCCCAGAAACACTTTTTTGAGATAAACTAATTCAGTTTTACATCAGTGAAATAATTCAAGCAAATTGTTTCCACGGGGCAACGCAGAAGATAATATATTGATTTAAGTCGTTCATAACTTCACAGGTACTGGGCACTTACCAGTTACCAAATTGATGATGTTGGAGCTAACAAGAGCAGACTCAGCTCATTTTGTCTGCTCGCCTCATTTCCATTAACCAATACTTTTGTCCAGGCCGGGGTGATACTATTGCCCTCCCCAACACCTTTGGGCTTTTCTCCTCTGCCCTTTCAAGAGCGGTTGTGTATAATACTGATGAATCTATTCAATGAATTGAACCGGTCAAAGCGGTGTCAGTGCTGCAGGGGAAACTTCAGTGTGTAGTGTCAACAGTACAAGCTTAACTGCCATCAGATATTCGGTCGGTGCAGTCCAAAGAGACAATTATAGACTTCTGCTCTTTGATATGTGAGTTTTTAAAGCAACATAAGACAACAGCTCTACAAACTTGCCAAATAATCTGCTCAAACTGCAAGTCAAACTATTATTTGATACGTTGAGGGAAAAAGTCTTGGCATTGAGCAATAAAAATGCAAAAAACAACCAATAGGGATCTGGTGAACTGAAATAAATAGTCCCACCCTTGAAGCAGTGTTTGCAATCATAAGCAATCATACATTTTCAGCTCATTTTGCGCCTGTATGTTTCAAAGGGAAAGGAAAAGTTCCTGGCCATTCTGCATCGCTACATGGAGATCCATGGGACGGTCTACTATGAGACACAGCGTCCTCCAGAGGTGCCTGCCTTTGTTAAGAACCACGGTCTGCTGCCTCAGCAGGAGCTGCAGCAGCTCCTCAGGAAGGCCAAGGTGGGAACATCACTAAGGCTTTCATGATCCTCCAAAATACGTGTGTTCGACCGGGATATGAGCAGCTCAGTGTATAAACTCATGATCTCCTCCTCCTTTTTATTTTTTCTGTCAAGCTGTTCATTGGGTTTGGCTTCCCCTACGAAGGTCCCGCCCCTCTGGAGGCCATAGCCAATGGCTGCATCTTCCTACAACCCAAGTTTAATCCTTCTCACAGCTCTCTCAATCATGACTTCTTCAGAGGGAAGCCCACCTCCAGGAAGGTAGATGCTCTTATTTTTATCTTGGCCATTAGGATGAAGGCACTTATATAAGCAAATAAATATTGAGTACACAGATCTTGACTTCACTTGTTTTATTGTGATTGTGAATAATATATCACATTTATTCCTCCCCAGGTGTCCTCTCAGCATCCTTATGCAGAGCAGTACATTGGCAGACCGCATGTCATCACTATCGATTTCAATAACTCTGAAGAGTTTGATGCGACCATCCGTGAGATCATGAGAATCAATGTATGTTAATTTATTGGTGCTTACCATCCAAGCGCAGCACTACTCATTCAACAAAATATCGGCCTTATAATATTATCGTCGACCACAGTACACCGCTGCATAACGATAATAATAGTTTGCTCTTGCACGCTTTAAAGTCTGGCTTGACCCACTTTTGAAGCCCTCAGCCTTTAATAGACCTCTTCATCATGGCAACCTGCATTACAGCAAAATGCTTAGCTGGCCCGCCCTCCGCTCTCCGTGCTGCTAATTGCTTGAGATATTATGCGGCTCAGGAGGTGAACTGCACCCACACCTGGGTGTACATGGCAACCTTCCAGAGGCCAGCTCTGCAGACAGAAAGCATTGTCCACAGCAGATCATATTAATCAATCATGCTGTGCTCAATCTGTCGCCAGAACAACACCGAGCCGCGGCCTCTCACGGTGCCAAGATGCACGTGTGCCTCTACCTGCCAGGTTTGTTAAATAGACCTTGTGTGTCCTGCTGATAGAAGCGAGAGGAAGTATCACTTGTGGCGCCGGTAAGTGCTTAAAAAGTGGATCCTAGCGGAAGGAAAAACAATACTAATCACACAGGCTGACTGGGCAAGTTTCCCCTTCATTTTAAAGGTTTAGATGAAAGAAAGAGCCGCTTCATTTTCCGTCATCTTGATGAGCTACCTGAAAAGTGCATGTGTATTTGATTCAGACACAATTGTAAAAAGATTATAATTTGTAATCGCGGTTGATTGTTAAATTTTCATAGTATCGATAATACCGATAAATATAGCATCCAAAAGTGTGATATTTTGGGAGAGCAGCTTTTTTTGCTCTCTCACTGAGAGTTAACGTAGATGAGAAGATTGATTGGTCACTAGAAGCCGGTTAGCTTAGCTTAGCTTAGCTTAGCTTAGCACAGAGATTGGAAGCGGAGGGAAACAGCTAGCTGGCTCTGTGCATAGAATAAAAATCTGCACCTCGAAAGCTCAATAATGAACACGTTATGCAGTGCGTCGGACTGTTTCTTGACAGAGAGCAGTTACTTCCTGTCTCAATGGTTGCCTGGCAACCGGTCACTTTGGTTACACTTGGTAATTAGTTAGCTTTAGAGTTGCTGGTTGGTGGATTTTGTTACCTTTTTTTGTTAGCACAGAACCAGGCTAGCTGTTTCCCTACGTGTCAACTCTTTGTGCTAAGCTAAGCTAACGGACTGCTGGCTGTAGCTTTATATTTACAGTACAAACATGAGTGGGGTCAATCTTCGTATGACAACAAATAAGCGCATTTCCAAAAATAACAAAGCTTTCCTTCAGCTTCTGTAGTATTTGGGTAATAGGAGTTGAGCATATGTGATGTAATGTTTAAGTTTAATGAGATGCATTCTAGTTTAATAATATTATATGTAGTCAAAGCACACAATGTTCTTTATTCAGCACATATTCAGGTATTGTTGCTCATGTTGTTGATGTTAGATACCTTCTTCTGTCAGCGAGCTCAAGAGCCGTCTCACACACTGTTGCCTCGGATTCTAATGGCTCCATGGCAACAGCGCATGATGGAAATGAGGCAACAGGCAGCTGATAAAGAAGCACTAAACTGTCTGAGACACCTGCCTGATCTTTCCCTCTAGCTGGGTTTGTGTGCCTTGCTCTGGACATGGCTGCTTCTAGCATAACCCACCTCAGGAACGTGGAGGCAGTTTCATGTTATCGTTTTGTCATGAAATAATGTTGCTCGCATCATTTTTTTATTCTGTGGCAGAGCAATGCAATCAGTTTATATATCAGAATTGCACAGTCATATTAAAAAAGTTTTCCGCTGCTGAATTCAAATCACCCTCAATGAAGCATTCTCCTCTCTCTCGCTCAGATTCTATTATATAAATATGCCCAAAAGGCAAATTGGAATATCTGATGAAGTGCCAGATACATTTCATTAAACTCAGATGAAATAAAGTAATAAGAGAGTGCTAAAAGGAACACAACACTAAAAGGAACCATTTATCAGTTTAAAAGCCTGAGTGCTTCAATGGCCTGATAGTAAACAATGAGATCTCACTTTAGGTACCGTGGGAGACATTCATTGCACAATCACTTCCTGCACTGAGACGCCTGACAGAATGTATCCTGATATATTCATAATAAGTGAAATCATCACAAAACAATAGGTTTAGAAATGTAGTGAATACATTAATATAAACCTCCTTGCGTCACTTTTCTACAGCAGCAGCATAATGTCTTCCTGTTACTGCTGTGTTCTCTACGACACTGTTAGCATAAAACACTGGAGAGCCATTGATCGGTGTCTCAGTGAATTACAATATATTTCCTGTCATCAAAGAGTCAGACAATGAGTGACGGGCCTTAACAGTGACACTGAAAACGACACCCAAAGGACCCAGAATGCACTAAAACATCAGCCCCCTCGGTACCGGATGACCTGTGGTCGACTTTCAGTTTAATCCGTTGTTTGACATATTGATGTAGTCGTCACTAAACATAATTAAATCAGTTCTCAAAGCTGTCACCTGTGATGTATTAGGTCATTGATTTTAATGTGTGGCATGATATAAGCCTCTCACAATCACGCTAATGAATATGTCATCTTTGATTAACTATCAGATGTTCCTATGATTATGATATCTTATTTCTGTGGACACACACACATACAGACACACAGACACACAGACACACAGACACACACACACACACACACACACACACACACTCCACCACTGTTTCTTCATCTGTGTGAACATCTGTGTTTGCAGGTGGAGCCCTTCTTGCCCTATGAGTACACCTGTGAGGGGATGCTTGAAAGAGTTCACGCCTACATTCAGAACCAGGTGGGTCTCAAAACTCAACCAAGTCAGCAAGCATGCTGGGTAAGATCATAGTTACGCAATATAAATGATTTCTAGGTACATTTGTTGCATCCTAGCCGAGCAGGTTGGTTGCAGTTTGGTGGTGTGAATAAAACACAGAAATAGAAACCACATTAATTGTCCAGCTGCTTGAGTCTGACTCAATGTGGCTCATCATAATAGAAGAAAAGAAGTGCAGTGCATTAATGTGTTACTGAAACTACAACAACTTTGTTAATAAATAATGTTACTAAATTACAATTGTAATCATTGCTACAAAGGACGTTTAGGTTAAATACAGTAGTAGTAGGCAGTGTGTCTGATATGTGTGTTTTATACAGTACTTATCTTTTATACAGTGGAACCTGCTTATAGTGATATGTCTCGGTCAAATTGATCACTACAAGCGGGACATTCTTTTTTTTCTCATGCAGATTACCCTCTCATTGACATTTATATTTATGACATGAATACAAAGTAATGACACGGACAACGTCAACATTTAAGACATTTTATTGACAGTTTGAAAATATACTTTTCAAACTAGAAAGGTGCACTCAGTAGAGTGCAGATCTCCGCCAGGTGTGTCTGTAATGTTTGAAACCACAATTGACCGACTGCTCGCCACAAGTGTACGAGACGCGTCTTTCGCTCGCACCTCTCACTCAACCGATACGCTCTCGTTTTATAACCATGCAGACGTCTGCATCAGCTCTCTGCAGGCACGCCTCTCAGCTCCCTCTCAGCTCCCTCTCAGCTCCGTCTCAGCTCCGTCTCAGCTCCGTCTCATGGGCGTAGCCGCGACTTGCAGCGTGTATACGCTTGGAAAAGGTCAGTTTGATTGTCAACCAAAACAAAAAGGCACAAAAAAACCGCAGAGCGGTGGCGATGCAGTCAGCTGTGTGAATAGTTCTGTTAGCTGAATCCTCCAAAACAGGAGAAGTGAGCAAACAGCTTCCTCCACTGTGTCTCTGGGCGCAGAGCAGCAGCAGCAGGGATTCAGAGATTCACTTATCACTATCGGCCCCGACCCACCGGGGCCTGAGTCGTGAGTGGGGGCTCAGCAGGCAGTCGATGGAAGTATAACACAGGCGATAAAGAGGAAGTGTGACAACAACACCAGCGATCGCATGATTCTCATGGCGGAGGTCATAAATACTGTACAAATAAAATAACTGTACTGTGTACATTTCAAAAACATTACAGTACAGTACCTACATAAAATGTTTTACTGTAACAGATAATAACTAGGCTACAGCCTAAAAGCGTATAGTCAGTCGTGCAAATAGCTTCAGTGCATTTCTAGAATTTCAAGAGGCCTGAAAATAAACTTTAGGCCTTCTCACAAAACATCAGCTTTTCCAAACATCCACAGTCTCCCCATGTCAAGAGATGTGTCTTGATGGCAGTAAACACACTACTAGGACGGAATATGAATGAGGCCAGTGAAGCACTCCCACTGAAGACAAAGAAAATATGTATTCACCTCTGCTCATTAGGTCAGTCTTCATCGTGATGCGTCTCAGCTGCTTTGTTGACAGGAGAGAAATAGATTTTCTTTGGCATGTTTGGTCCTTGTTCCTCAGCCAATCCATTTTATTTAAGTGTTTGTGAGGCACTTGTCATTATTTATCATTTGTCCATCTCTAGGAACAGGTGCACATGTGTGTCGTCTGTATTCATTACAGCCTCCGTCTGGAAGAATTCACGCAAACGTTTTCACAAGTTCCAAGAAATGTTGGACGGATAAATGATTGAGCTTTAAGAACAATAACAGCGAAAGGATTTTTACACAAGGTCTCTTCTCATTAAAGCATTCATAGAGCCATTGAACTAATAAACTGAACTTCTATTTAGGAAGTTCCTTTTCTGGGATTTCCTATTTACTTAGCCACAATATGTATTCCTCGGCCACACTGCCTGGGTCTGCTATTAAATTCTTTGCAGGCAGCAGCTGCGAGTTCAATAGACGAGCACGGTGACTCATTTTTCGCAATGATGGTCCTCGAGGATGGCAATAAAAGAGAAAAATAATACTAATACTTAAAAGCGGACTCATTATCCAACCTTTTACGCACGTGAAAATGTGAATTAATCCATCATTAATGTTATTGTGCATTTTACTGAAATCCAAGGTGAGTGCTCACACAGAAGTACAACCAAAAATAAAGGTGCTTTCATACCTAACCCGTTGTGTTTGTTTGAGCTGGTGTGAAAGCTGCCGAACGCACCAACTGCAGGATGTTATGATACCAGCTGAGTGATTTCAGCATAATTTTGAGAATTCAAAATCCATCTGCTGAATGTGAAATCTCTTCAGGAAGCGATCTTTTTGATCTACTAAGGCCATATATGATATTTCAAGGAGTTACCTGTCCGTCTGTAGCTTCCTGTTCATTTATACCCAGACACACATTTTACACTGTCTTTTTACAGACGTTGTAGTCTTCTGGTACATCCATCATGTGATGGTTGCTATAGGGTTAAAGGAATGTGACCTCTGCTCTGACACTATCTTTTCCCAGGCTGTCAAACACACACACACACACACACACACACACACACACACACACACACACACACACACACACACACACACTGCCCATCTGGCATGTACATTTTCATACTCCCAGCTGACTCTTCTCTTTCTCTTTTCTTAGACCTTTCTTAAACTTCTCTACCACCATTTTCAACCTTTTGAGTTTTATTTTTAACTCCTCAAGTCACTTACAAATTCTTCCCTCATTTTTCTACCGTTTGACTGAACCTGTCCTCCTCGTCTGACCCTTATACAATCTTATGACAGCTCAGTCTCTTCCCCTGTAAACATTATCTGGATGATTACATGATTGCACACATTTGTTTTGTTGTGTCAATGTAGCTGGGGAGAAAGCTTCAACTGGAAAATCCCTTGATCGACTTTTCTCATTTAGCTCAAGAGACACAGTGGTGGAGGTCAAACACACACATTTAGAGATGTTTGTGAAAAACAATCAGTGAGGACGATTTCTTGTGAGGGGCCGTGGCATTGTGGTTCAGAATGACAACGACCCTCTGACCCTCTCAGCTTGAGATTGATCCAACTAGACAACATAGATCTGAGATACCTGATTGGATGAACATGATGAGGTAACCTTTCCCCACCATATGACAGATCAACAAAAGATGGTGGCTCCAGTGACATGGAATAAATGCCAATAGCTAATGTAAAAGCTTGGTTGATTAATAAAATGAATCTTCGTTACTATAGGCATATTTAAGCAGGAAAAGCACAGGTGTGTATGATAAGATTAGTGATGGCTGAATTCCATTTAGCTGCTTCAGGGTACCAGTGTCGTGCAGTCTGGCTCACTGCCACGGCTTACTGGGTCACTTGAATAAAACAGAGCTATCTTTAATGAAACCTGTACTGATGTGAAAAAAAGCCTGTTGTGTTTTTTCGATAAAAGTATCCATTATAGTCATCTAATGCATTATAAAGTGTGCAGAGTTACAATTTAGTAGTTACATGATAAGTAAAAATAAACCTACAAAAATAAAACCCAGTTTTGTTTCAGATTGTTCCTTATGTGTAGGATTAGACATTGTCTGACTTTGATGACTCAGCGTCGTAGTATAAATAAAGCTATAATTCTAAAATTGCTATCACATAAACATGTACCTTGTCAATGATTACCAGACAAAATAAAACCTAAGAATTGTGGGAATGTTCTCACAAGGCCCACATTCAAAACAAAACACATGCACAGATTTAAAAAGAAACTATTTGAATAATAAAAAAAAAAAAAGATAATTACAAATAGAAGCATCTCCACATGCCCCTGCTATCCATCTCTGTCTCTTAACCTTGCCCCTTTCCATGCATCGTTACATTCCTGATGAGCTGTGTGTGTGTGTGTGTGTGTGTGTGTGTGTGTGTGTGTGTGTGTGTGTGTGTGTGTGTGTGTGTGTGTGTGTGTGTGTGTCACAGATGCTGTATGTGCTGTGAGTGGAAGAGCAGCAGAGATGGAGAGATCGGGAGCCTAGTTATTGCCTGCGGGCAATGAGAGCCCGTTTTAATAAACAGGTCTGGAGGCCAGTGGGACATGTCAGAGAAATGTTATTACCTGGGTCTTATGAATAGCCAAGCTGGAGGGGGAATCTAATCAGGCCTCTCACCGGAGCCTAATTCTGCCTCCAAACATAATTTGTTATTGGGTGGAATAACTGCATTCATATCATTTCCTGGAAGATTGACGAGGACTTGTCAGCTCTGATAAGCACCTCTGTATCATAACGGTTCTTTTATTATTTCCTCTATCAGCTGTCCAAACCGTGTGTACCAGAGCTGAATGCATAATTTGTCAGAGTGTAGAGTTTATTTGGGCTGACAGGTCAAAGTGTTTGCAATATAACGCTGAACATATTTCTGATCTGGGTCACTTTGTCTTCTCACCCGCAGGACTTTTGTTCCCCCGAGGCTCCGTTTCCTCCAGTGAACTCGTCCTGGCTGAGCAGCGCTCCCAGTCCTTTCATCCTCCAGCCTAACTCCAGCATCCTAACCTGGGCCGCCAACGCCAGCTCCTACGCGTCCTGGCCCCCCCTCAGCGCACTGCGCCTTCTGGCTTCGCAGGAGGACCAGTCGTGTGTGAAGGCGTGCCAGAGGGCGGGGCTCATCTGCGAACCTGCCTTGTATCGTTTCATCAACATCAAGGAGGCCTTCAGCGCGTAAGATGACGGATACTTTGTTGCCTGACTATTGACTGACGAACAATATTGCCGCAAACCATTTTTTATTAGATGCCTTTTCATTTGCTCCTGTTAATGCATGTGGAAAATAACACTGCTCTGAATTTGAAGTAGTCGGTATGTATCGGAGTTTAAAACATTTACTTTTAGAGAAAATAGTTGAGATGTTTTAAATGCTGAAGTGAAAAGTCTGTGAAATGCAACAAGATGACATGAAAATAACTTGCCAGTGATCTTTGGATGTACGTGGGTTGGCTGTTTCTCAGGGGGTTGAGCGGGTAGTCCACTCGTCGGAAGATCGGCAGTTCGATCCCTGGCTTCTACATTCAGCATGTCAAAGTGTACTTGTGCAAGATACGGAACCCCGAAATGCTGCCGAGGGCCATCAGTGTGTGTGTGCGTGTGCGTGGGTGTGTGGGTGTGTGAATTTAGCATATAGATTAGATCCTGATGGGCAGTTTGTATGATGGAAGTCTCTCCCATCAGTGTATGAATGGGTGTGTGAATGGGTCAGAGGGTGAAAAAGTGTATTCACCATTTTCAAGTCAACTTTATACCGATGATTGTGATTTACAGTACATTGACCCTCTTCAAATACAAAATGATTCTTGAACTGTGTCCCTGCCCAATGCACCATCCACACTATTGATTACTTCTTGATTCATTCTGGACTTCTTGAATTGCTCATTCTGCAAAATAATAAATTGGTTTAAGTAACTTTCCCTCTCCACAGTGTCATGGCTCATTGGTGAGCTTCAAAATTATGCAGCAGCACAGACTACAAAGGAAGACACCAGCTCACCCTTTTCCTGTCATATCTCTCTTCATTCCTTGAGGTTTAAGAGGCAGCACTGTAACATTAATATTAATTATATTACTGTGATGTATTAGTAGAATAATAACTATGACCTGTAAAAGTCTTTATAGTTGCATTCTAATCTGTGTCCTCCTCTTCTGTCTTTGTTTCCAGACTGGACCTCCAGTGTGACGGAGTGGAGTCGGAGATGAACCACCTCTTCCCTGCCTTCTCAGCAGAGCACGCTGAATGTGGCCTGCAACAGGATCCGCTGCTGTTCAGCTGTGCCGGCTCCAGTGCCAAATACCAGCGCCTCTGCCCCTGCAGAGACTATCGTATCGGCCAGGTGGCGCTGTGCAGAGACTGCCTATGACTAGAGGAGGATCTGTGGATGGAGACTCTTTTCTAACACTCGGCGAGCTCTCTTGGAAAAGGAGAGTCTACGGTGAAATGGTGTAATACATAAACTCTCGTCCTTTACCTCTGACCAAGGACCGGCTGCCAAAATTGTAAGACGGTATAACCTCTCAGGGAGCTGCATGATTGTACTTTGAATGTGGTAGGTTTGAAGCCTCAGTTTAAAGGTTTACATGGCTGCATTAGGACCACAGTCTTAACTAAAGTCATGATGAAACGTCTCATTTGATGGATCAGTTAGATTAGTAGAGAAACCATGAACAATAAAACGGAAAGCTTTGATTAAAAAAAAAAAAATATTGCAAATGCTTGAAATTCACAAGTGTGTTTACTCAGTGTTGTGTGAATACCTACAGTATCATAGTGGAGTTTGGATATTTGTACTAGATGCACCCAAAGCCATTTACACCATGTTGAGACGTACTATTTTACATGTCCTGTAATGAATATATTTGTACATAAGTGTTGTTTAATAAAACACAGGCAAAGAGAAGTTGATGCCCTTATTTATAGTATAATATGGGTGAAAGTTTAAGTGTAAGATTAATTCATAATTATAAGACATCATCAATCTAAGCAGGCGGGGTGATTTTGTGTTCTTGAACATTCAGTTATTCTCTGATTCACTTCCATTACTTACTTCTCACCTCCTTTCAGTCTCACATAGGAAACACTCAAGGTTTTTTTGTCTTTTGGACCTTTTTCGTGGGATTCTGCTTCTACCGCCTCGTCTCTAGTAGCTGCTCGGGTTCATCTCTTACAGCTCTTTGTAAGTTCGAGAGAGAGCCTCCGTTTATATCGTGCCTGGTTTTGCCTCAAGGTGTCCTCTATCCCACTCCCTTTGTCAAGTCTTGCAGGGTCTAACTTGATTGGTAGTGCATGGAGAGAGTGAAACAGAGGAATATTCCTTGCCAAGTTTGCATGCCTGTCATCTCCTCTTTCGGCAGCATTGGCCTGGGGAGACTTTGGATCTTCCTTCTTACCCTGCTGACATAGCCAACACTTGGTCCAGTTATTTAGTGTTGATCCTTTTACCATCCTCTAAATGTATGGATGTCTCTGACTAAGAATTTACATAATCAAATCTGGTTGATCAAGTCTTGCCTATATCATTGGCTGATCGTCGAATCATAAACAGCTGTATTTCTAAAGGAAACTTAAGAAGGCAAAAGTCCTGAGCCCGTTCTCGATTACTTTTACAGACGAGCAATATTGGAAACTGGAAACATTAAAAACTGGCATGGGATGTGTGTACGACCCAGAACATCATTGGTACCCATCTACCGAGCATCTGTGATATTGGAAGAGCCCAAAGGATACTAAAGGACAATTCCCACCCCATCCACAGCCTGTTCACCCTGCTGCCATCTGGCAAGACGTACAGACGCATCAGCTGCCGTACCACCAGACTTCAGGGAAGCTTCTTTCCTCAGTCTGTGTGACTACTTAACTCATCCTCCACCCTGCACATATAAAGTAGCTTTTTGTGTTGTTTGTTGTATTTTTCTTAATGTATCAAAATTGGACTACAATCTGCATTTCGCAGCACAACCCTGTTGTCCAAACTGAAATAGTCTGTAGGTCTTCCTACCACCAACTATGTCACTGTCATGTGAAATTGGGGGCGCTGGCGGGCAGGAAGAACAACAGATTCTGCAGCTGTGTCCCAAAGACAGGGAGAACAACTGCAGGTGTTTTTCACACTATTTACCAAACTGGGACGAAGATAAGGTTGAAAATCTACAATGTTCATGTCGTGGTCCTCGGGTGTTTGATACAGTTTGTTTCCTGTTTTAGTTTGAAAGTCCTCGTCTCTTGTGTCTTTTCTAGTTTTACTTCCTGTCTTTATGGGTTTTCCAGCCCTTTTGATTGTCTGCCCCGCCCTGATTGGTCTCACCTGTCCCTTGTGTGTTTATGTTGACTCAGTGTGAGATCATCAGTCTTTCACTCTGTAAGTAGCAGTCTATCCATTATTCCTAGTATCTTTTGTTTATTCCCTGCTACCAGTCTTTTGTATTCCCCTGTTTTCCTACCTGCTACCTGTTGCCTTACCTTCCTGTCAGAGGACTTTCAGCTGTAAGCCATTTCTAGTAAACCCTTGAATTGTTCCTGCTGCCTGTATCTAAATCCTTCTCCTACAACCAGCAATCATGACACATATGTTTTGAAACAACTTTAGGTTGCTGATTTTGCTCCTCTTGTTCGCACTGGAGATGAGGAGTTCTATTCCCAACGCAATCTCCAATCTGCTGTTTCGACTTTCAGGAATAGCTCAGTTAGTGTAAGATCTTTTGGCAATCGAAGCTGGTTTGTTCTTGTAAACGTCCCAGCGCCTGGGCGAATAGAGCATGGTTATCGGTCGCCGGGTTACATTATCATGTCATTTATCATCAGGATATGACTAATCTGATTTCTCTGTGCTCACGTAAACATCATATCCTGTGTGATAATAATCAGGATAATCCTCATTTAACAGGTTATTCATGTCCATGTAAACACCAAAATCCTCATTCTGTGCAAATTAATTCTAAACCAGAGCTGAAGCTAAAAGGAGCAGTTTAATAAATTAAGCTGCAGAGGGACCGTGACACAAAGAGGAAACACCTCCGTGATCTGTCTAACTCAGACTGCTGAGGTCTCCTATCAGCTTGAGCCGATCTTGAGAATGAATCTCAGCACAGAGTGAGACTGGATTTTGTTCCTTATCTCTTACTCTACAATGGTTTTAGTGAGCATTGAAAACCGTGTCAGTGCACAAATTGGAATGTGAGTGTTAAACTAGACTTGGAAGAAAGTATTTTAAGGACTAGGCTGGAAAAAAGATGAATATAACCTGAGGCCTACAGGAAACTGCAGCAAAGTTTTAATGACTAAAGACTGTTGTATTTAGTCCAGTAGATTTAGCACCAAAGAGTACAATAGGACTCATTTCAAACCTCACAGCATGGTATCCAGTTATCGCGCATCACATAGTAAAAGGCACATTTAGAAACCAGCCTTTTCATCCCAGAAAAAAAAAGACATATTGGCCTAATGAGACAATGTTGGAAACATTTCTTTTACAAAAAGATGTCAGTAAACTACTGTGGCTCCCCAATCAGGTAAAGTTTAATGTTGCTCCAGTTGCCCACTCACAATGTACAGTCATTATTTTCTGAGTTTTCAATATATTGAAGTTCAGCAAACAGACAGTAACATCTTTCCGAATAATTAATTCTCCAAAGACGAACAAAAGAGGAAGAATACAAAAGATTTGTCACATGGACAATTTATTCAAACAAAACACTCTGCGTGACAGTGACATAATGAGTAACAACTACCATGTTATTTCATATTCATGTATCCAATCCTATTTCTTGTGAGCCATCACAATATACAGATACATTTTAAGACTACAGCTTTCCAGCTTCATTTCCATTGTAATCTATTTCTCTCCCCTCTTTGGTTTTGTTTGTGTTGGCCTCATGCATGAAACCATGAAGTGAAGTTGAATATCCAGCGCGATTTTAAATCACCTTTACAGATGGACGTTATTATATGCACAGAAACAATGCAATGTCACTGAAGTCGTTATCGTGTGAGCTGCTGCTCCACTGGAGCTGAAACCCTCCACTAAGATAAGAGGATTTTAATGAGACATCCTCAAAAGACAGTCAGAATTTTCATTTAATGACGGTGCTAGTGTCTCTTTGACTGATAGTAAGGACCATTTCACAATATGCCCATTTCGCCTCTGCAATTCATAATCTCTGAACTAATATTGAACTTTCTCTCAAACGCTAAAGGAAAAATAATATATGTGTGCTAGCTGCAGTCAGGAAGGCTTTGAATCTCTTCCGGCTTTCATGTATGGAATTCAGGTGCTGAACAAAGACTTTATAAAGTTAAGAAGAAATAAAATATAAGTGTTTTCTAAAAAGGTATTTTTTCCTATGAGTGAAACCGACAATGCTGCACCCACAGTTAAGTATTTAGCTATTCAGCTACACAGAGAGAGAAAGAAATCACCTCTGTATTTGTTTTTCATCACTTAAAAAATTCTATAATGTACCTGCAAGAAAGAAATGCCACAACAACAAACCGTTAGATGCTGCAGAAACCCCACGATGATGGTTTCACATCCTGCAGATTAAATGTCCTCCTCTGTCCTGACTACCTGTTGATTTCGTCCTCAGACAGATTCTGCTGCATGTGGATCGGCCTGGGACTCTGCGTGCTCGGATCCGAACTCAGCGGTGACTATTTCAGGCAAACACGGTGAAGTGAGGAGGAAGAGAAGTTTAATATGGAAGAAGCTGTTCATCTCTAGAGCTGTGGAAAGTCTTTGCTGACCAAAAGATAACAATATAACTCAAATAATTAGTCACAAGAAGAGTACAGGCCGGTATCTCCACAGCCACATCCTCTATAGGCCTCTCTGGTTGAACTACTCAAACCACAGAGTCTGCATGTGAAAGCAGATCTTAAGTAAAGCGGGACCTTAAAACACTGCATACCGTCCACCTAAACATAACCATAACAAACTTAAAATGCTGTTTTCTGTCTGATATCACCATTACAAGAAAGGAGGTGAGTTTCAAAACGGAACGTGAAGTTTGTAGCCAGGAGCCATTGAGATGTAATAAGAAGGATTTGGAAGAGAAAACAGTCCTTGTAAACATCCTTCACAGATTATAGACCAATTTACACATGTACTTGCAGTGAGTCAAAAAATTACTGTTCTTCTCTGTTGATTTATTACCTCGGTAAACATTGTAGACACGAGATTATGGTCTCAGTTTTTGCTAGATTCAAGTCTTCTTCAATAAAGCATGATATTCATTTAGTAAATTATGGCCCCGTTCAGTTCGTCTGTGTTTTCGTCTTACAACTTTAACCCTTTCACGGTGTGTTTTTACTTCGTGACAGTCAATCGAAAGCACCCAAAAAATTTCTTCTTCAGCGTTGCAAAAATAAACACAATAGCGACAGACAAAAATCAAGATGCTGACTATCAAAACACAGAAGTCGAGGCTTCAAAAGGACAGTCCACAAACCAATGGGTGACATCACTGTGACTACGTCCACGTCTTATATACAGTCTGTGGTTTAACCTCCTTTAAAAGTTGTTTTAGAATGTTCTTTTTTATTTTTAATTGGTTAAAAATTCTTTATTGTAGCAATTCTCCCGAGTTCTCAAATATAGAAATGATGGTACAAAACAAGCGTGTAACAGAGGAGATTTATCCTTGAACATAAACATATTCACACAATTACACAGCATGGGCCCTGTCACATTTACACTTGTGACTGGATTGTATATATTGTCTATGATGAGGCATGTGTGGGTTGTTTCAGAGCTGCAACACAGCAACTCTCACGGCGCAGTGTGGTTTTCACTTGTGAATTAGACGGTGGCTATGACACAGTATGATTCATGGCCTGGCAGACCACCTTTTCTGAAAAGAGAGGTCACACAGGCCTCGATTAATCACTTCTGGCCCCACACAGCAGGCGTCTTCATCCCTCCTGCCTCACACTCACCTCCTCACCCGAGCCCTGTCCGCTCACCTACTTTTTTACTCTCGTTTTTTCTAGTCTCTCAATCTATCTTCATTCTCCTCTTAATCCTCACCTCATTTCTAGATACTGAAACCTTCTTTGTGACCAATTACCCATTCTTTACATGGATGCTGTGTATTTGATACTTCTTTCTTTTCACTTCTCTCTCTGACTCTTTAGTATGTGGGACAGAGTGAATAGCTGCCCCTCTGCTGCCTCTCACAAAGATAAATGCATCACACATAATGACTCTTTGCTCCACTGTGTGTGTGTGTGTGTGTGTGTGTGTGTGTGTGTGTGTGTGTGTGTGTGTGTGTGTGTGTGTGTGTGTGTGTGTGTGTGTGTGTGTGTGTGTGTGTGTGTGTGTGTGTGTGTACCCTGTATGCTGTTGCCTTTCTCCATAATAATAGGTGTCTGAAAAGCTGACACGTAATGGAGTGCACCTGTTATGGCCAAAGAACTGCAGAGTAGAATAAATATTAGTCAGTTTGAGAGACCATTCAATATAAACTGTGGCGCAGCAGGTCAGTGATGTGAAGATACATATTTTAGTGGTATTAGTTATAATGGTAGGTATAGGAGTTTAACAATACAGCTGTGCAATCATTAACAGATCTATGATGATTCAGAAATTATTAGAAGACACTGAGCATCTGTTTTTGTCTCCAAGCTTATTTTTTTCCCTCCTCCTTCATCTCTCTTTGGGCTACTTTATCACATGTGAATGAAAACAAGAACGTAAAGTTCAACAGTTGTTAAAGACCGTGAACACCCTTTATTGTAATTGCATTTTTGTCCATTTTGTAGATTAATTGGCCGGTTTGAAAATTGGATTTGTTTCACTCGTCTTTTATGCTTTCTGCAGTCCCCAGGTTTGTGGAAAAACAGTCAGTATTTCCTTTGCACTTGACAACATGAATGAGTGAAATGGAAACTTGCTCGGTCTGTGTGCCTGTTTCTGCAGGATTGGATGTGTATGTATCTCCTGAGCTACCACGACTGCTGTCCACTTACAGGGAGCTCTGCTGCTGTATGATAAGGCTCTCTAGCCCAGCACAGTGAAGACTGCTTCATTTCAACTGAAACACAGGCGTCTCAGGGAGATGTGAGTGGGAAGCACAAATCGAGCAAACATATGGAAACAGAAAGGTCAATGTTTCACATCTTCTGATAAGAACCTATCTATACTTGCACTATACTTGATTCACTACTGTATGCACTCAAAGTAGAGTGAACAACAGCCAGAAACACGACCCCAAATGAATGCTCATGTTGCTCTGTAACTGCTGGATGTGTTTAAAAAAACTTTCTTAACTTATAAGGTGAATATATGTATATATATATATATATATATATAATGTTGTGTTCACAATTTGTTTCCGCTTCCAAGTAACCAAACCCCCCCCCCCACACACACACACATTGCAGGTTTAAAGGAATAGTTTGACCTACCAGAAGTTAGATAATAAAATTGCTACCACTCTGTTATCCATTTGTTAAATATACGTCTACAGCCAGCAGCCAGTTGGTTGGTTATGGGTGCGGTAACTTTGGTTTTTGTTCGGATTAAACAAACATCGTATAATATGATAAACAGTGAGCTTTCAGGATACGTGTTTTCCTGTTTTCATTCTTTATGGTAGCTGGAATAAGCCAAACATCTGTGCGTTCCAATACCCATACTAACATGCTGTTTTGTATCCCAGAAACATATTTTGTATGTCCCGATATACGAGGGTCAAAGTTCAAGGTTCAATGTTATGAGGAAGAAGTATGTCCCAAATGAAGGCATACTGCATACAACCGTATTTACTTTGTAAGGGCAACTGCAGTATGTACGAGGAGAAAAAGTATGTTATTTGAAGTGAGTGAAGTGTATTTTCCAAAATGTTGAAATTATTCCTTTAAATTTCAGCAGTAGTAAAGTTGTTCTGGAAAGCAGGCGAGGGTGCCTTTTTGTGTGAATATATCCTGTGGTGGTTCCACTTAAATTACAGGTGTCCTGTAGTCAGAGGAGAGTCAAGAGTCCTGGGAAATCCTTTTTCATATTTCTTCAGGTTCATATTTGTGACATTTCCAGCCTCCTGCTGACAGAGTTATGGCCTCCAGGCAGTGTCTCATTCTGCTGGATGTTCCATCCTCTTTCATTAAATGGACCCATTTCACATTAGACGCATCTGTATGCATTTGCTCAGTAATGCATGTCCTGAGTGGCAGTGTAGAGCACAATGAGAAGTCAAGAGGCTACTCCACACTCATTCTCTCTTACTGAGTCATGGATCCCTCTGCCAGCTGGCAGCTCCAGCATCAGAAGCCCAGACTGAGTCTGTCACAGCTGTCTCACTGTCAGCCTCTGTGCAATTGCAAAGACCACTCCATTACTAAATCTATAGAGCTGAGTGTGTAGCACACTCAACGTATACGAACTTCTGTCCACAGTCTTGTGCGGCAGCTTCTGACATAAGAGGGGGGGTTGGCCCAGCTTTCGGGTAGATCTGAGGGGCTTGGTGACCACATATACCTTCAGCCCTGACAAATAAGGACGGATGAGAGTGTGAAGGGAGGGGGGGTTAGAGAGAGAGAGATCCTCATCACTTATAGACAGTCCATCCGCCCTGTGACCCGGCTGTCTGAGTGGACTGTCAAGCTGTAATAGGACTGATAGAGATGGTGCGGTGCATGGGAGAGAAGTGGAAAAAGTCTACCTGTGGAGAAAAAGATGAAGAAACAAATGATTGAAAAGTAGGATAAAGAATCAATGCAGATGGATTAAAAGCTCAAGGCTGTTTTTTATAAAAGTCTGGAAAGAGACAGCAGAAAAAGGAAAAAGCAGCACGTGTTTATGACAGCTTTTATTAGGGCGTCTCTGGGCAACTTCAAAAGGATCGTCTACAAACGCCATATGAAGGATATACAATAAAAGGCCAGAGGTCTCAAATGGGACTCATAGGAAAACATGTTGATCTTGAGTCAAGTTGTTAGTATCTTGATATAAAAGTTTTTGGAAAGATCAAAAGTATCATGCAGCTTTACAGGCAGCATGCTGCATGTTCTTATGAGTTATTCAGTGAACTATGGATTGAAGCAGGAGGTGTAAAGGCTGTTGAATCAGATCACAGAGAGACAGAGTTAAGAAACTGCTGTACCAGCATTAAAACTTATAGTTTGTCCCTCAAGCTAGAAAAGTGAGGTAAACAGTGTGTGAATGCTTCTATACTTAAAGGGTCACATTGGTCAAAAATACAATTGGGCAATAAAAGTGTGAACAAATAATATCCTGTCACGCAAGGCAGCTGCTGAAAATGTTGAGACAGAACAATGTGGCATGTTTTGGTGAACAGTACAGTAATTTTCCAGATCAGCTACTTAGTGTAACTAGTTCAAAGGTGCAACTAGTAAGCCATGGCCAGAATGTTAGTTGAACTAACGTTATTAACAGAATGTGAACAGGTTACAGTCTTGAAGACGTCTATGTATTGTGTTGCAGAGATGTCTATCCCCAGCCCGTCCTGTCTTGTAATACCACTTGTACATGAGTCACTGTGGAGTCCAGTCTGTCTTCAGTCCACCATGAGAGGACGGAGAAGTAGAGCTGCCCTGAGGGCTTGTCAGCCACGTTGAGCGTACGCGGTTTGTGTACAATTTGATAGTTTATTCACTGGATTAAATCCAAAGTGGCAGAAACGAGAAAACAATTTGTGTTTTCGTTTTGTCATCCCTGTCTTTGCCGGGAGGTGAGCGGTATATATTTGCATATCTTCTTCACTGATCATTAACTGCTGAGGGTACAGACTTTTTGCCTGACTTGTTAGATTTAGCTTTTTGTTAGCTTTAGCTTTAGCTTTTTGTTAGCTTTAGCCTCTGTCATCGGAGCCAAAGACATGAATGAGTGACATTTATTCCTCATTCAGCATTCCTTTCATCAGCCTTTCTGGAAACATGAAGGGCCTGCATACCTCTGAGTTCATCTGGAGCATTTGTGAAATTGGAAATCTGTGAGCTCAGCCCGACTTGTTTTTGCGAAGGTCCGGTCACAGATGACGTCCCTTCAGCAGCCAATGGCCTCGTGCCAAAACGCACATCTTGTGTGGTAAATAATGAAGCTGTTTAGCCATGATTAAAGATGTTCTATCTCCCCGAAAACGCTTCTGTTAGCTGGCAAAAGGTGATGTTTGATAAATGATTCAACGCTTGGCTAATCAGTTCTCCTGACTTCCTGTTTGTTGCTGTGGATTAAACGATGACTCAGTTCAGTTATAATGCTATACGTGATGTTTTGTTGACAGTCAGCCAACCTATGTGTGATTGATTGATCTCTCCAAATGAATCAGTAGCAACATAAATGGCTCGCAGGGAACTTTGGGTCGTCCTCATTGTTTCTCCTGACAGTTACTTTGTTTTCCATCAGCAATTATTTTATAGAGACATAACTTTATTGCTTGTTGTCTCTGCATGCAAAAATCTGCATGGTATATCAGCTATTTTGAGAAACCTATCAAATGGAGCTGCAGGAGATAGTTATTCCAATCACTTAAGCCACATGCACAAGAGAATGGTTTCCTGAGGTGTTGGATCTTCGTAATGACACTAAAATAAAGCAGCTGTGTGAGTATATGTGTGTGATAACCAGAGCTTGGTGCTTGGATGGCATCAGGGTGAACAAATACATCAGAGTGGCATGTTTCTGTCACGTCTCCAAGCTATAACCTCCCACTTTGATTGGCCTTAATTGATCTAATTTGAGCTGCCTGGCTTACTAATCACATGTTACCTCTATCATGTGACACAGATTTACCGCTGGCAACATAGTGTGGCCTCACGAAAAAACAGAAAATCCTTGACTTTCTTTTGGCCGGGGGGGTTTCTGTTTGGCTCTCCTCTTTTTAACATCATCTGTGAAGCGCGACGTATGATGAGATAGTCAGCAGCCGAAAGCAGAACACCGCATTGTATCTTCTCCCACACACTCTGATGTCTGTTCACATGGAAGAATAAATGTTGATACAGAATATATCTGGGTGTCTTATGCAATATTCTGCATGGTGATATCTTTACTGAAAATGACAGGGTATGAAAAGAGAATAAAGTCTTTAGAGAGGCAATGCCTTCCAGTTGCTACAGTTAATAAAAAAAAAAAAGTTAATCTCAGTTAATCACTAAATTATTTCCCTATGGAGCTGTCAAAAGATCCATTTAGTGAGAAATGAATAGTTTGACATTTGGGATATTTGCTGCAGCCAGCAAAAAAAAAAATACTAAGTAAAAAGCTTTTACGGGGGCTTATGTGGTGGACCCTTTCATGGCTGGGCACAGTGACTTTCTGGAGTCTCTGATGGTTGCCTGGCAACCTAAAGTCAGGACAAGACTCTATAGGAAGTTACAACAAGAAGCCAAGAAATCGTCTGCCACATGAAAGCATGGAAATAAGTGAGCTTTAGAGGTGCTGGTTGGCAGATTTTGTTACCTATAGACGGTGCCAGGCTAGCTGTTTCCCCCTGTTTCCAGTCTTTATGCTAAGCTAGGCTAACTGTCTCCTAGCTGTTACTTCACACTAAGCCAACAGACATGAGAAGGGAATCGTTTTTCTCGTCTAACTCTCTGCAAGATAGTGAATAAGCATATTTATCCAAGAGACTCTTAATATTGTTCTAGGTTAATGGTAAATAAATATAAATAAATGTATCTGTAATGCTATGTGATTAATACAACATTCAGGCTTTTAACAGGAATTCACGCATGGCTTTAATTATTCATACTATGTGATATTAACACGTGACTATGAACACCTGAGTCAACATGGTATTTTCTGACTTAACAAGTTAAAAACTCTTCATAAAAAAATGCGTACACTTGGGAATTGGGATAAAGCAATGGGGCGAAGACAAGATAACTGATTTTGGATAATGATCCCTCCTTTAAACCTCCTGAATGGGTTCTTCTTTCCACACCTTCAAACGCTCCAACGTCTTCCTCATTTGAATATGAAAGGGCACTGGAAGCATACATCATGATGATTGATTCTGAGCAGATTGGGGGAAAGAGTCATTTGTCACATTGTGCCTCAGAGTCCAGAGCATTGCAATCTATCTTTATATCAGAAGACCAACATATAGATCTACTAATTAAGTCGCGAGTCAGAGACCATCATTACACCTGGATGAGAGCTGCAGCTGCCAACTCTATAGATAACAAACGTATTTTGGCAACTGTAGCTGTCTGAATGCCTGCACCCATTAGCATTGCTCTGTGTGAGCCACGTGCCCAGTGTTGCCAGATCAGATTGACAGTTTCCAGCCCAATCACAACTTAAAAACCCGTTCCATTCAATAAAAAACAGGCCAAATCATTATCTAGCCAGGAACCTGTGTAAAACCTAAAACCATTACATGAGCCACAGAAATCATTCGCATGAAAAGCTTCTTATCTGCATCAAATAAGCATAGATAAAATGTTGAATAAATAGGCTACAGCAACATATTTCCATGCCGGTGTCAACGATGATGACGTCTGGGTATCCATTATCACCAGCAAACCCTTTTTACCATTAAATGAAAGCTTGTTTAGTGATATTGTTTTCACAATGTTTTCAAAACCCCGCCAAACTCGAAAGCAGCCCAAATTGTATTTACCAGTCCAAGGCTGTTTCTCCCAACTTAATTAATCCAAAGTAACCAGCTCAACCTGGAAACACTGCATGTGCTATTATAGCGTATCCTGCTATGTGTGTGGACAAAGCTTGGCCATTTCGGCACGCTCTGTGCCTTTCTCCAAAAATGTTACAGGTTCTGTGGGGAAGTATAACTGAGTTAACATGCCCGTTGAGCTGGAAGACACATGAATGTGGCATCTGTTGTAGTTTTTTCGGGTCAGTGTTGGATCTTTGAGATAGCTGGTTGCCTCTTGTTCCACTGAGCGCTGGGTCTGTTCCCTCCATGTCCTCTTTAATCCAATGTTGGAATATATTGCTCTCAGACGTAATTATTTTAGCCCGCTCCCAGGCAATAATGTGATTTCTGTCTCACACTGATTTTAGAAGGCTAATTTTAAGCTTTCCTGCTCTGCTTGATGTTTCTTTGAGCGAGTATGCACTTCAAGAATCTCCTTTTCCTCTTAGATGAGAGGAATGGGATTTCATAAATCACACCTCATTTCTCTTGTTTCAAATTTAATCCTTGAGGGTGAACTCGAGGCTGGCACGGTTTGATGTGGGGTTTTACAGGGGATAGATGGGATGTATTTAATTAGCCTTTGTGCGCTGCATGTAGCAACACTTTCTGCAAGACAGAAATACAGTACAACTCCTGACATGCCCTTGATTTTTGCAAAATGTCAAGGTAAAAAAATAAACTCATCTTTGTACACATAGACCAAGTTGTTATCTTAACGAATACTGAACTTCTTTCTGCTGTTCTTGTGTAACATAACAATTAAGTATGACCAAAATATCCGTGCATTAATGAACAGCAAGTCTTAATTAGGACAAAACAATAATTTATTTTTATCATCCAAGCCCAGAACTTCACCTCTTGTTAGTTTGTTCTTCCTCAGCAGCCTGCTTTAAGATTAGATTCAGGGTTAGTGTGTGGGGGTGGAAGAGACTGGGCGAAGAAATTACTTTGTTGTTTAAAAAAAAAGAAAAAGCAGGCTTTGCATTTATATTTCACCAGTTGAAAAAAATAGTTAAATAATTTATTTTCACTGCAATAAGATACTCAATAAAAGAAAGAAAAAAACATCCTCGATGTTCAAAAAGCTCATGCATAAAAAAAAACCTTCCTTTAAAACTAACAGAGCAGTCATTCAAACATGCAGCATACATACAATTATTTTTTAAATTATTATTAAGTGGTTTGTTTTGACCTCCAGTACTGCTGGGAACCAGAATTAGAACATTTGGCAATAAAAACATAGCATCGTACAATACCTTATTATATCTTATACCAGCTGTTGGAGCTGATGCGTTTAGAGAAACATTTATAGTTGATGCTTTGGTCCAGCACTGATTCCCAACTGAAAGACATGAGAGTATCCTTGTGTATTTCTTTTCAGACACTACATTCAATATCCTGTTGATTTCTTTTCATTTTCCCAATTATTGGTAATTGACTGAGGACCTCAAGTGGACGGTTGATGAACATCACGTTCCACTGTGAGAGAAATGTGCAGAAAATGCTTCGTCATTACGCACCGTGTTAATGGTGTTCACCTGGCATGACATTACTGCTGCTGTCGGGGTTTCTAACCTGCAGCCTTCCCACTCAAATAAAAGACAAAATACCTCTCCAGATCTGGCGGTAATAAGCTTCCCACGCTCGCTCCTTCTAGTCTGACCTTAACACTGTCGCACCGTGTTGGTGTCTCATCTAACCAGCTGGCCAATCTTCAGAGCAACCGTTTATTACAGCAGAAGGACGTATTTTCGTTGGGGAAATGTATGTTTTCATCTTTGTACATATTTGTATTGATGAGAAAATATTACATTCTAATAATGATAACAGACCAGATGGACCACTGCAACATGAAAACAAAGGGAAAAAAGGTACTCTGATAGCGTTGCACTCTCATTGAAAGCTGATCAAGCTGTCAGGGCTGAAGTCCCAGAGTCACCTCGACCACAGACTGGTTGACAGATCACTTCAGAGTTTAAATACCTTCTCGTGAAAAAACTGAATTTGTGTGATTTGCTTTGCTTTTGCTTTGTGAACTTTTATTGTTGAATCTCTTTGCTTCCACGAGAAATGAAGGAAAGTGAAATCCCTCACAGATGTTGCTGTTGCATTGTGATGCTGTTCAATATATATTGAAGGAGCGCTCTCTCTCTCTAATAAGCAGATGAAACAGATTAACTGATCAATCTTTGGTCAAGTTTGCATAATTGCTGCATGTTTATTTATTTATTCATATCTTTCTTACTATTACAACTGTTAATCCATTACTGTTTTTTCGCGACTTCAGCTAACTTTATAAACTTTGCACTGTAAAGTGCAAAATGGGGTGAAATTGTAAATCTACTCAAGATCAGTAACACAACAATTTCTAATGGTTTCTCTCTCTCAAATTACAATTTCTCTGTTTCAGTTTTGTTGGTTGAGCTTTCCCTCCTGGCTCATGCAAAAGTACAAGTAGGCTACTTCCCCTGCTTGAGATCTGTCCTAGAATCAGTATTCTTCTCAAAATAATTGGACAAACACACACACACACACACACACACACACACACACACACACACAGAGACACACAGACACACACACTTCATTTCATCAGGGTGTTGAACGTTGGGTCAGAGGATACTTTAATTGAATTTCTAATTCACGGCGCTAAACAGCTTCTGGATAAATTCTGTCCTCGTCTGATAATTATTTTAAATTCCTCAAAGCTGTGCTTTTAGAGGAACATTTATAGTTGATGTTTTTTGTCTGATGTGTCAGCTCGATCCCTGGTCTATCTTTTTCTGAGATGGTCTCTATTTTAATTCAAATTGACTTCTTCTCTGAGGGGCATTCTCCGAGGAAACAGGAGGGAAAACAACAATGATTTCAGGAGCCGAATGAAAACAGTAATCACTGGAGCTGACGACCACAAGTAGCGATGCTGATGAGGTTCATCAGAATTACCACCTCTCATCTCACTCATTAAGAGCTTGAGTTGCGTTCAAAGAGGAAACAAACAACTACAATATTTCAGTCAGACATGTTTTATTGCTTTAAAAAAATGTTAGTGTCGAGACTCTGACCATGTTTGTCCCCACAGATATGATTAGATGAGATAATAGGGATTGATAATGAAACATATTCCCCCCCAGTGGCAGCCTGGAGGTGGATGCTGAGAGAGAGAGCAGGTAGCAGCTGATGCAGGGCAGCAGCAGCACAGAGGGGGAGATGGGAAATCGTGCGGCTCAGATGTAGCGTGGACTGAGGATGTGTTTGATGTATAATATGTAGTGCAGCTTGAGGAGCTCGCGTGCATCGCTTTCTTGATTTTTATTCATATTTGTGCATTTCTGCTCTATAATGACCACTGACTGGAGGTCACATCTGTAATTGCTTGTTATGTGAAATATTACTTAACAGATCCTTTTTTTTTCTGCCCACATTATTCTTTCCTTACTGTATCCGAACATCTGAAATGAGGATTCTTCATGCGCCGGATTACCAATGCGTGCATAAAAAGATTTGCAAAAGGTTTCATAATCTCCAGGAAAGTTATTGCCAGAGGTTGCAGCTCAGCAGTGCCTGAGGTGTGTTTAGTCATTGTGAAGTCTGGAGAGAAATACAAGCAATATGCTTGAGTCATTATTAGAGTTAATTAAACAGGAGCGCTAAGAGGATTCTAAAAAAGGCTGATGAGCTCAGAGAGCTGTTGAGCCAAGCTGTGAGGAGACGGACAGAAAACCTCAGTGTTCACATTTGCCTTTGTTGGACTATAATTACCGCGAACAACTTAGAATGTAGGTGAATACTTCAATCAGAAGGAAACGATGATTCATTGTGTTTGTGATATGCTTTGACTCGGCGGTGGGATGCGGCAGGATGTGAATTTCAAAGTAATAGCTGTTGTCATGATAGAGTCAGGATTATTTTCATGGCCCTTGATCATAATTAGAGTATCAAATGGAAATTACTTTTTATACCCTCGGTGAGGACAACCAAAATCACCCAAAAACAGGGAGACGTTTTGAGGCCTGCAGGAAGGATCTGTCCTGTGGAAGTCTGTTACATATATATATATATATATACATATATACATACACACCACAGTCAGTTTTTGTAACAAAACTAAGATGATTTGATTTTTGTTTGACCATTAGCATTGAAATTACAGCTCAATTGTGAAAGTCAAAACAAAATGACAGAATAACACACAACATGCAACGTATCCTCATGCAACTGTTCCTATATACCTTACAAAAAAGTTGCTTTTTCACACTAAAGTCCAGCAACACATGTCAATTTCCGCTTGTTACATGCACACACTCTTTTCAAGATCAACTTCTGTCTTCACAGGAAACAACTTAGTCAGGTTTAGGCAACAATACTACTTGGTTAGGTTTAGGAAAAGCTCGTGTTTTGGTTTAAAATAACTATGTAAGGGAACTACGTTACTGAAGTTATGTGACAAATAAATCAACAGTGACTTTCACACGCGACACAAACAACGGTCTCCTGCAGATCGGCTTTTGTTTGACACATCCCCCTCCGCTCCCGCCCAACCCGCGTGGGTTTTCGCTGCTTTTATATTGCTCATGATTACGTGTATTATATATAAATTGATTTTGTGGGATATCTACAAATTCCAGCGCATTGATTTTCATAAGTATAGGTACAAACGCCGTATGCGAACCGCCTGTTATATGTATGTTGATATTGTCCAATGTCATCTCTGTGTTATGTGAGATTTGAGGTTGTGTGTCTGTGCAGTGGGGCCTGTTGTACCTCACTTACACCACTGGTGGTATTCTCCAGGCGGTGTTGCACTGAGGTGGCTCAATTATTTATTCCAGATAAAGTGAAGACGGTTGCTGAGAGCAGCTTGTTTCATGGTAGCATTATTCTTTGTGCCTGAGGCTGATTAGGAATAAGAGCTTATCTGAACTCCACTTCCCCCTCTCAGGATGTTCCCTGCTGGACTCCAGTACCTTTTGTAGGCTGCCAGATCCAGAAGCTTTTAATCCCACCCCCTACAGATGTCTCAATGTGGGACCAGCTGCATCTCCCTGGAACAGCTGATTTGAGGCAGTAAAGAGACAGTGAATATATATATATATATATATATATATATATATATATATATATATTTATATATATATATATATATGTTTATAGTGTGTCGAAATAGTCTTACAAGTAGGCTTTGTATTTGTGCCTCTAATTTACAACTTGTATATCAACATTTGTCAATAAACAACAGTTTGTTTGTCAGAATTTTAATCAAACATTCTCATTTGCATGTTTTAATAACGTTCACAATCCTAAAATTGACTTGCAAATCATCGATTTAGCATTTTAAAATAAAATTGTAGCCTATTTGTGAATCCGAACCAACTCGTGTGGATCATTTTGACCTCGACAAGATAATGCTCATGAATAAAACGTCAGCTGTCGTTGCAACGCTGTCAATCTGTAATCTACTCACTGTAGAGGACAGAGCTGCGTGATCAACATCAAACATTTGCAGGATGATTCGTTATAAAACTAAACAACTACAAAGTAATAATACCACTCACCTCTATAACAGAGAATTAGAAAGGCATAATCAGGCCTACAAATCAATATAATTTGGAAAACATTTACTTTGTGAGAAATAAACTGAAAAAAGCAAGTCATTTTATCGACACCTACTATCACCTGTGAGGTGAAGAACAGATGTCGGGTGCAGAGCCAACTGGGCGAGCAGCTGGTTGAAGCTGTGGAGTAAATTAATTTGGCTTTCACTTTGAATAGCCCTACTTTACATTCCTTGAGTCTAAAGTCAGTCATCTATGTCATTAAAGTCTTCATTTCCATCATACATACATGAAGACTCTATGAACGGCCGTCTAAAGTGCTGCTTTTAGTTTAAAATTACTTATTTAAACATCCGTAAGGCTGGAAATGAAGAGAGTGTGCCTTAACCCTTCCCACATATAACAAGCAATAATTTATATTGTACAAAATATTATATGAAACCAAAAAAGAGAACTGCTGCAAGTCGTAGTAGAGTTATTCTGCTGTATATTGTTTTGTTTGCTACTAATAAAAAATTGTAGGTTACTTGTATAGGCCTACAGTTAAGTACTCTACATTTCAACGCTGCCCTTCGGGCCCTGGGCCTGCGTTACTGACTCTACTGGACAAAGTAATCACAGTTACAGTTAATATCTGAAATGTATGTATTGCTCTGCTGCAATCAGTGTCTGAATGAAAACACTTGTCACGGTCATGTCATTAATATAAATATGATCTAATTAAAAGCTTCATAACCTCCTTCATTAATTAGTCTGCTGCAAAAGGACTTTTGTAAATGAATGCTGGTGGGTGAATGTACTTAACGGAGGCCATTGGTTAGAAATGTAACAAATGGCTGCGGGCCTTTCACAATAAAACCACTGAACTTCCAACTTGTCGCACAGAAAAGTGTCACACGGACTTCCTGTTTGTCTGGAAGAGGCGGAGTCACCGTCCGTGTGAGCTACTGACTGACTAACGGACGGACCACACGCACAGTTTGTACTTTTTCGGCTTTTACAATGCGAGGAACTACACTTCCACCGTGAGCTGACAACATGGACGACACGCAGAAAGTTACAGTTGACGCGTCGGACGTGTAACTAGCGGCCAGGAATCAAAACGGCTGGAAGTAAAGTTCGTCTGGTTTTCTTTTTCTTCGCTGCTCGGGCCGCTTGTCTGTAAATAGTCCAATACGTGCAGTGATATGCGTGTGTGCGCGCGCGCGCGCGTGTGTGTGTGTAGTTTTTGCACTCGGCCTGACTTCATCGCTCTTCATACTTGATATTATGTAACAATGCCTCTCTGCTGGCTCTTATTTGTTCTTCTACGTCACGTGGAAGTCTTCCTGTGTCTCTGCTCTGTGCACAACAACACATGTAAACTGCTGCTGTCATCATGCCCCCCCTTTCAGTATTCTGTTTCGCTGTGTGATGACACGGTGTTTGTGATTCTCTAACAGAGGCTCCCAGTGAAACCCGTTCAGCCATGGTGCAGGAGTACCAGTCCCCCGTCCGGGTCTACAAGTATCCGTTTGAGTTGATCATGGCGGTGAGTAGGGCGTCAGTCTCCAGTGACAGTATTTACTATTGTTATATTACAGAATTATGCAGGATCCTTCATCACTAAACTGGAGACTTGGGTGCGTCTGTGAGGACGTGGCCAGTGTGGCTTTGACCCTTGCACGTCAACTTCATTTAAAACAAAATATTAAACAGAAGTGTATTGTGGAATAAACTGTATTCCAGGTCTGAGTTGTCAGTTTATAGGAAATCAGACACTTTCAGAAGAAGCCTTCCTCCCAGGGTCACCTGTCTCCTTTTTGATAGCTACTTGCCCTGAACGAATGCTTTGTGCGCGGTGTATTGACAGAATGAACCGTGTACACTCTTTTCCCCCGGTGCTGTGGTAAATACATTAATGTGCAGGTCCAGTTAAATACTGTGAGAACCTGCTCGTTGAACTTTCTCAGGTCTAGATGTTGGATATCTCCTTAGTGGATCAGGTTTTGGTTTCAGTCTACAGACAAACTCTTAATAAAGAATTGCTTTGCAATGCAAAATGTATTGGTAAATATACTCTTATTATAGAAGCATCTGTAGCTGTTTGAGAGGTCGGGGGTTTTCTTTTTTTTTAAAGCTATTGTTAATATGATATAGCTTGAATTGCTGTGCTTAGTTATTCAGCAGCATTTTTTTTCTAGCTTTATTATAACTGTCATTATGTTTACTGCAGCAGTATTCAACAGTCATACCAGGGAAATGCACTGGAATAGAGCTGGAGATCTAATTTCCACTTTTTCTTTTACTTTTTTCACTTCAATATTTATTTGTCATATGATAAACTACAGAGGAAAATGTCTCCTTATGATACTGAAGCAAAAGTAGGACAAAGGGAAAATGAAATGTGCATTTCTAAGATTCTGTTTTCACCCACTTTCACAGTCTGCTCTCTGCAGTTCCACTTTAAGACAAAGACTTTTGCAATATCCTCAGAGCTGAATAAAGACCTCAGCGCTGCAATGACACTTAGCTCTGCAGACTATATTTCCTTCACCAAGTAGTCCTACACCTACACAAACCTCATTTCCAATGAGACGGCTCTCACAGAAAATCACAGGTCCTGAAATGCATCTTGCATCACTGCACGTTATTGAAAAGGATCTCATAATGGGCCCTTTGTGAAATATAACTAACAGCTGCTGTGAAAAGAACCAGGCCTCGACAGCCTAAAGGAGAGAACCCAGTGCATCGTCTTCCACCTCCTCGGCTCCCATTTATCTCTGAACGCTGTCACTAGTCCGCTGGCTGATACCACAATCTGTCCCGGATAGCACTGAATGTTTAACCAGTTACATCACCGCTGTCCCTTTCATGACACGGCTGGATATTCCTGGGTTTGTATGTAGCAGATGTACGAAGCTACCTGTGTGTGGTTGACCCCTGTAGAACTGCATTTAATCGATATCCCCGAAGGAAGCGAAGCATTGCTGCACAGTTAATGTGAAATATGGTGGTGGAAATGTTTTTTATTTCTGACCTCCATAGAGAAAATCTTCTGAGCCCATTACCAGTTCTATTCTGCTCATCTTTTATATGTTGTGCTCCAATTATGCTTTTACGCTCTGAGAGGAATAGGAAGGGCAACCATTTCAATTAGTCTGCAATCAGTGAGACATGTTGCACAACACAAGTCAGTGCTGCTTATTCACCAAGGCAACCTTCCCCATTCATTTGTTTAGTGGATAATGTCATCTTATTGATTAGATGGCTCATATGCTGTGCAATATCAATACAAGCCGGATGCATATGTTTGTGTGTGTGTGTGTGTGTGTGTGTGTGTTGATGAAACACCAGCGCTTAAAGGGACAGTTAACCCCCAAGTCAAAAGGACTGTAGTGCTATTTATCAATCTGGATTGTTTTGGTGTGAGTGGCCTAGTTTTGCAGATATCGGCCGGTTACGCAAGATAATACATGGAATATTAAGACTCATTAACTCATCCTCCACCATCCATATATAATATAATTTATATATTTTTTTCAAAATGGGACTACAATCTGAATTTTGTTGTGCAACCTTGTTATACAGTGACACATAAATAAGCTTGTTATCTTGTTGTGAGCAGTTTCAAACCGGGTCAGGATTCCTGGAAAGAGACTTTGCTGTTGAATTTGTCAATTGTATTTTTATTTAATTTTTTTGGCATGTGGAGCACCACAAGCAGAGTGCCATCTTGTCCCTTCTTTTATTGGAGAGAAGGCAGACATCTTTACGGCATATATCTCAAAAACTAGGCAACTCTCACCAAAACAATCTAGATTGATAAATGGCACTACAGGTAATTCGAAGAATATGTATTTTTGATTTTGGGGTGAATGTGTGAAATGAAAATCCTGTCTTTTATATGTTCCTTTGGTCCTCGGCCCTTTTTTTTTTATACTCCAGTAGATTGTACTCTGCACACATGTACCAGCTCAGGTTGTCAGTTTACTTTAGAGTGGAAGCAATAGTTGTATTGTTATTCTAAACATTCAACAGTCCGCTGTCTTTACTGGGATGGAGGAGTTCCTTCTGTAACCTGTCAATATTTTATCAGTAAAAACCACACTGCTACGAGTTACATAGACTGAGAACTATGTTTTTCACCCAGTGACTCGAGCAATATTTACAGGTGAGCTGCGGTCACAGCAACTTGGACAGATGGCCGTGCAGTGTGCTGTGGGCAGTAAAACTTGTAAAAGCTGCCACGGCAGCAGTTTGTGTTTATATAAAATGTTAAAGCCACTAACTAGTAAATGTTCCTCACCAGACACAGAAATGATGGGCTGTAAATCACATGTTGTCGTCTCGAGTCAGCAACACAACAGTTTACTCTTCTGGTGACCACATAACGGGTCCGTTCAAAGCAGCTCTCCTGTCCAATCAGAGAGCTGCCTCAAAGTGGGCGGGACGAAAACAAAAACTGGGAACAGAATGTACAGAGCCAGGAGGACCAGTGGTCTCCAAGAAGAGAGAAGTACAGTGGGAGAAAGTTCATAGTGATCACGGTTACAGGGATCAACTGCATATGGATCTGAATCTGAAAGATTGTTCCTATACAAATGCTGTTTGAATAATTTGCTTATAGTTCTCAAGTATTCCGCTTACAGTGTTCATGGGGGGGCTTTCCATTCATATATCTATTCAGCATATGGAAAAAAATTAGAACTACAGTTATTCTATTTTTCTTTTTTGCTCCCTTGCCAGTTTGCCTCGTTCTAACCTGTCTGCTTTCATGGCGGGTGAAAGTAATTTTCTCTTAATGAAAAACGTTGTCTCTGTGAGCCTTGAAGTGCAGTGACGCTTGTTGTTCCTCCTCAGACTACCTTCCTTACAAACAAGGAGAAACCGTCATGGCTGCCAGTGACGCAGACGGAATCCAATGTGCACAAGGAAAGCACTTATAGTTGAAGCCTGTCTTGAAAAGGCTGCATTGCATTATGAAACAATTCAGTAAATGGCGAGCTTTTACTTTTAAAAAGTAAAAAAAAAAAAAAAAAAATATGGAAAGCAAGATTTCTTTCTGAAAAGAAAGCGGGGGCTCTGTAACTTGTAGTTTCAGCTGCGGCTTGCTAGTTGGTTATAAAAATAATGATCCAAATAATTATACCACCACTGCACGTAGAGTAAAAAATATAATATAATTATGAAATAATAATATTTATTAATTATAAAATGTATCAATTTCATGTTGTATTGAAATATCAATTGCAATTTTTTTTTTCTAGAATCGCAGGTTGAATGCCAGAATGCCCCCAGAGGGTCATACACCTTTAAGAAAGAAGGGGGAGTAACTTGAGGCGGGGGCACATTGAGACTATTGAGTCATCTTCAATAACAAACTGTCAATGTGGACTTGCTGAAGGTTTTTCATCAAACCAAATAGATATTTAAAACAACAAGACAAAAGCATCTGCGCATTTCTTTTGTACATTCCTTTCACATGTGATTTATTTCTCCCCCCTCAGGCCTATGTGAGGAGGTTCCCAAGGTCCCCCCTGATCCCAGTGTTTGTCGACAGTGAGATCATCGGCGAGAACCAAAGCAAGGATGGAGCCACGCTGGTAACCGAGAGGCGATGTGTGATCGACATCGAGGCTCCGCGGCTTCTGAAACGGGTACCTCCTTTACAGAGCATGACACAATCCTCACAGCTGATTTAATAAGATCATTTGTTTTGAGGAACAAAAAAAAAAAAAAGAAAAAAAAGAAAAAAAAGCAATGTTTGTCCCGACATGTGATTGCATGATATTGAAAGTTAATTTTTAATTTCTTTTATAAACCATTACATCTCTGATTTTGTGTCTGCATGCAGATTGCTGGTGTAGACTTCCTGTACTTTAAGCAAAAGAACACACTGAATCGCAGAGACAGGACGCTCCGAATTGAGGTCCACAACGAGACCTTTTCCAACAGGGTCATTGTCCGTGAGTGCTGCAACTACACAGTGAGCCCCAAACTTTATTTTCTTTGTTGTTGTCCTTTTGTTTTTGTTTTTATATTTTACTTTTAGAATACCAAGCGGAGAAAAAAAGAAGTCCCAATCAAGAGCCCCTCTGTTCAATATGCATATCAGGTTTTATTCTTCTATTCAGCGCTTGTATCCGTGATCTAAATGATCCTCTCATAGTGTGCCAAATGCACTAAACCCTTCTGTCAACAGGTGGAGTCTTTAAAGTAAATGTAGTGTGACTCACTCAAATAATGCCTACTCTGCTGGAACATTTCCTGAGTTTCCACCACATAAACCCCACCAGCAATATTGTTTCCGCTGCATGTGATCACTTCATCTGTGAAATGTATTTATTATTTTGTATTTTATCACTGCTTTTGTGGTTTGCTGTGAAATAATAAGTACTATAATATATTTCGTTGAGGTTTCGGGGTCCCGTCACACAGTGTTATCCTCTCCCACAGGTTCATCCAGAGAATGAGGACTGGACGTGCTTCGAACAGACAGCTAGTCTGGACATCAAGTCGTTTTTCGGCTTTGAGAGCACGGCGGAGAAGATAGCTATGAAACAGTACGCTAGCAGTATTAAAAAGGTTTGCTTCTTCCAATCTTTAACTTTTGCATTCATAGAAATCCTCCTAGAAAGGTGCCCACGGTACTTGAGTTCTGTGATCTGTTGAGTAGGTCTGTTCTTGCTTGACGTGTTTTTTTTTTTTTATGATAACGTCACAGGAACCTGAAGTCTCCTTCCTGTGTTGTAGGGTAAAGAAATGATCGAGTACTACCTCAGAGAGCTGGAGGAAGAAGGAGTAACTTACATACCTCGTTGGACTCCCCCCGTTGTCTCCGGCGCTGCCAGGCTTAAGCTGCTGCCCCGCTCCCCGGCCAGAGCCATCCCAGTCAGCGCTGCTCAGACTGGACCGGACAGCAAAGACCCGAGCTCCCCCGCAGAGCCAGCGGCCGGCTCTCCCGACGGTCGGTGTTTACTCCCTGGTCACAATTAAGCCTGGAGTAGCAGCCAGCACACAACACAGAGGGGATAAAGTACAAACATGTATAATGCATGCTCTTCCTTCCCCATCGACTTGATCACAGGACATACATTCACCCGAAGGACTGGGATATTTACAGAGGGTTAAAAGTCTGTCACTAATAACGGGAGAGTAATGATTGCTTTAAAGGTACTATATGTAGTATTTGATGTGTACCGAGCTTTTAATCTCACAGCACTGACCCTCCTTCACACTGTTTCTGAGAACAATGTTGAATAAACAGTAAACTTGGCAAAGCTTGCAGAACCAACTGAACCTATTATTTTTTTCTCATGTTGGAAATGCAACACGTCCTCGTAGCTCAACGACAGAATAGGTTGTTTGCCAAAGACTCCCAGAACGACATGTATGACCTCTGGAGAGTACCAGCGAAAGGACGCTCGTTGTGAAACGTGGATACAATTGTACTGATACTACTTTGTTAGGTTTAAGAAAACATCATTTTTTTTTTTGCTGAAAATAAGTATGTTCTTCAATGACTATTGTACAGCTCCTGGTGTCTCCGATTCAAGCAATATGTGCTAACTTTACACTTTGCATGTGTTTTGGCCAGCAGACAAGCTGGATGCTGACTACATCAGACGTTACCTTGGTGATTTAACACCTCTGCAGGAGAGCTGTCTCATTCGACTGCGCCAGTGGCTCCAGGAAACCCACAAGGGCAAGGTCACATAAACACCAACACATATTGTTTGACTACAAAGCCGTTTGTGCAATTATGTAAAATACACATTTATTCCTGGACACTGAAGCCAGACTTCTGCTCAGCTCTTGCATGTACTGTGGATTACAAATAGAAAGTAGCACGCCTCCATTGGCGAAAAGGTGAAGAAATGTCTTTGCAGTAATTAGTAACTTTAACTTGGCGCTGTGCATCAGAGTTGTGACCCCCTGCGTGGTGTTGTTGTACAGATTCCAAAGGATCAGCATGTGCTACGCTTCCTGAGGGCCAGAGACTTCAACCTGGACAAGGCCAGGGAGTTCTTGTGCCAGTCGCTGACCTGGAGGAAGCAACATCAGGTAGATTTCCTGTTGGACACATGGGAGCGGCCACAACTGCTTCAGGACTATTACACCGGAGGCTGGCACCACCACGACAGAGGTACTGCGAGAATACTGCTGGCCACCTGCCAATTTCATCTTCGCCTCATTCTCATTCCCATTGTGTTTAATTCCACTGTTGTTGTTTGTCTAGACGAGTGAAAGTGAACACTTATCAGTGAACGTTAAGATATTTAGCCTTCTATATTTAAAAAGTCCTCAAGGGCTGAAATTGCCTGTTAATTATTCACTGTAAAGTCTGGGCACCATCTGTTGTAGCTCCCATCATTGCTTTTTAACAGCTCAGCTGATCCACCAGGGTTTAAGTAGAACACGGGAAGTGCCCTTCTGACTCATTCAGCCTTTTGACTGTGTGTGTGTGTGTGTGTGTGTGTGTGTGTGTGTGTGTGTGTGTGTGTGTGTGTGTGTGTGCGCGTGTGCGCGCGTGTGTGCGTGCGTGTGTTTTTTAAAAAAAAATATCTTTTTTCTTTTTTTCAGATGGCCGTCCTCTGTATATCCTGCGTCTGGGTCAAATGGACACTAAGGGCTTGGTGCGAGCCTCGGGAGAGGAGGGGCTGCTGAGACAGGTGACATGAATACACGCACAAGATTGAAGCCTTAACATGCACGTGAACGTTTTAATAAGAAATCTCGGTGACGCTCACAACTTGAACGTGAACCAGGTGCTGTCCATCAACGAGGAGGGACTGAGGCGATGTGAAGAAAACACCAGAGTCTTCGGTCGACCCATCAGGTGCTTACATGAGAATCTGTCTTCTGTCAGTGTCTCGTTGGCTAACAGCTGATCTGGTTTACTCGTGCTCGTGTATCCAGTCGTGTGATGTCTCTGTCGATGTGTTGGTCAGCTGCTGGACCTGCCTGGTGGACCTGGAGGGTCTTAACATGCGTCACCTGTGGAGACCAGGTGTTAAGGCTCTGCTGAGAATCATCGAGGTGGTGGAGGCCAACTACCCCGAGACTCTTGGTCGCTTGCTCATACTGAGGGCGCCCAGAGTGTTCCCAGTGCTCTGGACCCTGGTGAGAATAATGTCTGCGCTTATTTCTTTTATGTGCAGACGTTAGATGTGCTTTTAATTCATCATCCGATGGTGGAAGAGTGGATGAAGACATATAGTACAGATGAATACAAGCAAATGGAGAGGAAACTATTCAATATGTAGATCCTCATGGGGATTAGATCATTGCTATTGTACAGCAGTATGTCATAAAGAAAAGAAGTGATACACAAATATATGAAAACAATAGCAAAACAAGTAAAAGCAGTTGAAGCATTAAATAAGCAGATTTAAGTGTAGGCTGTAACTGCTTCCAAGAGATGTGAAAGCTATAACTATTTATCGACTTCTAGAAAATTAAATCCGAAATGCTAATATAGTGTCAGTTATGATGTTAAAATCAATATAAAGTTCACATTAAGATGTTTAGCCACTCCATAAACCAGCCAACACCGTTAATTTCTTAAACATGAATAATTCCAATGTTCTTGGATTTCCGTCTGGAGTTCATATCGTGACTCGGCGTCTGGTTCCCAGGTCAGCCCCCTGATTGATGAGAACACCCGCAAGAAGTTCCTTGTTTATGCTGGAAACGACTACCAAGGTCCAGGAGGATTAGTGGACTACATTGACAAAGAAATCCTCCCTGACTTCTTGGGAGGCGACTCCATGGTGAGTCTTAGTCCTCGGCAGGCTGCTCTGAACATGTTGATTTCTATAACAATAATGTGAACCAGGACTTTTAGAGTGCAGTATTCATTTAGCTTCTCTTTCGACCATATTTACAAACAAGCCAAAATGATTATACATTATACATTACACATTCATGTGAGTGGTCTCTTGATGGCATTGGTTGAGCTTAATGTCTTTTTTGTATCCTTCTGCCCTCTCCAGTGTGACATCCCTGAAGGAGGTTTGGTCCCCAAATCTCTGTACAGGACAGCAGAGGAGCTGGAGAGTGAGGAGAACCGCCTGTTGACTGACTCCATCTATAAGAGTGCCAGTATTTTCAAGGGAGCCCCATATGAGGTACAGTCCTTTTTTTTAAATCGGCTCTCAAATGCACATGCAGAAAAGAGCTAGGCTAGCTTAATGGTGCATAAAGATGAGTGCAAGGGGGCATGGATTATATTCTGTGGATGAGGATGCCACCTGCTGGTAGAAATCTATGCTGCAGCGAACACAAACTATTTGATTAATGGCCTTTCTGCCGTTCTGTTTCCGATCTCCTAACATCCTCCTGCAGATGCTGCTCGAGATCAACGAGGCCTCCTCCGTCCTCACCTGGGACTTTGATGTGTCTAAAGGAGATGTGATCTTCCACATCTACCATTCCAAGAGGGCCCCACAGCCCCCGAAGAAAGACACTCTCGGAGCCCATGGCATCACGTCCCCGGGGGCCGTTAACGCCCAGATGATAGACAGGAACTGGGTGCTGGGCCAGGACTACAGCATGGTGGAGAAAGCCCTCACCTGCAGGGAGGGGGAGAGCGTACAGGTCAGGGAGATTATTCTCCATCCGTCCGCACTCTGTCCTTCCTCCTGCAGTTTCAACTAAACTTTATTTGTCCCCGTTTACTGTGGTTTGCATCAAAGGAAATTAAAGTATCCATCAGCACAGACTGAAACTGATCCCGCAGCTCTCCTCTGTTCAAACAGGGCTCCCACGTAACACGCTGGCCCGGCTTCTACATCCTCCAGTGGCGCTTCCACAGCTCCCCAGCCTGCTCCGCCTCCAGCCTGCCTCGAGTGGATGATGTGCTGGCCTCGCTGCAGGTCTCCTCCCACAAGTGTAAGATCATGTACTACACCGAGGTGCTGGCCTCCCATGACTTCAGGTCAGTTTATTTATTCCACTCAGATTTTCTCTCTCTCTCTCTCTCGTTGTGTCCTGTATTCTTGCTATAATACTGAAGCGGTCTTTCACACGGGCTTCAGCGCTCTTGTGTGGGTTGAGTGTTGTAATATTTTCTGGAAGTTAAGTTTCCTTGTGTTTTACAGTAATATATTGGGTAGAATCATGCCTGAATATTTCCTTTCTGTCTTTTTCTGTTATTTTCTAGGGGATCCATGACCAGTCTGGAGTCTAGTCACAGTGGCTTCTCCCAGCTCAGTGCTGCCACTACTTCCTCTAGCCAATCACACGCCAGCTCCACCGTCTCAAGGTAGCATCTGCCCGCCAGATGTCTAAAAACAGCTGTGACCTGACACTTTCTGACATCTTACTCCGACTGTGCCTTATGCCTCCAATGAGAGGGAGCCTTATACTCACACTCTTTAATGAGAAGTTGACCTGACAAGTGCAGGTGAGAGTTTTCGGGAAATGTTTATAAATGAACAAATATTTTTGTTATTATTAATATTTGCGCAGGATCAGTAAAGTTAATTGATCTCTGTTGATCTCTAGGGAATTATGTATTTAAAGTTTCCTATATGATATGATGACTGACATGTTTTGGGGTGTTTTTTTTTGTTTTTTTAAATAATAGTAGTGCACAACATAACAAATTCAATGCACAGTGCAACTGTTGAATATCGTTACTGTAAATGTTTGTCCATAACATTTGCTGTGCATCTGCTGGATTGATAAATGCAATTAACAGTATCTGTACAATGCACACCGCTTCTCTCCCAGAAGCTGCTTTTATTATCCACAAGATGTCAGTGTGCTCTGTGACTTAACTGCTCTCAGATCTGCAGTGTACTCGGCACAGATGTTTACACGTTGTCTGGTCTTTTAAGAGATTAAAAAATATAATTGTTCAAATAAAGAATTTATCACAAGCATTAATATTGATGTAACCTCCAGAGTGTGTTTGTGTCTTTATACTGGATTTTAGAAAGCGATGACTGCAGTAGCAGCGCTGCAGTGGCGTAGTAATTTTGAGTAATTCTTAAGATGGGTTATTAATCATTTTTACAGCAATAGGTGAGACGTTAAGAGCGAGCAGATGATGTGAAATCTCTTTTTAAAATATGCAGCGCACTCTCTCGATTTCATGTAAGGTTGTTTTTGGACTTGTTCGTCATAGCTGCTGAGTTTTCTGAGGCTACTAATTTGAATGCAATGTAGTGCGGCCCCTTGTGATCTGGCACAGGGCCAGGCAGACAACTGATTTCCATAAAACTTTCATTTCCATAAACTTATCAGATGCTTCCAGCTAAAGCTTAATTGAATTTCCCAGTGTGTTTTTTTTTTTTTTTTTTTTTTTTTTTTTCTTGGTTTGCAAACTTGTCGTGTTGCTGCTGATCCCAACGCAGTTCACAAAGTCAGGTGGATTTAGTTTTCTGAGGGATTGATTGAACCGGAGCCTGACTTCCTGCTGGTAATGTCAGGGTTGTTGGAAAGAGGAAGTGTAGTGACTTTGCCAGAAGCTTATTTACTGAATTACCCAGCCTGCTCTAATGACCTCCCAAGACACACATTGTCCAGATGAATAGCACCACCTCTTTCTCCCGATGCACTTAATTTGCTATTAAAACCTTCACTTCCCGAGCAGTTATTTGATTTAAGGCTGAGTTATTTTACTGCCATTCACAGGGTTGAAAAACAAGGTACAATATGCAGGTGACAACATTTGGTAAGTTAATTAGATACTCCTAAATAATGCATCACCTTTTTATAATGTATCCACATCTGTGGTTGACCTGACACAACCTTGTGAAAGAGGGACAGTAGCTGACCTACGGCCACCGAGTGTTGGAATGATTGATGGTTACATTATGTATTATTGATCACAGAATTTGTCAAAAAGCCACTGACTCAACAGAAACTGTCTTGGTCTTATCAAAACTCATCTTTGTGGCAGTGGCGGACTGAGGCCGGCTGAGAGGCGTGTGGTGAGGCACCAGCACACGTAGTTATGTAGCATGTTGGGCAGCCTCTATGGCATCGTGAGAATTATTCCTTCTGAATTCTAAGGTCATCCTATAGGGCACTTCATCACGTTTTCTCCCCTATAAGGGCATCATAGAGGGCATTTCATCACGTTTTCTCCCCTATAAGGGCATCATAGAGGGCACTTCATCACTTTTTCTCCCCTATAAGGGCATCATAGAGGACACCTCATCAAGTTTTCTCCCCTATAAGGGCATCATAGAGGACACCTCATCACGTTGTATCTCCAATGGAGGCATTCAAGAAGGCACTTTTGTTGCTGTTTGTTCGAACATGGGGGCATCAAGGGGGGGGGCAGTCGCCCCACCTGCCCCCCTACTGAGTTCACCTCTGCTTTGTGGTAACGTTGTGGGTTTAAGAGTCTACAGCACAATGCTAGCAGCTCTCTAAGGTCTCACTCATTCGCCATGTCATATTGGAGTTATTGCAATGTCCGACTCGTAAATATGCAAGAACTTTGAAATATTGAACCTGATGAAGTACTGAAGTCATTACATTCATGAGTCATCATGGATCATGAATGTGTGTATCACATTTGCTGGCAGTCCATCAAACATTTCACTCAAAACCAATGTGAACCTCATGGTGGCGCTAGGAAAAAAAAGTGATGGGATCATGTGACCGTGATCACGTTAGTATCCTCTGAGGACCGTGAATTCCTGTACACAATGACAATCCATCAAATGTCCCTTCACACAGTACAGCGACTGTTTTTCACCCTCTTCCTTAAAACCAGATGGATAAATGTTTGTACAAAACTGGCACTGGTATAATTAATATTGTGAGTCTTGTGCATCAGTCCTGGAATAAGATGTCATCTTTGTACTTTTTGTGACATGCGTTTGCTGTTGAGACACTGGACTTCTTAATATATGGGATGAATTTTACCTAACACTTCTATTAAAAGTAAAATATAAAACTGGGTTATGGTGCGCAGGTCAGTTTAATGGGTTTAAAGGATTCCTATCCTTCGGTTTTATTGAGCATCACAAACATTATGACGACAACATCATCTTGAATTTGTCTCCGAAGGAACGAGCCCATAGTTTAACCTCCCGCCTGTAAGAAACGTCTCTCTTTCTTTAATCCGCCTCATAAACTGCTGGTCGAGTCTGGAGAAGCAGTCAATTTAAAATCTTAAATATAATGCCGCAGCCAGGAACACTAGATCTCTTAATTCTTTGATGAGCACAGCAGGCAAAAGGGGGGAGGAACGCACTGATAATGTGCTTCTAAAATAGTCTCAGACTTCTTGTTACAGATATAAACACCTCAGCCTTCACTGGGAATATGTACATGGTAATGAATAATCTTTCAGAAACACCAGAGGCAGGCGTAGGGATAGTCAACAAGGGGCTGATTTCTTTTCGGGGCTTGTTTTTATTGAATTTTTTTTCTCAAAATAATTACTCATGAACCACTTCCCCACAATCCATGGTTGAACGATCGTAGCACCTGAAACACAAAAAGATCAAAATCAAACTATATCATCCCACCAAACGTCATCCTATCCAACCCCGCGTTGATGAGGCTTTTTTTCTAATTTCATTTGATCACAAATCTTGTCACACTCACTGTAGTGCTCTTCATTCAAGCCTAAGCCTGATGTGTTTCATTTGCTTCCTTCTTACAGGCCTGACCTTCCCACTAATTGAAAAGGAGAGCGCTGGATTATTTTTAGGAGGCGAGACGCACTTGGAAGGGAAACTTTGTCCAGGATTGTTGGTGTGAATGTGGAGCTTGAATCGAGTCCTTTGTATTGCTGTGATGTGTGCAACGTGATTTTTTTTTTAATGCCTCCTCCATCTGAGTTGTGGACCTGTCTATTTAACTAATCTCATATGGACTGGGTTGAAATTAATTTTCTGACTTGATATAGGCTACTAGTGGGCTGGGCCTGATTAATATGTCCACAAACAAATAGACACAGTCACATCTATTTATCTCTGATGCTTCGTAGCGCTCATATCTTCTAACATTGATTTTCTCCGCTACAAGAGAGACCATCAATCTATCTAGCTTCAATTTAGGCCAATTTCTGAGCATTGCCCTCATCTGCAAATAACTGTCAAGGCTCTACTTAAGTCATGTGTTGTTTTTATTGGTTTCCGAACATCGGATTGGTTTCACTGTATTTCTCTTTTCTTTTTTTTTTTGGGCTCCCTGACTTCTATAGTTCACGTTTCCATTCCTCTTCCTCTAAATGGGCATTGAACTGTGCAGGTCAGTATGGGCCCGCCCTCCCTAATTGTTACAGTAGTGAACACACATTTATCTATCTATCTATGTTTTGACAGAATACCAAACTTGGAGAGTATCTATGGTAATCTCACAATATTGATCACTTGAAGAGGGGTTTTCAAATATCTATTGCATGTAAATCAATACCGTTATGAAACCCAGCAGACAGAAAAAGTAACATTTTTGAAAGGTTACACTAATAAATGGCATTCGTCACTATTCAGAGTTCACCTGATAAGAATTGGCCTAATTAGTCACAAATAAAAGCTGTTTAATTTTACAAATAAGATTAATAACGATAAATTAAAGTTTTTTTTTTTATTTTTTGCGATACGTAATAAACCAGAAGATGTCACTTCCGGGTTAAGAATGCCGTTCACGTGATTGAAAAAGTGTCATGTTAACACTACGTGTTTCCAAGGAAACGGAGTCTTTCAGGAATCTGGATCACTCTTCAAAAGACTGGTAGCTAAGTGTTGTCAAAACTAAACCCGCGGGGGGGGGGGGTTATCTTTGTCGGCACCGCCTTTGTTCATTTATCAATTAACGTTAATTAAAATTCATCTATTGATTAGCTGACGTTATAGACACACACTTGGACTGACTAGCAAAGTTGTAGCGTTTTATTTGAAACCATTTCAATAAGGAGAAAATACCTGTCATCATCATCATTTTGATGTGTAAAACAGTCCATTGACGGAGCAGCTTGCAAGATAGTTTAACTTCATTGGTTGACAAAGACCAGCTAAACTAGACTAGTTAACTTTACTCACTAGACCAGCTCACTAACTACACTACAAGGGCTACATTTAATTTTATTTTCACTGTCATGGAAATGAAAATAAAACTGAATGTGTGCAAGGTGAAGCATGTATTAGTGTTGTATTCAGCTACACAACTAGTACTGGTTGTGAAATGTTTCTGTCACACTATTGGTAACCAGCAGCTTAGTGCTTGGTAAGGCTTTCCACTTTCAGTTCTATTGTTGGCTTTTGTATGACATCCTCACAAAGTGCAATGAGCCTTTTTAATGGCAGAGATTTTAACACGTCATAGTAGGAAAACCACAAGTTAATGAGGGCTGCAATCCATTCAGCTTCACTAGTTTCAGTGCTGACTGACTGGTTAATGGAGCAGAGCCTCCATTAGTGCTATCTGTGGTTTCCCTGCTATGATCACTTAAAGTGTCTGCCATGAAAAAGGCCCATTCATTATTTTAAACTACTGGGAAGTGACTGACAGTGTCACGTGACAGGTGACATACTGGGCTTTACGAGCGTCATCGGTGATGAGCAACACCTTCCTCCCGCCTGTCGTCCCTCTCGCTCAGTATTCGCTCAGGTTAGATGTTGTCACGGCCATGCTGATCACCTGGACTACGGTTTCTGCCCGGGGACAGTACAGGGGCGGCATTTAAGGCATCCATCTTTGCTCCTCTTCCCTACCAAGCCTCACCACCCCTCATGGAGCTCAGGTTTGCCTTATTGGCAGGCAGAGGGGCTGGCAAGAGTCCTCCACACTTCAATGCTGTGGCTGTTTACTGAATAAAGAATAGAGGAGAGCAGGACGATCAAGGCAAATGTAGATGGGCTTCTCGTGGGACTGGCTGCCATCTTGTCTGCTGGTCCCTTTTCATCCATTCAAACTCTGTCGGGGAGTGAGTATAGTATACCGTGTGTGGTTGTCTCCATACCACCTGCCTAGTCAGTTAACGTTTACAATTCATTTTTAGACAAAAGTGCGAAACATCCTCATGTTCCAGTTTCTCAAATGTGAATATTTGCTGTCTTTCTTTCTTATATAATACTAAAATTGAATATTTTTAGATACTGGATTGTTTGTTGAAATAAAACAAGTATTTTGAAGACAACGCAAGGGCTGCATCTGATGATTATTTTCACTTACTATTAATCTGCTAATTATTTTCTTGATTAATCATTCAGCCCATGAGGTGTCATAACACATTGAACTCAGGGCCTCAAGGTGAGGTGGCAAACTTGTCTGTTTTCCCTAAGCAGCACTTTAAAACATGAAGCTTTACAGCTTACTAATAAATATGATGAATAAAAGATGAAGACAAAAAGCTGTGAAATTGAGAAGCTAGAACTAGACAATTTTGGCATTTTTGCTGAACAAATGTCTAAAACAGTCGATCAACAATTTGATTACTTATTGTTTCAGCTGTAGACATAACCCTGGGATTTAGTCAATCGTGCCGGTATTTTGCACTATTTACTGCTTGACCAATCTTTATTTTCAGCACAGGGCATCAGGGGGGTTTTTGATCTCAAAACTTTTAATCTCTAAAATTGACTTTTACAAAAGGTATAGACTACTGCATTAGAGTGAGTGTTAAAGTGCGGGAGCATCCCACATTTAATAACGACTGAGACAGAAGGATACAGCCAGAACGAGCCTGGCCTGGGCCTCTTGTTGTTTCAGACGATCCTTTACAGATGCAGTGAAGCAGAGAACAAGAGCAGATGAAACGCAGCCAAACTGTGTGTGGAAAATGTTTTCTGGCACCGGCATCCACTCTCCCTTTCCATCTCTCGCTAACATTATGAGGTAGTTACTGTAAGCCAGGCCCATAAGCGATCCCTAGATGCATGCTGGCACCACACCACTCAGTCGGCTTGTGACTTCTGTCTCCCTGGCTTGTTTGAACTACCTGCTTCATTTGCGCTGGGTAAATTAAAATATAATATTCTCAGCATAAAGGGACACCAATTCTCTGCTGACAGTAAGTTAATTATCATTTTGAATCTGATTGCAGAACATTAGAGCTGCTGGAGGAGACGTAACAGTTTATTGGTCCAAGTTGGCACTTACTGCTATAACTCCCCGTGGCACAAGTTATGAAGAAAAGGGTGCTCTGTGGTTGTTTATGGAGAGGAAGACCATGTAATGTCTCAGTTTGTGCTATTTTCAAACCTGATTCGGTCAAGAGATGCATTATTACAAGTTAAAGCTTGTTAAAATTACAAGAGTTAAAGCAGCAATTGGACATTTTGGGGAATACACTTATTCACTTTCTTGCCTAGAGTTCAGAAAATACCACTGTGTCTGTTAAATGTAACAGCCAGTAGCTGGTTAGCTTAGCTTAGCACAGAGACTGGAAATAGGGGGATACAGCTTGCCTGGCTCCGTCCAAAGGTCACAAAATCCATGTTGTATTTTGGTTTGTTTAAGCATACAAAAACCAAAAAGTATAGTATAAAAACAAATATTGGCAACTCTACTAAGATATATGTACTGGACTATTTCTTGGCTGAGAACAGTAACTGGCTGAACTCTTACTTGGTTGCCTGGCAACTACTCAGAGCCAAGAATTAGTCCTTATGCTAAGCTAACCAACTGCTGGCTCCAGCTGCATACCTACCGTCGAGACATGAGAGCCGTGTCCATCTTCTAATCCATCTCTCTGCAGGAAAACAAAGAAGCATATTTCCTAAAACGAGCCCTCTTCCTTATCGTTCTAGTATACTGTGCTGCAGCGAGTCTAAATGTCAGTTTTACATTTTTAAACTACAGGGACAGGTTTGCAGCTGTAGAAAATGTTTTTGACTCTCCTGCCTGTAGTTGGGGAAATGGCTTTGACGGGCAGCAGAGATGAGATATGGACCGTGACAGGTCTGCCTATTGTATGTGCCTGAGGGAAGCTCCTCACCTGTCAGGGCCAGAATGACTATAGGCTGATGTGTTAGCCAAGTTTGTTGCATTTCAATTCCTTGCTTGAATATTGAAATTAACACTCTTCCCTCACTGGAGTCACATGAAGCTGACAGCCTCAGTGAGGGAATGTGTGACAGCGATGAAGGCTTTTACCGTCACCCCCCTCCCCCCCCCACCCCCCACCGTGCTCCTCCTGTGTGGTGTGAATTCATTGTAGTTGTAATTGCCTTCAAGACTGGCTTAGGCTCAGGACCAAGGATCTTTCAGCTGTGATCTGTTAAGCCTATTACATACTTGTTGCGTGAAGTCACACAATCCTGTGTGGATGAAAGCCTGAGTGTGAGAGCCAATTTGTGCCATTTGCTTTGGCAACGCCGTATCCACTCTGTGTGACAATATAGTGCACGTCTTTTGTTCTGTGGATCATTAACAGAGTAGACAAGTAGACAATACAATGAATTCAGAGGTCTTTGATTGTCAAAACCAGCTGGTTGTGACAATGGTCTTACTGGGCAAAACGACTAAAGCCAGTGGGATGGAAACTTGGCTCTTGTTCCACGACTCCCTTCTATATTTCAAACTGATCCGCTGTCACAAGATGACCAACATGACTGTTGTTTTGATGAACAACAGTGTCGCACGTTGCATTGCTTTTCCTGTGACTACTCCATGAGTCAACTTGTGTTTTGCCAGTGAACTGCTGTCAATGTGAAGCTGCAGCAATGGGAGATGTTTGCTTTGCATTAGCAGTCACTTAATACAGCAATAAATAAACTTCTCCACAGACACCCAGTTTGTAATACTGCAAAAACTTAAATATTACAATACTTTGGTCTGTGCGCCATAGGCTCAATCAGTATTGTGTTACCTCATTCTGTGGTAGTTATTGACTTCTGAAATCTTTGAAATTGCCACTGCAGACTTGTGTGTGGAAAGTGTTTTCAGCATCATCTCTCAAGCCAACAGAAAGCAACAGAAGCAGACCATATGATTCAGAGAGCAGTTCTGGGGGGAATCAAAAAGTCCGAGCCTGATGATCCATTGTGATGAAATCTGGTGATAAGTGTGTTTGGACAGTTTTGAACAGTAGCCCGCTGGCAAAAACTTGGAAGAAACCCTAGACAGCTGCTAAGATGACTGGCATGCTTGTGGGCTTAGATGATATTCAGTGACTCAACAAAATCTTTTTCAAGATAAAAAGACCCTGACATTATTAAAAAAAAAAACCTGAACTACCTGTTATTGAAATACTGAAATATCCTGAACCTGATGTACATTAAAGGAAGTGGAACCCATTAATACCTCGTACACCCACACGATTTATGGCCTCTTCATGTGAGGCAATTCGCAGTTAAATGTGGAGGCCACATCCAGAGCCTCATAAAGAAGCTGTCAATTTAACTTCTTCTCCCAGTAAAGTTAGGGAGAGCTAGCAAGATTACTAGGGCATTAAAGTGCATTAAATCTGGCTTTTAAACCTCCCATGTTTCAAAGAGCTGTGAGGCGCAACCTTGTAAATAAAATACGTAAGTAAGTATTCTGATATGGTACATTTTAGTGACGTGCCAGAACATGTGTTTGTTCTTTTCAACCCGTGTCTTTCTCCTCTATTTGTCTGACCATTTTTGTTTTCTACAAGACATGAAGTGTATCCTTGTATTGGAAAACAGGAGGATATGCGGCCCGTGGCTTTTTATAACCAGTTGAGTTTATGGATGCCCCATGGCCATATCCACTTTGGATGCTAGGACGTTGTGAACAAAAAAAAGCATACTTAGGCTCTTTGTTCTGTTGCCACAACAACACAGACATGAACAAGCAGCAAGAAAATTAATGGACGGATTAAGCCGCAGTGAAAAACACAGTATATTATTATATTATTTAGGCCCTGCGGTAAATAGAGAGTATTGCAGTGGACAGAAAATGTTTACTTGCTGGCAGTGTGTATAGAATTAACTTCATCTCAGATCCTGACTCTTCTATCAGACACCGTTTTGTGTGTGTGGGTGTATGTGGCAGTCGCCATATGTGGAGGAGGCGCTTTTGTTTGTACCGTTGGACCCATGTTGTATGATTAAACAAGGTATCCTGCCGAGTTTTGCATCTGTTGTTGTTTGTGTCTCATTCAGTATGTGCAGTCCGAGCAGTGGAAACATAACATGGAGTGGAAATGGCTGTTGGATGAATTCTTCTCATTTATTATGTAGAAAGGCAAGAAGTGTTTTATGACTTTTGCCTTGCAAATGTTTAAATGCTGTAAATATTACAGAAGGTTGTGCAGAGAGGTCATGCTGAAAATTCTGCCTTTTAGAATTTGAAATGCCTTTCACACATGGTTTTATTCATGTGAGAGCGCCATTTGACTTATAAACATAGTGAAATGTATTTCACCTGCCAGTTTTGCCATTACTATTTTTCTTAATGTGAAGTAAACTTGGTCGGTACTTTACTTATGTAGCCAACCTTGAATTACTGCGAAGATGATGGAGACGTGCTTGTTAGGTGTCTCACTTTGTTGTTGTTGGTCTCCAGAAGATACAGCACTGATAGAACCTTGAACATAAAGTTTATTATTTAGATGACTGGCACACCAAGACAGGTGCGATATGACTACCTTATCAACATTTCCTGACGGCAGTATATGAAGAACATTTCCCACAATGTAGCTCTGCCAGTTTACATTTTTTTGCACGAGACACCACACGGAGTGGATACGAACGCTACATTTAAACCGGTAGTTAAACTTGTTTTAGTAATTTCATAGGCCGGAAGATATTTTGCATTTGCTTAAAATATTTCTTAGATTTAGAGCACTGTAAGTGGATAACCTCAATTTGAACTAATACATTATGCTATGTTGTATTATTTAAAGTGCATGCAAGAGAGAGAAAGAGGAGGATGAGAAGATGACCTTAAGACTGTCCGTTCCCTTTATAGAGCACGATGAGTAGTTCATGACTTTTGTAAACTCTGACGACATGCCATTACAGTGATAATTGTATTTAGGATCAGGCTCTCAGGTCTGCGCAACACTCCTGGGTAACACATAACTTACGCTATCTTGTAAAGTGACTGTTATCAGACGGTGTCAGACGTTGATAGCCCTCTGTTCCACCTCTTGCCTCCTTGTGATCAGGTATAGCGTCGTGTCAGCTGCAATCAAGAAGTCGCTCAGTCAGGATCAAATACTGTCTTTCATCCGGATTTAGATTCACTCTCTGCCTGAGGATCAAAGGTTCCAGGTTGAGACGGGATTATTCAGCAGGGGAAGGTGTAACTAAAGAATCAGAGGCCTTGAACTTAAGCCAAGAAAGAGATTTTCCATCTCAGACTAATTAGAGTCAAAGAGGGAGACTTTAATGTGTTAAAATGCAATTTCTCGTTGAATGAATGCCTGTCATGCCGCATACAAGACGTCTACTTCCCATTTATATGTTTGCAAAGTTACATCACTTGACAGGGCGGCCCAGTTGCACCTGTGATCTGAGAGCTGTGATCCTTTCATGAGCCTTTCCATCCTGTGATCATTGAAGCTTCACTCCCCCCTCTTTCACCTTTCCCAATTTTTATGGCACATTTGGAAATTATCCATTAGTTCTTTTTTTTTTTTTTTTTTTTTTTTAACTGCTCGCATCTCTCAACTCGCCGTTCATCGCCAGTACAGCAATGAAAATTCATTACACTCTTTCGCCTTAGGTGAGTACTGGATATGTGCAGAATTTCATTCTCACGCTCCCGGGGGCTGCACCACTGAAACATAATTTCAGTTTGAATAGTTTTCCGGAGACCTGTGAGGTCCTGCCTGATGCTGAAAGATGCGACTCTGAGGTGACTCGTAGTGTTTTGTAATTATCTCCTGGTTATGTGGGTTGTACTGCAGCGTCTTGTTTACCTGCCATGTTTGATAACCACGGGGCCGAATATTGCTGCGGTACTGAACCTGTTCAGATCACCGCAGTCAGGTGTGAAAATAATATCCCTTTAATAACTGTTTGCTGTTAACCGGAACAGAGGATCTCTGCAGTACACGTGTACTCCTCACTAAATCAATTACAGTACTTGCTGCTACTGACATGTTTTGTTGTGAAGGGGACATCAGCGAGAGATCGGCAGGCGGTATGGTTCAAACACATCTGGATGCATCGCAGGAAAACAGTAATGCAAACATTTCTTTGAAAATAAATTTTGCCCTCAAGAAATTATACCAGCAGATTGCAATTTGCCCGCAACAAAGTCGACAAAATGTTGTTTTTGATTTGACTTTTGATGGCTCTAATGGGTAATTTAGCTTCCAGCTTTGCCCATTCCTAATTCAAACCGAAAGCTAATTTTGTATTCTCTAATGTAAATTGTTTGTCCAAAGACTATTTGTCTCTGCTTTTCCCATGCCCAAGTATCTCATAAAACCGTGAATAAGGAAAATGAAATGTGTTATAATTGCCTGTGCAGGTGTACTGTGATGTTAATGAAACAGTCAGGATCAAGAGGGTTTTTTTTGCAACGGTGTGGGACACACTGTGAAACGGAGGGAGCACAGATGCTCAGCGACGGCTCGAAAGGTGTGTCAAGGCTTTTAATTATTTTTGTAAATACTTCAGTTTTATTTCCCGGCATTGTACCCAGTATTAAAAAAATACTCTCCACTAAAAGGTCCAGTTGTTCCCCGTAGACGTGGTTTTTCACTCTATCTACGTTTACCAGTGGGAACTGGTTAGTATTATATTGGTCCTGACATTTTGAAGGCTGTATTATAAAGTGATCTCCCCTTTTTTTCCCCCATCACTCTCAAACTTCCTCTGCAGTCTGAAGACTGAGTTGTGCCTCAGAGCCAGTGGATTGAACTTTCCGTTATAAAGAGCAGAGCAGAGGTGATTCATGGGTTTTCCCTCCTGCAGCACAAATTAGCAGGACCAGGGTTCAATTATGCACAGTGGTGGTCATGGGCGCTGTTATAATGAGGGTCAGCGGGGCAAACCCGGGACAGGAGTCAGAGGGAAGCTCAGCTCTTTGAATGACTGGCGATGCAGTGTAGCCGAACATGAGCGCTGTCGTAGAGGGAAGAAAAATAGTAGACACAGTTGGTGCAACATTGATTGACAATCCAGACTTCAACCCTATCCTGTTAAGTGCACTGAGCGGGTTTGGATTGGATTTGCTATAATCCAACTGTCAGTCAGACCCGTCGTGTACATACGTCTTCTTCATGTTGTTTATTCCCATGTCATTACGTGGTTGCTATGTGTCTAAGCTCGGTCCATAAACTTGTTAATCACAACGTGAGCTGCCACTCAGTTAACGTCAAACAGTCCACTCGTGACCCCATGCTAAAAACATATCCACAGCATTGTGCAATTTGTGCAGCAAACATTTGAGTGTGAACTTGATGTCTTCATCGAATCGCTGACCCTCTCATGTTTTCTCTCACTTTGCTGTGCCACTCTGCCAGTGTGCTATTCCACTAATCAATAGCATCGCTAACAAGGCTATGTGGGGAGAATAGCTCCAGCCAGCCTGTTACTCAGAAAGCCCATTGTCATCCACCTACCTACTCAGATAATTGGTCCAGATACAACATTTCTATATATCGCATGTATCATTAGAGGTGAGTCATGCGTGCAGCAGGGAGGCAGCAGGGAGGAATATGAGACGGAGATAAAGAGGACGGTTATTAAAAGAAGCCCCGGTGCAAGAATGCGGGAGAGGATGACAGGTTTTGAGGAATGGATGAAGATTTAAAGCCGGCGGAGGGAGAGAAGAGAGTTTCAGTTGAATCCCAGATTCTGAAGGATCCACTGATCCCGCTCTCTCGGGGCATCTGCTTTGTCTGCTCGGTCTCAGATGTGCGAATGAAATCAGAGCAGAATGTTCTGATTGCAAATGTCATTAGTGATTCTGATGTTTGTGGAGACCGATGGACAACAGGGACAGATGGTGACCTGCGGAGTAAATTTTAAAAAAAAAAATGTCTGTATGAAAATGTATTTAAACACATGCTGAGAAACAGTCTTGTGGATATGTGACGACCACACAGGCTCTGGGGTTTATGTGAACTAGCAGTGGTGGATTTATCCTGTGCCTACATTTCACAATTACATACTTGTGTGTGTTTTTCCACATACTATGCTTCAGTGCAGCCTTTTGCAAGAGACTAAAGCGAAGCCGCTGTTTGCTCCTGATCAAAGCGCAAATGAGATGGGGATGTTGTCGGAAGTTTTTCTTTTTTTTTTTCTTTTCCCATTTATGCATATTTGATGTTTCCTACCGCAAACTGGAGAGTGAAGCACTGATGTCTTCAGCTCTTGTAAGCAAGAAGAACTGAGCCTCAGAGTGATTTACAGATGAAAGCTGTCAGCGCCACCCTCTCCATTCAGGGAGCCTTGAGAATGATGTTGCATCAGAGCCTTTTGTGACAGAAGAACAGTGTGTCAGAGTCTCAATAGACATTAGATGTGAAGTGACACCTGGAAACAAGGCGAGGAGGTGAATTTCAACTCCACCTCGACCATAATGAAGTTGGTGTCAGATAATGACTCATCTTGGTGTTCATGTACCATAGTAGTGGATGATCAGTGGAGGTGTGGAGGTGAAGCATAGTTATCAAGTGATATTATAATATAGTGAATTTGAACCAAGCAGCCATCAAGTCAACTGCTTCTGTAACTTTCCCCGTAATGGTCAGAGACCTGCTTGTCACTAGGCACTAGGATCTAGACGTGTTTATGGTGTGTTTGTGTCATTTAGACCTGAAACTATGCGTCAATCTGCAGATATTTCATCAGCAGGTATTTCACTCATTGAAATGAAGGGATTTTTCACACAGAAATAAATAAATAAATTGGTTCCAGGTTTTTGAATATAAGGAGCTGAAGCTTTTGGGGATTTTGTTTGGGATTTTGGACCGTTGGTTTTATTGAAAAAAAAGTACATTTGAAATTCCCTTGTGGCATCCGTCGTGTCGCTGTGTCTATGTTTGCAGGCTTGTGGTTATAAATCAATCTTCCAGATTACTGGAGAACCTTCTGGTGAACGTTGGACACCGCCCAGCTCTGTCAGACCGGAGCCAGAGGAAGTTGGTCCCTGTGCATTGGATGGAGAAACCAGTGGTTCCAGTTGTGGCAGCAGAAAACGATTAAAGACAAAGCAGGCATCTACAGGCATTCACAGGTTGTGAATAAATGTTTCGCTGTTTGAATAATGATTATACGGCTGGACAAAGTAAGCATTTCAAATACATTTTAGTGACAGATGCAAGTGACAAATACTTTAAGAATACGAATAAGATTTGTCAATCACAAGGTCTCAGACCCGATGTGTTCCTCACGCAGCTTGTTATGCATAAAGAATCGTGTAATGGGAGAACAGTTCACCTCCCACTAATTTAATCATATTGCTTCTCTGGAAGCTTTAAGGTGGATAATAACCAGCTTGATTTCTTCCGTTCAGCATATTAAGATGAGAACGCTGCTGCCGACACTGGTGCTTCACACACACACACACACACACACACACACACACACACACACACACACACACACACACACCTAGCAAGCTATGACACATCATTTGGGTGAATTGCTTCCTGTCTCATCCAGTCTGTGACACACTTTTGGCAAGTTTAAGCTTCACGGCTTTTTATTATGTCACCATTTTCAATGAACCCTCACTCACATGCACACACCTGTACTCCAAGAGATTAGACAGTTGTATTCATGTGTAATCTCAACAACGCTCAGGGCAGACCACTGCTACCTATCTCATGTGTCCAATGGTGAACCCTGTTTTCAAAAGGTACAACAACACAATTTACTTGTTGTGGAACAAATGATATATGGGACCGTGGTTTCATGAGGACTGAGTCATCTATTGAAGGAGAGACACGATGTCATGTTGGCCCTCTCCCCAAGGACACCCGCATTGCTCTTTGTGTCTTTGTTTTCTAAAATCTCCTGTGACTGCGTGCACACTTTTGTGTGAGGCTACTTTGTGGGCGGCAGTGTGATTCATCATTGTACCAACTCCCCCTCATCTGCAGACCAGATTAATTTGTTAAAGCTCCGTTTCCATTTGTTATTTCGAGAGTGCAGCATAAAGGAACACAACTTTGGATGGTCTGAGTTGCTGAAGGGCCCGATGAAGTGTTTATTAACACAGTTGTTTAATATGTGTGCTACATGGAACTGTGCTCCCATTTGTCTGAATGTGAAGTGTTTGGCCCTCTTGTGTTTTATAGAATTGTGAGGCTTACATTACAGAAGAGCCTTTTTTTTGCCCATACACACAGGCCTATTGTGTGGTTTGGGATTCAGATGTACTGAAACCATTTAGTGAAGAAATCATAGGATTCTTTCATGAAAAATATCTACTTATTGTCCTATACAATTTATTCTATCTGTCCTTCATGAGTCCACCTTTAGCCATATGGCCTGCTTTCAGACCGTATGAGCTTCCTGTGAGCTAAAAGGTTCATTCATTCATTGTAAGAGAAGCTCTACAGAAAAAAATACTAATTACTAGATCATTTTATTTATTGTGTAAATGATTTGATAGCCATGACCTTGATCGTGAATAAACCTTCTCATATTTGTTCACGCATATATTTTGTACCGGTATAGTACGAGCCGGGCATGCAGGTTAAGGTTTAACATTTTGACTATTGAGTGCACATTTGCAATAAGACCTGTACATTACCAAGTGATTTGATGGAAAATATATTTGATAACTGAGGCAGGAAAATATCCAATATAAGTCGTACCGCTTTGCCTCTTGTTTTAGTAAATGCTAATCGCACTGCAAGGCGCCGACCATTTACATCACGTGGCTGTGGTTGACATGTTTGTTCATAAATATGTGATTGATGAAACCGAGTCAGCCACAAAGCAATTTAGCGTTGAATAAACTGCAAGGAAGCAGGGGTTAGCCGGGTGCAATCTTGTTAGCATTTTCTATTATACACATCAAAGCCGAGCTAAAAGCAGTAGCGTGTTCTCATTACCAGCAGGCTGCTGGTTGAAGTGTGTTGCTGTTTGAGGAGAGAAAGGATGACGATACTCCTTTTGGATTTAACAGTAATCCTTTTTACACAAACTGTAGATGTATGTTAGAACATGTAATACAAGTAATCTTTAGGTGTGCTGTATAAACACGTTGCAGAGTATGTAGGTTATAATAACTGGATGTTTTTTTTAATAAAGAATCATTTTGTCCTTGACTCTCATATGCTTCCTAGAATATAATCCTATTTGTAGCTTTCCCTCAAATTCCTAAAGAAATACATGGTGGTGTGGATACTATTCTTCTACAAGCACTGCTTTTGTCTCCACATACCATATACTTTAACAGTCTTTCTATGTTTGTATTCCCTGGGTTTTCTTTGTCTATTTTCTGAAACACAGTTGTTTGATCTTTGTTCAGGCCCCCCTTTGTGGTTTGACTCAGACAGAAAATCTTTTGGAAGATTTGTTTCTACTTTTTATTCATCAGATTTGCAATGAATGGAATAAGTTTCCCTGCAACTCATTTCTGTTGGTGATGCAGCGCTTATGACCACAAAGTGACCAAGACTCTTGACAGCAGTATTCCAGCGGTTTTAATCACTTATTATTATTATTATTATTGTTATGCAACACAGTGATGAGCTTGAACAGACGTGGCTGGTAAAGTGACCTTGGATTAGAACCTGGCCCCTCCACACTGGCCAGAGGAAATGTCCTGGGATTATGGTAAACCACTGCTCTGCCAGTATCACACAGGATTACGTCGTTCCACATTTTTGTGGTACAACAGGCAGACCATCGCAGAACTCAGAGTCGAGGACGCTCTACGATATGTACAGTAACACTGACTTAATGTGTCTAATTTCATCCCACAAACACTCCTTTAGTTCATTTTATTATGGCTTTGTGAGGATTTACCTTCACATATCTCGACTCTGTGTAGTGACTACTGCAAGCTTTCACTCGCTCCATAATGTATGTCAGCGTTTTTATCAGCATTACAACACAGCACCTTATTGTTTTCGTATTTATTACGTCTAATATCCTCAGCAGCTGTCTTATCAGATGCTCCAAAATACATATTTACATTTCCAACACAGCATGGAGCAGCCGTCGTCTGTGTGTGCAGGCATGAGTCACAGTGCCATCTGACAACCATGTGTGAAAAAAATATAAATATAAATATATATATATATATAGACCAAAATAGAGTGTAAAGTGGTCCAGTAAACGTATCAGGTGGTAGTAAAGGTGAGGATAAATTGAGCATTTGTGAATGAATTCAGCTTGTTAATATTCAAATTACAGTAATTACGTAATATATCTGCTTATTCAACTTTGATGCTGAATGGATGTGGCTTGACAGAAGAAGACGAGGTGCCCATGTTTCGATTAAGAGGAGCGACCCATTGTGTTCTGAGGCCAGTTATAGAAGTCTGTCGTTTTATTGTGGTAAAAAAAAACTACCTCCAGTACTGTTGTGACTCTTTTTTTTTTTTTTTATCACAGCGTGTCAGAATAAATGCCGGTATTCTTGGCAGTGTGGGCCAAAACAGTAGAGGTGCTGGCTTTTTGATGTGACTCTTTGGATTATACCTGTTGTTATTCGATTCCAAGCTGTGTGCCAGAGGAGAGATTTGGATCTTTCTAGTTAATACTCCCACTGCACTCTGATGTGAAGGTCACGCAGAGGACCACAGAGTGGGCCGGTCCAACGCAAAAAGCTAATAACTTCATGAAAGCAAAGGTTTGTGTCTCTTGCGTTGAATCTTTTTTTGTACGTTTTCGAAACGCTGCTGACATCATCGTGACGTCGATTTATTTTTACATAAACTTACGGAGACTCTGCTGCATCACTGCTGGAGTAAACACATTGATTGAGAAGGCATTAATCAGCATTAGCATATGTTTAAAATGATCTGTAAACTGGTTAAACATATAGAGTATCTATTACAGGCACTATTAGATACAAGCTGTGTTAATGTAGATAAATGCACAAACATGATCCAGCTGTTGGCAACACTATCACAAATGTCATGAATTAGAGTTTATATTGAGCAAGGGACTGCAACTAATTATAAAAAATAAATGTATGCATTCATCAGCTGTTTATTTTCTTGATTTAATTGATTATTTAAACTATGAAATCTCCATCACAACTTCCCGAAGCATGAGGTCTTCAGGTTTCTTGTTTTGTCTGACAAACAGTCAAAGTATCATAGAAGACGAGAAGAAATACTAATATAATAACTAATATTCACATTTGAGAAGATGGAACCGAGACATTTTTGCCTTCTTTCTTTTCTATAAAATGTAATAAATTAAACTGCCTGCATTTATCTGTCGACCAAGTGATTGCTTTATCACTAAATAGTGTCAGCTCTGCTTGTCGAGAATGTCTCTGATTGTTGATCTCTCTCTCGGCGCTGTGAGCTGGTCAGGTGACCTACTGTTTACCTCCTGCCAGTGAAGCGGTAACAGGGTAACTTCTAGGTTTCTAGCAGAGGGAAAGACCACCACTGGACCGCAGCGCCCCGTGATTGATGTGTAGTTGTTGGCTCCTGACGAGCTGGCGGCCCTCCTGAGGGATCAGATGGAGCCCGGCTCTTCGCAGGGCGCTGCTGTCGATACAGTTAGCTGGTGCCAGAAGTCACCTTGTGCAGAGGAACACGACAGCAAAGTAAAGCTGCACTATGAAATCTCCCTGCGTGGTTATGTGTGATCTACATACTTCAATACTACATGTGTCCGAATGGGCCTCACTAAAGGCCTTTTTCTGGATCATTAGTCCACTGTTTATGTCCCCGTCTCTACTCCTGTCACTGAGGGAACCTAATTGGGCAGAAATCTGTACAGTCCAAAAGCCACATCCTACTGTATATTCCACACACAGGCCAATCCAAGGCCAGACTCTCACGAAACCCAACTTTATTAACATTTTCTTGACAAAGCCACTTGCCCTGAAAGGAATACCCAGACAGAGGTTACAGCAGGAAAGGTCAAAACTGAGTATATGAGTTTTATTAAAGGATACTGCAGATTTTAATGTGCTTAAAGGTTAGACAAAGTAAATGATGGTGGGGGGCTGTTATCCTGCAGTCCCAGAGCACCTTTTCATGCCAGTCCCCTTTATTCTATAGAGAGCTTTCATAACCTCCTCTGTCCTCTCCTCCTGTCACATGTCTCTGGGGGGCTAACTTAGTGGTGGCATATACGTAGTTCCTGCTTATTCTCTATTTCCTGTCTCGACAGTCTAACCAGAAAATCAATTGCTTTTCCTTCACGCTGTGCTGAACATATTAAGTGGTGAGCTGAAACAGCCAGTTAATGATCTTTTTGATTTGCATCCTTTTCCCATTTATGCTGTATTCATACACACGTTCAGGAAAATACCGAAATACCTCCAGCTTCATGTCACAGCAACATCTCATTCATTAGCACAGCGAAGCTCGCAGTGAGCGCTGACACGGGGTCACCTATGAGGTTTCTGCGCTTCTTGGCAACAGCAATTAATTGAAGACAGATTATATCTCGGACACTGTAATGACTGTTGTCCATTAGTGTAATGATGATCCTACATGTAGTCTCCAGTGCTAATTAGCGTGACATGATCAACTTCGTCTATTTGCACATGAATGGACCTTTTGATCTTAACACCCAGCAGTAATTAAGAGCAAGTTATACATTTTTACAGGAAGATCTGTCAGTCCTATTATCCACAAACCCTCAGACAAATTAGAAGAGACACTCCTCGTCCACTATGACTCTAGATAGGCTAATAACTTTATAGTGTTTTGAGTATTCAGTATCACTGAGAATGTACTGCTTAAGATGTTTTAATGTTTTTTTAATTTGAATTTTTTTTTTTTCATCACTTCATGAAAGAGTATGGAAGAGACAAAATGTGCTTTTTTTGACAACCGCCGCTAGATGTTGCTGCGATAGTGCTGTAGCCATGTTGGACTTAAAACACCAATGAATCTGCGGCCATGAATGTAAAAAGATATATATATTTGGTTTGGTTTGTTTGTTTGTTTGTGTCGCACATTCCACCACACCTTAGATTGTTTTCATCCCACCTGCCTGTTTGCTAACTCTCCTGTCATTCCAGATCCCTCCACAGCATCAGCTCTCATTCCTCTCACCTGGTCCTCCTCCCCACCTCAGCTGCAGCACATCACCTCATCGGTCCCTCACTGCTTAAGCCCTCTCCTCACACCTGTTCTCTGCCAGATTGTCTTGTGTGTTTTTGCCAAGCTCTCCAGCGTTATCCCGTCGCCATACCTGAGCTGCCTGTTCTGACCCTGTCTGCCCCTTTTTGACCCTGGATTCCTGCCTGCCCCTTTTTGGACTTGTTTTGCCTCGATGACTGCTCTCCCGATTTTGACCCCTGCCTGAATACAAGTAAAAGAATATTCCTTACAACTTTGTCTTGTGGTCGTGCTTTTGGGTTCAGTTCACAGTACTTGTAATCCTTACAGTTTGAGCTAAATCAATTTCCAAGTACAAACCCTCATTTAAATGATCATGTCCAAAATGTTGTAAACTTCACGAATAGAATCCAGAGTTACTTTCATGACTGCATATCCAGTCCAGCTGGCTTCCTTCTAGCTCTATGCTGCTATAATAATGAATACGGTAGCTGTAATTAATCACTTTTATTATCTTATAATCAATGAGCTATATGCTGTTCAGCCTGTACTCTGGAGGCTGTATTAACGTCCCTGAACCAACCAGCTATGGGCCAGTAGCTAGTAGCGCTATTAGCATGACATAAACAGAATTCAACTTAGTATTAGTATTATTTGTAGGCCATTAACTGTCACGCAGGCCAAAAGCACAACCTCTTATACATTTATGGTTTGTGTAAATAGTTATAATAGTATACATATTTATTGTTCAACACAGGCCATTTCGGTCGAGGCATTAAATATGACAGAAAAGATACTTTGAAGGCGGAGGTTTTACTGAGTTCATTTGATATACTCAAGTCATTTTCAGTCCAAAATGGCGGAGGCATCGCTCTGCTGCTGTGCATTGAGATTGCAATGGATTCACCAATTAGCTTTCACTTCTTAACAATGTAAGTTCTTTGACTACACGAAGGCAATGAACACAAACAACGTAATTGTTAAGCCAAATTATTTTATTATATTAGGTTATTTTTAATAAAAAAAAAGAATTGCCGCATGCCTGAATCAAAGAAATAGTTTGACATCATGGAAAAGAGGCTCTTCTGCTTTCTTGCACGCTTTGCCCGATGGTTTCACAGCGCAGCGGGGCCGTTGTTGCATCATGTGTGAAAGGCCCTTTACAGGTACTGGTAGTTTTGGACAGAGCCAGGCTAGCTACTTACCCCTGCTTCAAGTCTTTATGCTAAGCTAAGCTAACCTGCTACTGGCCTCATTTGCCTTACAGACGCTACGACGCCGTCGCTCTTCTCATCTAAATACAACAGCGAATCAGACCGTCTCCGTTATGGTTACACCCGAGCAGGAGGAGTTTTTCTGCACACGGGATGACAATGTGGGTGTGAGCAAACAGCCAGGAAATATGATGAAGGGTTGGAGGAGGAGGTGAATTGTAAAAAGTTCAAGTTGTGTGTGTGTGTATACACACACACACACATTGCAGGTTGCTCATTAAGTGTGCTACAAGGAGTTGGTTTGTGAACCTCCCCAGAATGTGGAGGAAAGATGGGACAGTCATTGCCAGAGGAATGTTCTCCACCAGGTGATCAGATGACTGTGCTATTATAGTCTCCCTGTCAGAGAAGACTATATTCAGGAAGGTACATCACTTTTTTGTTTTATCCTCGAGAGTCTTTGACAACTATTGTAGAAGCGGTTACTCCACAGCATATGTAACCTGTATTTTACAGACAAAAGATTAATCAAGAAAATAGTCCATGGATTAATTGTAAAAATTAAAGTTATTGTTAGTTGCAGCCTAATATCAGACTACATTTCAGGGATGCACTTTTATTTCATTTCTTATTTCCAAGTTGAACCATTCAAGCTCTGATGAAGTTCTTTAGACCGGAAGCTAAAAATAAAGTGTTCTCTGCTTAGATTTAAGTGAACGGATATCTATTCTACCAGTTTGAGCTTTTTTTATTTCAAAATTTTAAATATCTTAAGCTCGTGTTATCCACTGACCCCATTTATGGCATCTAACGGAAGTGCAAAAATGCTGACTCGTTTCTGAGTTTCAGCACTCATTACTGCAGCACTCTCTTTATGTTATATGTTCGAAATAATTATGTAAACACTGTGGTAGTAGTGTCATTCCAAATACTTCTTCTCAATTTCATGAGAGGAAATGAATTTCATAGTGACCTAACGTGAATTTCTCCTGAGGTGTATTTTGTGATGCCAAACATAATTTTGTACCGTGAAATAAAGCCTGAAATAGTTGCATCAGAATATATGTTGGACCTTTCTGAATGTCCTTGGACAACACACTGACTCATTTGTCTAAGTTAAGAAGACAAATACAGTAGAAAAAAATCTAATCACACCCCCCCCCTCCAAAAAAAACCAAAACACTGTTGATTAAAACAACCACGGGTGTTGCTGTTTTGTAACTTTCCCCACCTGCTGTCGAGTGCATGTAAACACCTGGGTCTTGTTTTGACAGTTTTTTTTTTTTTTTTTTTTTGAAAACCTCTCAGAGTACCCGGAGCTGCTCCCGGTGCCCCTGAGGTCATGGATTATTCATGGGATATGGAGGGAGAAGACGCGGCCCCATTGTGAGTCGTGTCACAGCGAGCGTGACACGGCCGGTTGCATCAGGTCAACAGAAAAAAAAACCTGTCAAGCTTTCGGAGTTCATAATCGGGAATAACCACGAGTAATAGATGCTAGTGACGAATAATGAGACGGTCATCTGTAAGCCTCCTGTGTTTTCTGGTGGTGATTGTGCTTTACAGGTATTTTTACAGGTGTTTTTACATTACATACTGCATGTACCTAACGATTGGTCAATAGAGCCAACGCCCCCTCACGTTTTACAGCTAGTGATAAGCCAGCTATGCTCTTCCCCCGACGCTGTCTACTCTCCCGTTAACTCTTTTGACACCATCCTACAGTTAGAGGGGGGAAAGCAAGTTGCAATGCAGAAATAAAAAGGTGGTATATTTTGTTGTGTTGTGTCCGTGGGTAGAAATGATGAAATAATCCTGTAATGTTTGTACAATGTTGTCGGCAGTTTCGCAAAAAGACCAACGATTATCACAAACACGGCCGTTGTTCACCAAGAACTCATCAGGTCCGACGAAGTAAAACAGATGAATGTTGACGCTGCAGAGAAGCTTGTGTTTTTTTCAAAAAAAATTAATGCCACTGTTTTCTTTATTCACATGCTGGCTTGTGTATCAGCAATCTTTTGCAACTTTTTCCTCCTTTTTATATCTAATTTCTTTCTCACGTTATTCTGTCAGTCATAATCAGTTGTGATTTATTTTTGGACTTGGGCTATGCATCTTCTATAGTCGGCCAATAATACATAAATAATACAGACAGACAGGTATGCCTGCAGAGTTATTCATTCCTGTTTTAGGAGCTGTGTCCGAGTCAGGATGCTCGTAAATATTAGATACGGGACTCTTCCCTCAAGAGAATTTTAAGTTTTTTAACTTCAAACTATGCAATTTTACATCATTTTTAGACCAGTATTATTACTATCAATAACACCCAAGCTTAAAGACAAAACTTGTTGTGATTGTTTTATTATTTACACAAAGCACCGCCTTTATCTGAACTTTTAAATCTTCTGGAGAAAACGTGCACTATGAAATCATATTCTGAAAATCAAAAGAGCAGATTCAGAAAACATTTATATAATGTTCCATTTATTATGTATGTTTTATTTCACAAACAGAACATGAACATTGTATCGATAAACTACAGCAGCTCATCTTCACTCCCCATCGTCAGAGAGAGACTGCATACTTTCATTTATGGAAGATTCAGTGCATTGTGTACTTTGCTTGCTTTTCTTCACTTGAAAGTAGTTTTTTTTTTTTTTTTTGTCTGTCTCCAAAACAGCACCAATCTGACATGTTCTGTCCTTAAAAGAACATTTAGATCAATCAGTCAACACTTCAAGACTAAACCCACATCCCTGTGAGACACTCCTCTTCCAGCTACACCAAGTTAATCACTCTTTAATGAGACAGTGACACGATCATTGTCATTTTGGAAATTGTCTGCACATTTGACTTAAGTGAAGGCTACAAAGCTAAACAAGACAGTGTTGTACGTAGATGGCAATCCAAGAAGAATATTTGAATGGAAATACTTTCTCTCTGTCCACATATTTACTGCCCTTTCTCTATCAGTTTCAGAATGTACATTATTTTAGAAGTTTGGGTGTATAAAGCACTTGATTATATATTTCTTATTTTGTTATTATCAGACATTGAAGGTTCATATTTGTTCTACAGTGACAGCCCCCTCCCACCCCCCCGTGCATCTGTATTTCCCAGGGTTCTTGAAGTTGTATGCAAGTCATTGTTTTACAAGTCTCAGGTCCTTGGGTCAAAGTCCGAGTCGAGTCGCAAATCTGTTTTGATTTGTCGAGTCTAAAGTCATCAGATTTGTGACTCGAGTTCCCCTCTGGTGTGCACTCACCTGCCAGTCCCCTCCTTCTAATGAGGACACACGACTATGTCTGGTGGAGAGATGTCATGGTGATCCTCTGGGAAACTGGAAGCCGCCTGCCAAGGTTATCTTTGATATTCCCTATTTGCCAGGTCAGAGGAGACTTTATGGACTCCATCAGGGGTTTTCAGTGCTTCCTCTTGTCCTGACAAATAGACAAGGCCTTTTGTCCTTGGCTTTTGTTAACGTCCTGCCTGCAGACGTCCAGCCTCTCACCCTGGTTCTTTAAAGCCTGGTCATGTTACCCTCTGTAAGACCAGTGAGACCTTGCGACAGGAGGAATTGGAGACTTGCAGTAGTGGTACATTTGAAGGGCCCCCCACCCCCTCCCCTCATTGGCCGTTCTTCCTCCAGCTTTTCTGCACTATAATCTTCCAGCTCTCCTTCAGTCATTTCTTTACTGAAACTCTCTTCCAGAGCGTCACCTTTTGATTTTTTAATGATTTCTGACTGTTGCAGCTCTTCTTCCTCTATAGGGAGCAGGACCGAGGTCTCGTTGGTCCTGCTGATGTTCGTTCTCCCTCCTTTCAGTTTTTCCCTCCTCTCCTCTTTACTACCTTCAGCTTAGTGCCAAACTCTGACCTGACTTCTTTTTTTTAAAGCCAACTCTCAAACTGTGATTTGCTTCATTTTCTTTTTTTTCTGACTTGAGGCGGTTTTAAAGGGTAGAGATCTCCTCTTCTGTCTTTGTTTTAAATATGTCAAACTAAATCTAAGCTGAGAGGTAGTTGCCCAGCATAAAATGATCATCTCAGTTATGTGTTTGCTAAAGTCTATTTTCCAGTAAAACATTCTGCTGTGACCCTGACTTCACAATACTTGCTTGTACACTATTTGTCACTTTTTGTGCTGTTTGTAATTGCTTTTATTCACCCCTAACTTTAAGTTTACTGGTTTATTTTTCTTTCCCGAGAATGTTAGTGTTGTTGTTGTTGTTTACCTTTTCATGTCTTCACTTGTCCTTGCCTTTTTGTGCTGAGCGTAAAATCCTTTTAGTTCATATAGAGTCACATACATCTCTCCAATATCATTCTTTTGTAAATGTACACATTCATTAAGGTGCTTTTGTACCTAAAATACATGACATCCAGTTGTTCTGCAGGATAAACCTACTTTTGTATTTCTTTAATACTGCAGCAATTAAGTGTAGATTGAAGTCAGTTTACCTTGACAGAAATTCCATCTGTTCAGTATTGCTGCCGATTCTTCATTAATTTGGTTTGCACCTCCGTGCGGTAAACACACCTCAGGAATGTTTTGATTTCTATCAATGTGTTTGTCTATTACAAGCGTAGGCGCGCCGTCCTTCACTCACATACTGAACTTTACAGCCATCTGTTATCGTACTTCAGAGTACAAAAGTATACTGTATCCTCCAACACAACTTGCATTCATTTAAAGTGGCGCTCCAGCGGGGAAATATACCACTTTATTTGTCCGAACAGAATTTGACTGCGAAACCATTTTTATAGCTTGTTTGCAGGTCTAACAATGTCTCTCACTTGCCAGTTTATTCTTCACAGTTTGATTGTTCTCTGGTGTCTGCGCTCGTTTTTAGTACTATGCACAAGTTTACTGTTGACGCCTTTTCTTTTTAGACAGTAGACTTTGCGTTGGCTGCTAATGGTGCACCTGCACTGTCAGGTTAGGTTAGGACACCTGCGTTTCCTCCGTCACTGCTTGCCTCAGCGCTGCTGCCACGCTCCCTGTGATTACTCTCGCACACAGAGTATACCGCCACGCTCCGTGTGTGTGTGTGTGTGTGTGTGCGTGTGCGTGCGTATGACAGAGAGTGGGGGGGTGGTGGAGGTAAGGGATGAAGGGCTCTGCGGTGGCTGTTTGTGATTGACCTGATTATGGAAAACAGCCCCTGGCATGGTTCCCAGAGGGTAAAGGATTTGTGGCATCTTCATGAAAAATATTCCTGTAGCGCCGGCTTCTGTCATAAGACGCCTGTGGATAAAGCCCAGTCATGGCAGACTGCCAAGAGGGAGAGGAAGAGGGAGATAGAGAGGACCATTTTAAAGAAAGAAAGAAAGGGAGGGAGGGAGATTGATGGTGACGAGGAGTCATTCATGTCATGTCAGATTTATGGTAAATATTATTGATGTTAGCATCTTAGTGGTAATTACAGTCAGGTATGTGGGATGTTTTAAGCAGGCTCAGGTATTTCACACTTCTCACATCTCACGCTGTGGAAGTGAATCAACAAAAATGTCAAACAAAGAAAACATTTTGGTCATTTGAGGACTTTTCACACCAACACAATCCATTCAAATACCATGTAAGAATAGTAGTGGTAGTAGTTGTTTGTGTTTTATGATATTAAATATGTCCTTCGCTTCTTAATATAGATTATATTGTGCTGAAACATCGATCACATCTGGATCTCAATATGACTTTGTGTGCTGACTGCATCTCAGAAACAATGCTTTGCATCTGTCATTGTATTGTTTAATAATGTTAGGATTAGCAAACTGAAGCTGTAGATGGAATATAATAATCCAGTCTAGCATATATAGATTACATGTACCCAATAAATTGAAAATGCCGTCCAGTGCTGGGTCCACAATAGTTGCAGCAACTGTCCTTAAACATGATTATGGGTAGAAGAGAATAATCTCTTCTACCCATAATCCTAAATTCAGTCCGACCATTGGAGAGGAAAAAAGCCAACGTCCCGTTCATTGTGCAGAGGCAACCCGTAACGAGCTGCAGAGAGGGGCATTGAGCCAAAGGAAGGTCGCCAGGATGTGTTGGAATGCACCATTAATCTGCTCTGCCATCACTTAGACAAGAGAAACTGTGCTCTGAGGAGATGTACTGACCACACAAGTTTGCACTCCCACAGTGTTACTTTTGAAAAAATAACAATGCTGTTGCCCTGTTGGGGTGTTTTGATCAGGCAGACACGGGTGGATCCATGCTGGTCTGGGAACAGTGGACACGCTCTTTATTTGTGCAAGGAAACTGATGGAGTCATGAGAGTTTACATGCACATGTATTTTTGTTTACTGACAGGAAAAGCACCAGATAGTGACCAAACCGTGGAATTACAGCTTCCCGGGTCTGCCATGTGATGCCGTAGGGCCCAAAAATAGTCTTATATTGGGAAAGAAACATCACTTAAAAAGCTCTTATTTCAATCATTAGGTCCTAAAAGTTGTAAAATGCACTAATTGCTGAATTCAGAGTTATTTTTGTGCTGCCGTTCTTCTCAATAGGTCAGAATGAGGAGTTGGGGTTCAAGGATATCTATTATACCAGTTAATTAAAATTGGGTCCGAATCTTTGCGAAGTTCAGTAAGTTTGCTAAGATCTGTTTAAACGTTAATCAGGATGTTGATTTTATGAACGCTTATACGTTGCAATATAATTGTCACAAAAGACAACCACTTCAAGTTGTCTATGTATCCCAAGTGTACACTGTGGAGTTCATAATGTGTGTGTAATGTACAAACAAAATTGAGCGACTTCAGTGTTTGCACTTAAAACAATCCAAAATAATCTCTCCCCTTGAGAAGTAATTAGATACCTACATACGATTTTGTGTTTGCATTTCCCTCGAGGAGGGACTTTTTTGTCATATATTTGGGTTGAGGCTCATTGGGTGATACACTGGAAGGGGAATTTCCCATGTCAGGAGAAAATCAATTATTCATTCAGTGGCATGGAGGGTTGAGCACCACCCTGACAGCTGCAGAAGTAGCTCTGAGATTAAGGACAAGTATGGATGGATGTGTGTCTCATGTATATTCTGTTTCACCATGCAAGCCAAAGTCTTTTTGTGTCCCCCTCCATTGGCAGCATTTAAAGCCCATTCTAAACAAACAACTACTCTGCTGTATTACGCCAATAATACTTGTTTAAAGAGTTCATTAGGAGTATTGTAGGCCAAATCTTTAGTATAATGAAATTTAAGTAGAGCATTTTAAATATTTTACTCATATCACCTATTAGATGAGACTTGGATTGGGTAGAAAAGGACACATTGTCAATGCAAACTGATGAAACAAAAGACATTCTGGTGTTTTGGGAGAGACAAGATGTTGGTTTGAAACCAAGCCAGAGTTTATTAAATCTCGTTCCCCTCACTCCCTGCTCAGGACAATTAAAGGCTAAAATCCAGCAAAATAAAAACATGTCTCAGCGTTTTTGCAGTGAGCACCATATGATCCAATAAACAGATACTGTTGATTTACGCAAATCATACGATAATCCTTTTGCTGTTAAAAATGCATTTCCCTGAACAGTTATCAACAAATGCCGATGTCACCAGTTTTATCATTTTTCAGCAAAAACGGCAACTTATTCAGCATCAGTGGGAAAGTTAAATGTCTCTCACGCCCACCTAAAGTGTTTGTTTGTTTTCCAATTCTCATGTCATGAATTTTTCATCAGCCACTTGATGAGACATTCATGTTTGCCTTATATAGCACAGTAAGCATTTTACATTAAAATAGTACTCCAACGATTTAGCTCAGCACTTCTATAACATGGTTGGACCCACGATGGACAGTTTATCCCCAGCCCCAACTGTCACGGACTCAAGTGACATCACTTGAGGCAATGAATTAGATTTCAATTTAATTTAATTTAATTTTGAAAACTGACTATTAATATTGTTGGGATATAAGTCTATATATACTGTATATATTTAAACTTCCTTTATTTAATTTGATAGTCGGTTGTTGACTACATACTGACGTTGATACAATCGCTAGGCTACTTCAATATATATATGGCACTAAAGAAATAGTGCAAATTAGACATTATTGATATTGATATATGTTGTAATGATCTTTGCATGAGGACATTGTCTCTAACTGGACCGTGTTGAATTTTAATTGAATACCCCTGCGTTAGGCTATTAATGAACTGCACCACGGTCGCATGACTTCATGTCACCACCACTTGGCTAAAGGCGGATTAGTGTTCGTCGTGATGAAGTTTCGTACGTTTAATCTCAGCCACCTGTTTGCAACTGCCTTTTTATGACCCGTAAAAGCTTCAAAATTCACGAGGGGTATTTACTGACATTTTATACTGTAGAAGAAAACTTTTATTTTTCTAAACAGTCAGACGTGATGGATTAATGTTATGTGCTATTCAGACAAAGAGTGAAAGAAGAGAAGGCAGACGTGGTGGACAAATATCACCTCATAATTGACCTTTTCTCCAAACCAATTTGAATCGAAGTGCATGAAGGCACAAACCAATTAGGGCTGAGGAAAGCTGGGGATAGGTCAACAGGCTGGCTATTATCTGGTTGGGCCAAAAATATACCTGACAAGATGTGGGGCAAGATTTAGGTCAAGAGAAAGAAAGACCTGATTTGGACAATTGTGGTCTGTAGGTCAATACGGACAGGTGGATGTGAATAAAGGAGTGGAAGTCGATTTCTTCCCTCGGCTTCCAGTGCCCACTCAAGACGAGGTCCTACTGTGTGTGTATCTGTGTGTCTGTCTGTCTGTCCATGTCTGTGTGTGGATATGTAAGTGTGTTTGTGTGCGACTTTTGGTTCTTTTCAACCAAGTGAAATCCAACCCCAGATGTGTCACACTAGCTGTCTGTAATGGCTGTGCGATAGGAATGGGCTGAAGTTCGTCGGATGCCTGGGGAAAACCTATTGATGTAGAGACGTCCCTGTAGCTCAGAGCGGGAGGATGGAAACTAATTTGCGGGACATGTGACCCGTCTGTGGTGGGACGGAATGACCTCGCTAACAATAAAGGGAGGACCTTCAGTCTCTGCTATCTCCTCTCGTGTGAGCCGGGACGGTGGCTTTGATTAAGTTTAATCTGCATGGATTGAGATGTATGAGCTCAACGTCAACCTTCTGTTGACAGAAATACTAATGTGTTTACAACATATGTAGTGTGTCAAATATGTGTGCTTACAGTGTACATGTGATGGTGTCTCTGCACTCCTTTGTGATTATCTTTTATGTTTAAGATGCTGGTGTCTACAGTGTACTTGTACTTGAAGTTCTTGTGAACTTCACCACCTTGAGATTCACTGAAGAAAGTTAGCTGTTTTGTAAAGTGGAGGCAAGTTCATGTACTTCATCCCTCTTCCTTACTTCATGCACACAGGAGGAAAAGTTCAAAGTCTACATGCAGCTATTCTTCGGTTAAAACGACATTGCACAGAGTATTTGTACTTGTTTAATTGTAGGATTTCACCATAATAATATTTTGTAGAAATATATGGTGAGGACCTTGTAAAAAATAAACCACCTAACATGTTTCCTTATCTAGTGTTGTTTTCCCCAAAGACTCGTATATAGGCCTGAACCATGTCACACTGAATTGTGTGAAAAGCTCTGATGATTTTTTTTGATCGGACCAATTGTACACTACCGTGTACGAAAACATGGAGGCTCGTTAGTCAGAACCAAGGCTGAAAACCTTATTTCTCCTTTCACCCTTGACAAAGGCAGCGCATGGGTTATGTCTTGAAAGGATCTCAAGAGATTGTGTTCATGTGTTCACGGTCGACAGGCAGCCTTGCAGTCGTTGAGCAGTCTTGTATCTCCACACTGGAAAAGTTGCAATTGCAGTTCTGTGTGGCATGTCTACTTGCTAATTTGAATGCATTTCATAATTTGCTGTAGATTCTGGTTATCGTGAAGTAATGAATCAAATTACATTTTAAGGTTATTTTTTAGTATCTTAAAGTTGCAACAAGTAATTAAAATGTTAATGTTTTATGTTGTGTATTTTGGCGGCCCCTGTGGACAAAAGCGATAATGTTATCCGAGCAGCGGAGCAACGAGGCGAAGCTCAGCTGCTTGCCGAAGGAGCTGGAGCTCCGAGTGCAGGGAAGCCGGATCTTTAGGGGAATCAGTATTAAATTGGAACGGTCTCATAATGAATCAAGAGTATGTGAAAAATGAACATGAAAAGTAACATTCTTCTCTCCTCTGGGAGGAGCATCCCCTCCACCTCGGAATCCCGAACCCCTCCAAGTTTTCTTTTTTCCGGAGTTACTTGGATGACACGAGAATGTGTCGTGATTTTTCCACAAGACGGATCCTTTCTAGCCATAACCCAGTGTATACCAGATGCAACCCTTCCATTCTTACCTTTCACAATAAAAGCCCTAGACATATACACTACTGTTGACCAGAGGGAACTCAGATTCAGGAAGAGCATTTTGCGAAAAGGAAACTCAATAAGAAATATCTTACAGTAGCTCAGGCTAAACAGTTCACCTCAGACAGAAGATCGTAGTAGTTGGTCCTCTGACTGAGCGAAAATATTAAAACTTTTTATTGAAAAAGTGCTGCAACCGTCCGAAATTCGCATCGCTGCCGGTATGATTTATTTAATCCAAAATATTCGCAGTCAAGTATTTTGTATTTTCATACTGGTTTATTTGAAGATGCTTCTGTATGTTGGCACACCAGCTGTATATATTGTGGCCAGATTTTTGTTGTCCAGTTATTAATCTGAATTTGTGTGGACAATATTTACGAAGTTTTTGTAAAACCTGTAATAACTGACTCTTTGGCCCTCTGGGGGGCAGCCTAAACAAGCCGTGATAACAGCATTGATATATTGTCCCCTTTTAAGTTGTAATGCCAAACTTTGTAGCAAACAGTTGCCTATTTACGCAACCAGCAGAAAGGGAGCAACATCAGCATTAGCTTTGAGTCGTTTTTCTGGACACCTGATGAATGTAAGATCAATATTCACTCTGGTTTTAGCTCCGTGTTTGGTCTCCACCAACTCCGGATTGAAAATATCTGGCTCTTTAGCTGCTAAATGCTCCGCTATGTTCACCAGCCTTCTCTAACTTTGTCTGTGTGCCGCTTGGTGCTGAGCAGGAAGTGAACATTAGATTTGTAATGATTTATTTTAACGAGTGACCCCTTTCAAATGTCCCATTGTTAATATACTAAGTTTGATTATAGCAGCCACATTTAATGGTCCAATTGGCAAATTTACAATGCACACTTAGGTGAACAGGTTCGGGATTCTGGAGGTCAAATGTAGACCTTCTAATCGTAGTGAATTAAGACCTTGTTTCTTTAGAACTGTGTGTCAAAAAGAGTGTGCACATTTCCCAAATAAATGTTAACACCTGTTTATGATTCAAGTATCACAATTTATTACAAAAACTAGAACTTTTTCATCTGTCCGTGTTGCCATGCTTTAAGCATATAACAATACAGTATAAAATCTCAACCCAAAAGTCATATAGTAAACGCAAAGATCATAGATGCTGACGCAGCATTTACAGAAGTTAAGACATGCTGTTACTGTACAGAGAACATTCCCATTGAAGTACAAACATCTGCAAAATGCGTCATTATCATCAATGAATTGCATTTTTCAATAAACAATCTGATCCGACCCCATTCAGAGTGTGACAAGAAACACCTCTTTTTTAAATGAATTTACAAGAAAATAAACACAAACACTCTGCAAATCATAATGAATGTGCTGAGATTTTTTTTTTCAACAGCCCAAGGCACTCAGGCTCAAATGTTGGCAATAAATATGTAATTCTTTACACAAAATCACGTCAAGCAGGTGGTGGTAGAGAAAGAATAGTGAGAGAGAAACAAAGTCGTCTATTTCATGACCTCCTGAAGAGCACGTTCTTTTTAAAGAAGTCCACCTTGTCCTTTTTCACAGTGAAAAACCTGGCAGTCGAGACAGAGAAGATGTTTGAAGAAGTCCGTTGTTTTGCTGAATTGCGTGACATCTGTTGGCTAAAAACTACATAACTTCCTGCTGTACTTTTGATGCCGGCCTGACATTTCGATCCCCGAGAGCGTCCTCTGCTCTCTGGAGCGTCAGCGGCTGCTTTTTCCAAACCACGAGTAGGCCTGATGGTGCGTTCAAGCGCCACAGGATGCCACGGTGTCCATTTGCAGTGAACTGTCCCACATGAGTATTCGGTAAAAATCTATCAAGTGTCCACAAACGATGTTTTCAAATATCTATAACAAATCCAGATGCTATTCACTGAAATAATCCTGATTTTTCAAATTAGTTTACCAAGGCTGTGACAACAGAGTGGCTTTAACAAATGCATCCATCTCCTCTTCCCTGCGGTTCAGTTGAGCTGGCGACAAGCTTCAAATGTCCACTTCGAGGCACCTCCGTAAATGTCAAGGCTCGTCTCCATCCACGCAAAAACGTTGCCCACTTGCGCTTTGCTGCTGCACGTCGCTAGATTGTATATCTCTCCGACAGACAGCTTCCGATCCCAGATGTGAAAATTGGCCAGGTCGCCGACGAAAGCCTGTGTTGCGTCAAATCCTCCTCCGAGTGTGTCCTGTGGAAAAGACAAATGGATTTAATCAAGGAGGATATGATTTTCCCCCTCTGGCTGCTTTATGGAAAGACCCAAATTGTCTTGACCGACTAAATTGAATGAGGCATCTTTAATCCACTGGGATTCCTGATGAGTTCCAGTTAAAGATCTAATCGCCTTATTAAACATGTCATTTGCAGCAGGGACGGAGTCGAAAATTGAAATCAGATTTATTATTATTTTTTATGTCACAATGAAATGTAAAAATGACTTTTCCACAATCTTTCACGTCGTGACACACACTTAATAATCCCTACATGCCTTGTGTCCTTTCCCGACATCCTGTTAGAGTGAAAAAGAGGTAAAGATGCCCTCCAAATGAAGTTTGTGTGGCTGGAAACACGTGTTGCCCTCATGGAGGTGGACCGGATGTGTGCTGTGTTTACCTGCTCCTGACCGAGGATCAGCAGGCCCTGCGGTTTGATAGGATGATATGGAGCCAGGTTCTCTCCACTCCCTCTCTTGACGCCATCTTGGAAAGCTTCCCAAACACCATCCCGAGTGGTCCAGGTCACGCAGATATGATGCCACTTTCCATCATTGATGAGAAAAGGCAGCTTAGCAACCTACGAGAAGACGGATACGACGTGAACGCTTGCTGCAGTCAGCCAAAATACAGTTTAAAATCAATACAGGGAAACGTTTCCTCTGCGTGCGAGACATGCCTTGTCATTAATTAGGATCTCCATCGGGTTGTTTCCCCACTCTATGAGGACCAGCTCGTTGGCTTGACCCGGAACTGCGTAGGAGAAAGGTGTGCCCACTCCTGGAGACGCGTTGGACTTGAGCCACATGCACACAGTGAGGGCGTACATCTCTGGCAAACTCTTCTTCACTTTTGCGTACATGTAGTTGGTTCTCAGTGGGAACGTGAGCTGGAATTTATCCAGAGGCCTGTTGTCTCTTTGACCTGTGGAGGAGAAGTGGACCGTGGTTGACTTCAGACGCTTTGGAGAAGGAAGTGTCAGTGTTATTTCATTTATTTTGTATCATTTTGTCCAACAACGATATATCATTCCTAGTGCACACATCCTGGGGATTACCATACTGTAGGAATTACATGTTACACAACAAATCCACAATCTCCAGATCTGCTTTAATCTGGCCTGATAAATCTACCACAGGAGTGCTGACGTTGTTAACCTTCATCTGGTTTTCTCCTGCCGCCACACCTCGATTTTACTGCCAGACTAGAATTTTTTTTATAGTTTTTTTTCTCTCTCGGTCTCGAGAGCGCACTGTGGTTTAACTTCTGAAGAGGCTCACTGAGCAAACGGAGGGATGGGTCGCTCACTGTGTGTTTGAAATGGTTTAATCTGCATTAACTAGAACAGGAAACTGCGGAATTTACCGGGATGCTCCACATTTGTGCGGATGAGTAAAACATTACATCGAGTGTTGAGGTCATAAAAGCTTATAACATCAAACTGGATGTGCAGTTTTGCATTTTTCGGCCTCACTTATAATCGCTCACCATCTGATCTGATATCTGATATTAATAGTAATCATTCTCCTCATCGCTGCACTTACCCACCGAACACTCCTCAGATCTCATTTACTTTTTGCGCGCGAGCCTGAGCTATATACCTTTCTCCAGGTCGGTGATCCTCTGGTGGAGAGACGTGAGGGTGGACTCCACTCTCCCGCGCTGCTCCGTCTCGTTGCGGAGTCCGGGCTTCCCCTCCTCGATGCTGTTCACTCGGGACAACACTTGCTTTTCCAGGTCGTCGATTTTACTTTGGAGCAAGTCTTTGAGGCTGTTCGCCTGCACCGAGTTGTTACTTCTGCTGAATTGCTGTTAGGGGGGAAATAAGCATGCAGCTTAATGTACAGAACGATTGGGAGTGGGTATAATACAAATTAACTTTTGTTTCCTATTCTATATATATGTCTATATATGTATATATATAACAAGAAACTTAATTATATCTGGCAATGATCATTTTCTCTTGTGTGCTCACAAGATGTCAAAATTACACGAATCACCTATCCCCTTTTTTCTTCTTTGTGTTATTATTGTTGTTATTATTGGATTTGTTTATGTCGTTTTTACATTAGTCAAGAAAATGTGTTCGGTCGTAATTTGGAGCTTTGCGCAGAGTCACCCAAAGTGATGCAAGTGTCCTCGGGAGCAGCAGCCTACCTCCAGGTTTTCTAATCTCTGCTTCAGCGACTGTAAAGTCTGTGATAGTTGCGCCAAAGTGTCCGCGGGGCCCCTCGATACGTCCCCCATCGTGTTTTTGCTCCCCGTGTCTTTCCTTCTTCCCCCGGGCCGCGCGTCCCCGGGCTCGGCGCCGCTCTGGCTCTCGCATCGAGCCAACTTTGAGGTCAGTTCTCTGATTGTCTCTTTTTGGTTCATGATCGTCTCTTTCTGCTGCAGAACCGTCTCCCGCAGCTGCATGACAGTGGTCTTCAAGTCCTCTCCTGGCACACTGTTCTGCAAAGTGGCTGCGCAAATGTCCATATCCTTGGGCACGGACGTGCATATGAACTGCGTCTGTCCGCCAAAGTCTTGAGATGAACTCTCCAAAAACAGGCAGGAAAATAGAAAAAGTCTCCAACTGATTCCGCTCTTCGTGGCCCGCATGTCTGCGTCTGTGCCGGGTCGTGATTTGTTTTGGTGGATGACCGCAGTGACTTGACGCGCTTGTGTTCCCGTTGTTGTTGCACTCGGTCTGTGGAAGTGCAGCCGTTTTTATACAGCGAGCCTGGTTCTGCGCAGAGCAGGTTCACTGCATCACGACCGGAGGGGAGGGAACCGCGCTGTCCCTGTTTAATCGGCTCCGGGAGCAGCGTCACATTCAAGAGATGAAACCCATTTTGCTTTCAGGCTCCCACATGTTAAATCTTTCATCACTTCGACTATTTGTCATTTCTCGCTGTGTATTATTCATCTGGAAAACTCGCAATTGTAGGCAGCGGGCTGCTTGCGTGCATGGCGGGGTGCCAGGAGAGCTGTGTTTGTTGTATTTTGCGCACACGGGAAACTCTCTCACACACACACACACACACACACACACACACATATACACACACACACACACACACACACACAGTAGGTGGATGGATATCAGAAGTTACTGCAATTTGTTGTCGGCGGAGTCCCCGCAGATTCAGCACCAAGGAGAGCTCCAGCGACAGCACATTATCACAGAGAGCAGCGCAGCGTCTGGAGACGTTTGGTTTTCTGCCTTTTTTCTCTCCGTTCGGCTCAATTGAGAGAAATGAACACATTCACTTTGTGGGAACATGAAGACTGCAGATCATATTCTAAAATGTTTTTGTGATCAGACATGTTTATTTGATGATGATTTTATTTTTTCGGGTCAAACTCATAGGCTGGCTAATTTATACCCCCCCCCCTCCCACACACACACACACACACACCCCTTATTTCCACAGACCCTCTCTTGCAGTGGGGACCTGCTCTCCATATCGCTGCTATAATCATCTCTCACTTTCTCAAAGGATAATCTGTCCCCAAGCAATTCATTCTATCTATTATTCAGGAGGGACAATTTTATTATTTTTCCGTTGCCCACTCGGCTCTTATCTATTCGGTCAGTGTTGAAAATAAAATGAAAACATTTTGAATAAGTGATGAAAACATATCGGCTCTCGGATTACAATTGATTTCTTTGGAAAGATGAACCTGTGGAGAGGTACGGAGCACGAGACCCAGAAGTCTGCAAGTGACAAGATGATATTAGGTGGAGGTCAGAGGTCACAGCATAATTACTATAATCGGTTTGTAAAAGCTAAATGCCTTACAGCTGCAGGCTTCTTTTAACAGGGTGACATTAACACTGAATGACCCATTAAACTGTTGTCAGGAGAAATCACTTTATTTTAGAGCATTATCTGAGCTCTGGGTCAATTATACTGTATTACTATACCAATTCTACCAGTGGCTGAGAATGACTGGGCTAAATGTTGCATTTGAGGGATTTCCACTTCATCATGCTGTCAAACATTTCCTGTTACATTTTTCCGGGACATCATTCATCTTAAAGTCTCTATTAAGTCTCTCGAAAGTGTCCTGTGGATGTTGGTGCTTTTTAGTGATGCAGCAATATCTAAGAGGAGTGAAGTGTTTTTAAGTGGTTTTACTCTCTGTTCGTAATCAGAGTTGATGGACTGTTTTTGATATTTAATAAAAAAGAAATGAAGCTTACGGGTGCAAGAGGAAGTAATTTATTTTGAGCCTTTTCGTGTGGCATGGAATTCCTGAGTATAATTTAATTTCAGGTGATGTAACTCTCCGGATTTGTGTAACAGGTTGCTATTGGCTCTTCATCTCTGCAATTCAAGGTAAGGGACGAATGGCATTAATACAAGAAAATACAGGTCAAAGAAGTCAAATACTTTGCTCAAGCAGAACCAACCAAACCTGTTTTTGTGTCCAACAAAAGCATTTACAGGAAACCAAACTGTGCTGAGTACCGTCTTTAGCTGCATTGGTTTTGGGTAAAATATAATCAGACAAAAAAAGTGAAACTTTATTATGAAACAGTATCCCAACTTGTAAAGCAAGAAATGTGAGTAAACAACTTATTCTCTGCACCCCATCAACCATCTGGAAGATTTGTGCTGGGTAATTACACATGACAGACCACAGCTCTTTCCAGTTCAGTGTTACTTTCCAAGACGATGTCATTATAAATGAGAAGAAGTTTGAATATTTGACATAGCAGTATTTGATCTGACTATGTGTTACCAGAGAAGCAGAGACATCTTCTACCTTTGGGACCACAGTGGCTTTGCAAGATGTCCAAAGTCCAGCTCTTATTCTGAATTCAGTGCTTCTCACACTAACAAGTTTCAAAGTCCTTCCCTCCTCTGCAGTCCTCACGAACGTACTGCACGTCTTAGCATCACCCCTACTACGCCCTGCAATCCTCCCTCCTCTCCTCTCCTCCTATCCTCCTCTCCTACAGGCAAAACAAAACAATAACTCAAGAGTAGACACTCAAATCCCACTGTTGTTTTGTAGCCTTTACAGTCTCCCAAAATTTACATTTTCTTCCGGATGCCACAAGTTCACCCTGCAAACATATTCAGTTAAAATGTGATTTAAAAAAAAAAAAAAAAAAAAAAAAAAACATTGTACCAGCTGTTGAATTCATAATGGTGTAAGCCATGGTGTGCATGAAATAATAATAGGGTTTGGATGAAATTATTATTTGTTGTTCCGAGTCATTGTGCTCGACGTTACAACGCAGCAATCTGTGACACTGGAGATACTAATCTCATACAAACAGCTGCCAGTAGCTCCTATCACAATCCTACACACTATACTGCCTCGGTTCTGTTAGAGCTGCTGACGGGCCGCCATCCACCTGTTGTGGTGAACAGCATCTCCTCAATAATGCATTCAAACACAGTGGAAATGCTTTCTCCAGCACCGGAGATCAATAGTTGTAATTTCACATGTTGGCATCCTGCCTTGACCGGCTTTTTCTCCCTGATTTCTTACTCCCTCTCACCTTCTGCTGCAGAGTGCTGACAGCCACCGGGTGGAAACGTCCAGTGCATTTCAGTTTTTAGTTTTAAATCATTTTACATTTTCAACACCAAGGAGAGTTTTGAGAAACGTTTGGGCTGGGAGCAGAATAACGCAGCATTTAATATCAGAAGTTGTAAAGTGCTCAGAGCTGATTCTCACCTTGTGTTCAAAAGTCAGTCCCTTGTTCCCTCATCCACTCATTCACTCATTCACTACTCCCTATAATAAACAAGCAGGAGTTGACACTGAGCACTGAACTGTAAGGCAGACAGTAAATCGAATGCATTATTATCTTGTGTGTTTACGTGTATCAAGGAAAAATTAAACTGATGTGTTTGAAAAAAATTGGTTTATTTTGGTAAATATTCATTTGGGTTTTTAATGTCCCTCAATGTGAGGTTTTGAGAAAAGTATAAATTTTATATCAGTACTGAAAATCTTTTGGCACCAGTGCTGACACATTTCAAACCACAAAGGTAAAAATAAATGTAAAAGAATTGTATCCTTTTAGGGAATCCGGCAGCCACAGCTATTTTATTGGCGTTTGTATATATTTTTTATGACAATGGCTTTGTCGGACTAATTCCTGTCTCTTACCTGTATATTTTCCATTCTTCAGATCGATTTCACACGTTTCCCCTCTCAGTATTTTCTTGTAACTGAACATAAATACAGTGGGAAAACAAGGTATTCACTGTGTGTCCAAATTGAAAACAGTCAGCAGGTTAGTTGCATGGTTTGTCAGATTTCCCAACAGTCACTCAGATGCATCTAAGAGCCATTAAACCGTGAAATCCAACTGATTCAATCTCAGTAATTAAAGAATAAGCTGCACACCTACAATGTAAATATATGAACAGTTTGCCGGAGCAAGGTAAAGGTCACCAACACTACCATTGTGTGTTTCTGGTAAATAATGGAAGGTATTTCATCATTTCTATTAACAAAAGCCTAATTAAGCCGCCTCACTATACCAGAGTAGAAAGCAGCTGCCATTTTGGGGTCACTGGAACTTTAGTATGCTGTGGCTGTTTGGAGCGAGGAAAATGTCAGGCAGTTACCAGCAGAGTGTAAAAATAAAATAGCCCAGAGAGGCTAATTAAGACTAAGATATTTGTACTCATAACTTCCCATCACTTCCCCGCTTTTGAGTTTTCCCACATGGTCTCCAGATGGAGTTTTTCATAGTATGGTTGCTGTCCTTATGTTTTATTAAAATTTGTGATTGAATTATTTTTCCTTCTGCCTGAGCTGAGCGCCCATCTGAAATTGATACAATGCATCATCTGACATTGGGATCATTTTCGGTGCCGATGTGACAGAGCTGTCCTCCTGCTGAAGATGATGAGGAAATATATAACAACAGGCACACAGAAGTCTGTTTTTGATCTCATTGCCCAGAATATGTCCTGATTGGATACATAATCCATACATTTACTGCTGTACATGGGCTTTTACATCTCACTCATTCAACATAAATTTTCTCTTGAGCACGTTTGTATTTTATAGTTCATCCATTCTTTAAGCCTCTGAGCCGGCGACAGTCGTGCCTGGAGGCTGCATGTTTTTGAAAAGTGAAGCCAATGCGGAGGTTCCTTAAACGTGCATTATTTCTAATGGCCAGCAGGGGGGCGACTCCTCTGGTTACAAAAATAATTCAGATTGTATAGAAGTCTATGAGAAAATGATTACTTCTCACTTGATTTATTACCTCAGTAAACATTGTGAACATGAGTTTATAGTCTCAATCACTAGTTTAAAGTCTTCCTCAAGCATTATGTGTATTTAGTAAATTATGTTCCTATTTAGAGTAAAATAGACCAGACTGCAGGTTATGCTTTGGAGCGCGGCTACCTTATGATTGATAGGTTGTTACCATGGCGATGTCCAGTCTGGGTGTTGTTCCTGTTTTCGTACCTTTAACCCTTTCACAGTGTATCTTCTGTTCATGAAAGTTAATTGTGACATTTTTGGTTGCTTATGACAATTTCACACAAATGTCTATTAGGCTTTTTTTACATACTAATTTCAACATCAAAAGATGTCCAACCTGTAATTAACAGCAGATATATGCTCGCCCTACTTTACATGCCATAATATTGGCTATTCTCTATTTTTCATTTTACTCACAGAAGGTAGGGAAACAAAAGGGGGATAGACAAAATAACATTCAAAGTAAATTAAATTAAAGGAGAACTACACCAATTTTGCACATTAATCTCCAAGGAGAGTGCTACTTTGCCTGTGATAACGGCTCTATAATGCCTTCTCTATCCCGGTGGAGCTTTGTCAAGCCTGAAACAATAACCCTGATGATGCCATATATTAGATAATTTTCGTAGCATTTGAGACAGCCTCATTGGCCTCTTTCATGAGTCCAAAGTCCTTTTCCTTAAGTACATTGTCATTATTCAGACAACCCACTATAGATGCCGTCATAACTATAAGCCATTAGAAAATGAGGAACTTATTTCTGTCATCCGTCTTGGTTTCTACAGCGCATTGATTTCTCTTTGTCTTCTCATTGCCATTGTTTTTGACTATTGTTGTGGGATGAATACAAGCCGCAGAGCAGTCTTTCAGCACCTGAGGGGATGTTACATTTTGAATTAGGCATCAGACATTCTTAGTATCACATCAAAAACGGCCTTGTGGATTTGATTTCAATCTCGGCTCAGAGTCCTTCAGCACTGTTGAAGACTGGCTGCCACTTCCACAAAGACTACTGCTCACATTTATTGCTTTGAATCAAATTGTTGTTCTTGCTTTACAGAGGAAATATTTTGAGTTACAGATTGTGTGACCATTTTTACAGCAATTTCACAAATAGCCTGCTAACATGTTGTTATTAAACTCATCCTAAATCCAAGTTAACAAAGCCTTTCAAAACTACTGCATGCACATGATTTATAGATTTTTCCTTTAGATCCTGGTAATCCAAAATTGGTTTTCTGTTTTGCATACAAAGTGACAGAATTGAAGGTTTAGCATTCTGTAAAATGATATGTAAATGTAATAAAATACCATGGACGTTTAGACCACACACTAACTCACTCCTGCATTGTCTGCTTCTCTGCTCACTTGAGTCTTAACTTAAAGTTACTGTGAGGAACTGGACAGACCCAGATCTGGCTTTTCTGCGAGCTCTGGCTGGAGCTGGAGAGCTCCGTTCCCCGCAGCAGTGGCTCCTGACCTTCGCCTCACTGCTCCCCTGGGAGCCAACACCGGTACCACGCTGCTGGAGACCCAGGCCGTATTGCTGGGCCCGCTGGAGGGACGGTAGGAACGGGAGAACCAGAACCAGGACTGTGGAGATAAGATTGTCAGACCCTGCTGCAGTAAAATGAGAGGTTTTCTAAAGGGACTCTGGCACTCGGAAACACTACCACATTTATCCACAGGGGGCGTCAAAATCAACACAAAATCCAAGTTCCTCGCAGTAGCTTTAAGTCCTTGACATTGTTTTGCAAAAGCAGCATTATGTACCAGCTGTATGTGTTATCACAGTAGATGACGTATGGAAGTGTTTATTCTATATGTCTGTGGCATGTGTGCACGACACTAAGCAGCTAGTCAGGCATGAGCAGTATGTGTAGGTGGGAGCCTCATGCTTGGGCACCTCTCAGCTGTCAAAGAAGCTGTGGAAGCATGACGTGCTGTCAAGAGATGCAGTCTAATGAAGGGATGTACTCTTGCTGAACAACACAAAAGGAAAGCTGACTGACTTGCTCAAGGCATCTTCTCTCTGCAAGAGAGACTGAAGGCAACCTGCTGGATCACGTCGAGCAAGAGAAGTAAAGGTTTCTGAAGAAAAAGTTATGCCTATTAAGATTCAAACCCACCCACACTGTGTTAGTAGACGGAAGAGTCCTGACTGTTTTACTGATCAACCGAAATTACAAAACTTAGAAGACTTAAAAATTTAGTAAAATGCTGCTTCTGTCTGTTGTGTCTTCAAAATAGCTGGAGTTGTTTCAAGATTACATTTTGTTAAATTCTGCTAATCGGTCCGTTTGCAGGTGAAAATATTTGGGACAATGTGTAACCTATCCTGAACAGTCTTAATTAAAGGAACCCTGTGGGGTTTTGGCCCATTAGTAGCACAACAGATTTATGTTCATGAGTGGATTTGGTTTTATTTCTCACGCGCAGGTACCGCAATATACTGAACATTCCTGCAGCAGATTTCATGCTATTCCACTGATCAACAGTTGTGCAGACATTTTCCTGTAAATGCAGCGAAGAAGATAATGTGATCTGGCAAGCATGAATGTATACACTGAAATTCTGATTAATGAAGGCAATGCAAAGGAGACACATAATATGTCTTTGTTAGTTTACTAGAAACGTTCACGAGGACACACTTCTACGTGCACAAGCATGTTGACATTGGTATCACGCCATTCCACTGAATAACCTTTACCACTGCACCGAGAAATGTAGAAATGTTGCAAAGAAAGGAAGTCCAGAAATAGCTTGCTGGCAGTCAACCAACAGGCACGGCGCCAGGATTTCAATTCTGGCTCGGCCTTTTGGATACAAAAGTTAATACTGTTGTCTTCTTTTGACGGTTTCCAGCTGGTAGTCTTCAACAAAAAGGAAATGACTGGCATCATGCTGTGGAAGGCGACTACTGTGTCTTATTGGTTATGACTCTTTTTTTTTTTATTTTTTCTAAAATATTCTCAATGTGGAGATATTATTCTTTACCTGTGTCAGTTTGTAGGTTATTTATTACAATGACCTGTTGCGATCGATCCAGACAGGCCCATTAGGTCCACCCACAACGCTGCGCCTGGTACACAAGGATATAAACAATGCATTGTTTTGAATATTTTAAAGAATGCCTTTTAAATGGTTTGATGAGGAATGAAGGATATTCAACGTGTTTCTGACAAAATAGATAAATAGATACACTCAAGGCATTTTGGTGAGAAATACTTTCTTTCTTTTTTTGAAAAAAAAGAAAAATCCACAAGGTACCCTCAAAAGATGAAGAGAAAAGTCTTCTTTTGATGTCAGGAAATTGTCTGATGGAAGTATTTTCTTCATGCAGAACCTTCCATATATATTATCTAAGGGTAACGGGTTCAGTCGGTACCAAAATAGCCCACATATGTTTCACTGTGGCAGAAAAAAGGCTGCGAGAAACCTGCACGCAATGAAGGAACAGACACATGCTCACAGTCACTTACTGAAGCATCCGAGAGAAACCTCCATTTTTTAAATGTTTTTGTGTCACTGACTGATGATGTAGATAATATGCTTGAAAGTTCCCCTTATCTAAAGCCACCAGATCCCCTTCATGTTCTCGCTCAGGTCACATTCTGTCAGCGGACACTCGGCTGCATGTGACTATTCCTCATCAAGCAAAATCCATAAGTATATTATTGTGAGTATTAAAGGCTTCTGGCTGTATGTGATGTCCCAGCAGGCACGCCGTGCTTAGAGACTGTTGGCCAATTGAATTAAGCACAGGGATATATCTGTTATGTAATGTAGGAGAGGATAATCTGAGGCCATGTAAGTAAAGATGTATTGATCTTTCCGGACATCAAGGTCACTTCCTCCCGTTATGTCTTTCCCTCTTAGAGTGTGAGTGTGTGTGTGTGTGTGTGTGTGTGTGTGTGTGTGTGTGTGTGTGTGTGTGTGTGTGTGTGTGTGTGTGTGTGTGAGTGTGAGTGTGAGTGAGAGAAGGGGAGACTGATGCAGGTGTGTGGGGAAGATACGGTACAGTCCACACACAAGAGACAAAGTGTCTGTAGCTGCTGAGCTGTAGAAATTACAAGTTACACTCATACGTCTACGTCTGATGCTCCGTACAGTCACAGTGAGAGAAGGCAGGCTCCATTTTTTAAAGAAAGAAATAAGGGCAGCAAGATGATGATGAAGTTGTTGATAAACTTTCAAGCCTCTAAAGGTCAGTAATTGAGTGAATCACTCCTTAATGCTCATAGATGATGCTGATCGCCAACCTGTAAAAAGAAATGTAGCGAGTACCAAAATGATCCATAAATCAGTGCTTCACAGCCTCTCGCACAACTTTTCTCTGTGAACTCTGTAACCCAGCAAGCTTGTGGTGTGTGTGTGTGTGTCGATGCATGTGTGGATATGTATGTGTGTGTGTGTGTGTGTGTGTGTGTGTGTGTGTGTGTATATTTGTGTGCGTTGAAAAAAGAGCAGGATCAGTGCGTTTACATGAAGGCTCCCCTCCCAGAGCCTCTGCCAGAGAAGATGCCTTGCATCTGTGTCGAATAATAAAATTGTGTCAAAAAGTGAAGGCAAATATTTCAGTACCACAGTGCTCTTTGTGGGGAACAGAACTCAGACAACTGCAGCAATCTCTTTTTTTTTTTTTCTTCTCCTCAACCTCTCCTGTTGATGCGTCCACTGTTCTGGTCTCTGCACAGATTTAATGCAATGACCACTCCCCACAGAAAACCACTATCACTATACACACACACACACACACACACACACACACCTTTGCCAGGCCTCTCTCAGAAGAGAACCGTGAGCCCCCTCTTGCCCTGCAACATCAATAATACAACTGAAGCACCCTTCCACCACCGCCACCATTTGCGTCTAAAAATAGACCTCCTTTTTTGTTTAATATTTCATTTGCCCCTTCTATCTCTCCATCTCGCTCCCCTTTTCTCTATTCATTGTCTTTAAATACGTGATGAGGAAAGATGTCAACAGATGAGTCGACGCTTCCTTCCCCACTTACTTTCCATCAAGCTTTCTGTCTTCCCCAAAACCCACAAACCTCATTTCTTCAAAACAGTGTCTACACGGCAGGTCATCCCTCCTCAGGCCCAACAGTTTATCTCTGCTCGTCAGCCCTTTCATTCCTTTGTGAACCTCTGTGACCTGCGATGTGTTTGCGAAAAACACCTCCTTCCATTTATTTATGTATTTATTATTGATCGGGAATTTGCCTCGAGTATGTGAAAAATAATGTGCTGCTATATTTAGTTAAATGATATAACCTTCTGTGGAATTAGTGAATCAATAACTGATAGGTGAATGAAATACAGGTCTGTTTATACAAGTGGAAGGTTTGGGGCATAGTTAGCTGCGTGTGCATGTTCCGACTGGATGGTGAAAAACAGACAAAATGAACTTCTCTACCATTTGTGCGCTGACGTTTCAGTTTCCCATTCGACCTGCCGATGCCTCACGTCTTGACGCCTGCATCTTCAGCTTTTTTGATTCGGCGGCTTTTAAAAACTTTGTTCTGCGTTCTTTACCCTGTTGGTGGTGCATCCCACCAGCGAGCAGAGGAAAGTGACGAGGAGGCACCATCACAAAATACAAGAACGATGAATCCTTTTTCCCTTCTGGTGTGGGCGCGACCTAAACACACGCTGTCTCTATTCTACACACTATATATCATATATCATCAGACACTCAAACAAAAAGGCGGAGAATACATATATTGCAGTCAATAGAGAGAGAATTCTGAAACATATTGACATGATGAACAAACGTGGTGTTACTGGCAAATATCATTAAAATCATTCCAGAAATACAAATAAGGCAACAGTGGGACAGTAGTTGGAGTAGAAAGGCAATAACAGCAGAGAAATTAGTTCGCTTGAATCTAATTAGATTTTTATTAACCAAGATATTACATCTGATCTGCTGCTGGATTTAAATATCTTTGTTCGATTAAAAAAGTTTTTTTTTTTTTTTTTCTTTTCCTCAGAGAAGTTGTCAAAGTACAAAGAAGTTGTCCTTGCAACAAGATGACAGCATTTACCATAGTGTTTGAGCTTTAATCCGTCATCGGCGAGCAGAATCAAGCAGAAGGGAAATGCTTACTAAGACGAGTTTATCCGTTCCAACCACAGTCAATCGTGCATCACACATTTCTCATGAACAATTCTCTTCCCACCGAGCGAGTAGAAGTTACCGCTTACGTGGGAAGTGATTTTCAGAGGCGGTTGAGTGCATCTCACCCGCTGCTGAGTGTGTCTTTAGTTTTGTGGTTGATGTTGTGTTCAGGCTGCTTAAATCTTCTGACCCCACCTGAGACTGGAGGAGAGGAGCGCTCGGCTTCTATTATATAAAGTGTTCTAATGGAGCACACGGGCAGCTGCTGATGGGCAAGATAGTGATGCCGCATTCATTTGTAATTTACGTCCCTTCATCTCTGCAGGTTCCTATCTAATAAGCAGCTTTTGTTGATAGAATAATCAAAACAGCTGGAAACGAAAATATTTCAGGACAGAAATCACCGAATATATTTTCAGTGACACATTTAATTTCTTTTTCAACACATTGAAGAATGGTATGTTGACTATTTTGGCAGCATTACAGTTTAGCGCTCTCTTTGCTCATCATTCATGTTGTTTTAGCCCTTTGCTCCGATACATTACCTTCAAACAACAGTAAACAGTGGATTCATTCTCATTGTTTTTGCCTCATAAATCATACCAGGTTCTTGTCTTAAGACGTTTGCAAACATATTTCCACAGCCACAGTGTAATGAGGTGTGCAAATTAGTTTTGGCAGGCAGGATTACAGTAGTGTTTGTTCAAGGCCACTGTATCACAACAGCTCACTGTAATGATGATGGAGGTTGTTTTATCAACAAATATGGTTTGAGTCATGTTTACAGTGGAATGCTTTACTGAATCCTAAATTAGGCTGTGGCAGAAAGTGCACAGTGAGATGTGGTTGTTATGAAAATCCATGAGTGTACATAAAAATGCACAACATTGCAGTGTAATTCGTCTACTTGAATTCAAGCACTGCAGCTTTTGTGAGAAACACCCAAGTTTGTTTGTTCTATAAAATGGTCTTTGATTATTAATAAAAAAAAAAAAAAAAAAAAAGAAATGAATTGAAAAAAGTTTTTCAAGCCTGAATTTCTGAAGTATAAATATCGCTGATGCAACTGCAGGTCCGTGATGCCAGTGGGGGATTTTCAGAAGGACTGGATCCAGTAACCGTCTACCTACTTTAAAATCAATCGCAGCATAAAAACCCTGTGCTCTCAAAGGACTGAATTCCTCACTCAAGTTTTCTTTACTCTCTCAATAACCTCGGAGACATCTTCCTGTTAGCAAGCGAAAAAGTTTGAACAGTTTTAAAATCGCACAATGTATATTTCCTGTCAAAGTACGTCGTATTCTGACAGATACTTTCTGACAACAGTTTGTACAGTAACTGAACTGGTGTTAATGTGGAGACTCACTTTACCACGATGAGTGGGCGAAGGCGTGCTTTCCCCTCGGCCTTTAAATCGTATCGCATCAGCGACGTCTTTAAAGTTTTGTTTCTGCAGTCAATTGTAAATATGTGATTCATGTACAGTGACTTCTTTTAGATGCGTCTGAGCTCTGGAGCAGAGACACCCAAATAGAGCGAGTTGAATTAATTTGTTTACACAGCTCAGTGAATACAGGATGTGAATTGCTTCATGTGTTGATTTAACTCTTTATATACTGTAAGTAGAAATCAAATAATACAAAACTCTTTACTAACAAGGAGGCATGCAGAAGAAACAGGGCTCAGTAGGACTGTGTGCTAACCTGTTTATTTACTACGAGTTGTCAACAGCAAACCTAACTTATCCAATGTCAAAGCCCACCATCTAACCCAACCACCCGCCTACCGCTTGTGTGCAGTACAAGAATGTGACATTTCCTAGATTGGAAAAAACAAAACAATGCTTTTTTTATGAGACAATATTGGTGTGACACAGTTTCCTAATGAATCCTCCCTCCCTTATTATTGAACCCCTCTGTGTCCTGTCTTGTTTTCTCCGGTGATGAGTGGGAGACTCAAAGAAGGTGCGAGACTGCAGACCTTCGACTCAGGGCATCTATCGTCAGCTGGGACCGGTGATCGATGGAGACAACAGTGGTAATGGCTTTAACAGCCGAGCAAGGAGGGCGATCAGTGGCGATCGATCCGAGCAGCCAGCAGTGTATGTCCGAGTCAAAGGTAATGTTTCACTCATTTCTGGGACCCATGTGGTCCGCAGGACGAGCAAAGTATCACACTGGGTCAGTCGGAGCTCTCTCATCGCTGGGCACCCTCAATTATTTAGTACCCTTCTCTTTCTACTACCTTCCTTCTCTTCCTCTTTAACCTCATGTTCAATCAGATTGGGTTAAACATTGTTCATGATGTTTCTGCTTGTCCATTCAATTTTCCACTGCAGGCACAACGGGCTGCAGCAGAGAGACAATGCAAACACAAGAACTAGATTCCATCAGTGTGCTGTCTACTTGTGTTAGGCTTTCCTTTGTACATTTGCTCAACAAGAACTTTAATTACATCACGAGTTCAGAGAGACGCTGGCTGGCTGTTTGTAGCTACAAAAGAGGAATTTTATCTCTGAAAGTTCTTGGATGTTTATGCTGAGACAAATACTAAAAGCCGTGCTCTTCCGGTAGATTTTACAGGGCATTGCCGTATTCTCCAGTAGTGCATCTTCACAAACGGCCTGCGGGTACTCTACATGGACATAAAACACTGCCTCTATATTTACCCTTTAAAAGCCCTGCTAGTTCTGCATTCAGGATGCTTTTGGAATAGCTGTAGACCAGCTGCTTCTTTGAAGTGGACAAAATGTACTTTGCCATTTTAGAATATCAGTTGTACCCACAGGACCTTTTGGTCAAATGCCTTCCTGTTACAAAGTATTTGATAACTAGGACAGTAGTAATTACTAGCATACTCTGGCACTCAGTACAGATTAGTTTACATAATTCAGGCTGAAACTTTAAGTTAGGTTTGAGTGTGATATGGGAGAATAAGCCTCTTTTTAACGTGTCTTATTTGGTAGCTGATGTAAAACCACAATGGTTTTATTGTATTAGCCTCAGTAAGGTTGATTTAATGTAGCTCTCTGCACCAAATACTTCATTTTACACTGCTATGGTCTATTGATGTCACATTGGCTTTGAGTAAGACAGGCCGTCTATTGAACTTGAATATGCCAACAGGAATATAGAAGGTCTCTAAGGCTCAGCCGCCTGCCTACACTGGAGACGCACCTCAGAGCTCAGCAGCTGTCAATTCAAACTCAATGTGCCTCACAGGTGCCAGCTCCGCTCTGCCTCTTCTAAGCCTTTGTGCATTGATGAAAGCAAACCGCCTGCCTGGGATTCAAAATGCAATACTGCACATTTTTGCAAAGTCAAACTGACCAGTCTCTCAACTTACTGAAGGTTCAATATTGTCAGAGGGCTGAGCTCGCATTAAAAACCCGAGCAGCGTGAGTGCACGTTAGAGCGTACAGTATGTACAGTACAGTGTGTACAGTACAGTGTGTGTGTGTGTGTGTGAGGGACTGAAGCATGCAATTGCTGGCGTGGGGTGGTCAAGGAGCCGTGATGCAGCAAAATGAACACGCCATTTAGTGTACCTTCAGTCCCGGGCACGCCATTGGTCTCTGTGCTTCTGATAGACCAGTGGATCCATGTAGCAGCTACGAGCCTCTGTCATCTGCCCTTTTTTGAAGTGATGGATTGGTGTCGTGGAATTTGTTTTTCAATTTGTTTTCTTTGTCTGCACAAAATACTTTCTTTCACACCGCTGGTGACCTTATCCTGCCCCGCCCATGTTTTTAATTCCGGTTTGAGTGCATTTGTATTTGTTCTTACGGTTTAGCGCTATTAGCGCTAAGTATGTTTCACATACAAGGAATTTGGCTTGCCTCCCTTTTCTTGTTATCTCCGTGTTATGCAGCTATGCAATAATTGTTTTTCATTGGTCCAACCCAACTTGTGTTTAAACAAAGACCATGTTTACGCAGGGATTAGACGTTAGTAAATTGCTTAGCTCTTTGTCTATGCTTTTCTACATTAAGTTAAGAACAAAAAAGCTTTACTTTGATTTAAAGAGATAAAAAAATTTAAATGAAGCATATTAGAGCACAGATCCCGTAGATTAACTTTACTCCAAGAACATGAATGAACGACATTAGCATATTATCCTCAGTGCTTGATGTAGGTTGTCTACCCATTACAGTTTTGTTTTTGATGAATCATCTTCGCTGCAAATATAAGTAAACAAGTTGGCAGGAATAGGACGAGTGTTTGAGGTCCAGAAAAGTTTCAAAAAGTATTATCAACACAGGTATTTTTCTCCCCACTGCCCTGAGCAGCATTTTAGCTCGGAGCTATGGTGACTAACTGTGTGTCTGTGTGAGCGGGCATCTGTGTGTGCTATTCAAGGCGGTGTGGTCGCAGTGCATGGCCCGCTGTGTTGGTCTGATCTCTGGTGGGAGAGGTAGCTCTGGCTGAGTGGTCATGACCCTCCCACATGGTGGCGGGTGTGCAGTGGAATGAAATGGAGACCGAATGGCACTGAGCACAATGCCCACTCTTTAATATCAGCAGCTAATACATCTGATGGAAACACCAGCTGGGGAGCGCTTTCATCTCGCGTCCCGAAAATGATCCAGCGTCATTGTCTGGATCTGTCTGTTTGATGGTTACTATATGAAAAAAATGGGTGTCTTTTGAATAGCAGCACAGTTGTAATGCACCAAAATCTTTCCTTGCAGGGAAAATGGTACGTTTTAGTTTTAGAGTGCAGAGTGAATCTTTATCGGCTGCTAAAAGTAAATGGTGGCCAAAGAGTGACCCTGTGTGCACTGATGGACAAACTGCTCTGACGTAACCTGACTTTCTCCATCCACACTATATTCTGACCTTTCTCAGCCTATCGATTGGTGTTTGGTTCCTGCTGCTTTGTTTATCTGACCCAAGCTGGGCTCGAATCTATCAGGAAGACTTTACTCTGCTGTCTGCTCTTGTTTCAAATGGACAAATCTTCCATGGCCACCATTCTTGCTACGTAAAAGACACCTGCGGCAACACATTCATTTTGACTTCACGGGGAAGTGTTTTGGTCCACAACATTAATTTCCTCAAATAATGAGCATGTTGCGATCAGTGTTTTATCATCTTCAATGGTTATTGGCTTCTTTACGGCGTAGTTCTTGTCTGATTTGTTGGAGCTGGCACAATGTGGGTTGTAGATTTTTAATTGTTACCTTCATCTTTCCCTGTCTTTAAAGGTCATTCTCTTCCTATCGGACAGAACATGTTTCTGACTTTGTGGAGTGAATTTCAGACTGTCAAATCCAACATGTTCCCATGCACCTCATATGGCAGCACAGAGCAAAGTGTCCTTGAAACATATGCTCCATCTCTAATTAAAGGGGAGCTCCAGAAAGGCCCATTGTAGCCCAAAGCATATACCCTTAATTAAAGAAAACAGTCCTTATGTTCATGTAAGTGGTTGTCAATGCTGCACGTATTACCTAGGTCAAGACATATTAATCATACGATGTGATAGCCACTGGGAGCCTGCCATCTTCTACTGCGTCGACCATATTCTCTATCCTAAAATAACAATGAAAGTAAACTGGACAGAAATAACAGAGAGAAACAAAGTTTCTGGTGATTTGAGCTCAGTTAGAGGCTGAGCTGAATACCCGATGTGTCACACCAGCTATCAAATTTGATACAAATAACTAACTATAAAACATGGCTGTCATGCAGCTTGGTGTAAGGAATCATTCCAACTTTGTTTACAGTTTGTTGTTCTGCAAAGTCATTTTTGCTGCAACCCAGTGTTTTCCTGTGATTGTTTTTGAGGGCATCTGTGGAAAGTTTTTTTGGAATTACAGAAAAAATGTGGCGTCTCTGATTGGAATACGACGAACTTCAGCACAAAGTGAGGCACCCTAGATGCATGTTGTTAACCCAGATCCTCAGTAAATCAATACTGGGGGGTTGGACTTCACACGTCTCCTCTTTCTCGCTGACAGGCTACCTGGGCTTGATACGGTTGTTTCTTTCCATGTGGGAATCTTATACTTTGCCTGCATCTGATAAAACAAAGGCACTAATAAGCCTGAAACAGCCTTTCTGTTGTGCAGCCAGGCCCAGTTCTACGACGGTATAAAAGCAAGTATTGCACCCTCAGATTAATATTTTGCTCCCTCCGTTGAAATGTGACAAACAATTTACATAATAAATAACAAATAAAAAAAACAATTGTAAAGAAACTATTCGCTAGAGAGTAATTAAATAACATATGTGCATTAGTCGTATGCTAATGATTATTTACCGGGTTTTTCATTAGTGGTGGTTAGCTCGCAGTTTAATGAAATCATAAGTAAAGAGGTAAATATTAAACATCAGAGTATGGTTTACAGTTAGTCTTATTTCTCAGAATGTTGGCTATAACTTTGAACTGCACTAATATGTATAAAAGGTGCAATACAACTAAAGTTTGATTGGTTGATTGATGAATCAATCAAGCAATCAAAATGTGTTGTGTATCTGGAATAGCTTGTTATTGATATCTGTGGTAAAACAAATTTTAGACTGAAATATAACTCTTTCTGTGAGAGAAAGGACACTGGATATATCCTGGAATATAATTGTAAGACATGATGCTTTTGAGGAATCATTGCCAACAAAGCAAAAAGAGCTGTTGCTACATCTTTACTGGTACACACGTGTGTCCATATATACTAAAAGCTTCCATTCATCAGTTTTTCCAGCAGTTCCCATGAGCTGCTTCACTCCATCTCCCCAGTGCTGTTCATAAATGTAATCATGTTAAATACGTTATTTTAATGGATCAACACCAACTTTACAGAGCTTCCAAGAATCCACTTGTCTTACGACTCAGAGGAATAAAGGAATGGCCGTGTAGGCTGAACACATCGATACAAACCACAGAGCTGATCCAACATGATGCCAGTTGCATGGTGAGCAAAATTTGATACAAGCAAATCCATTACAAATTGACTAAATGTCATCAATAAAACCTGTGGTGCCCCACTGCAGTCCTTGTAACATGAACAGAATCAAAATGTCTCCTTGGGAACGTCTAAGAGTAACACCCCTGCTGATGTCTCCAACAGTCTCTGTCATGACTTTACTAGTCAGAGTATCTTTCAAATCAAGTAAAACATTCTGTGGCAGAGTCATCTTCGTTCATACAAGCCATGTGTATTCACATTAAAATGCACCATTCTTCTGTTTATTCATGAGTTTATGTTTCCATCCATCCAGAGTTTTCCCAGAGGAAGTGGGAAGAGTTTCACATGCAAAAAGGAAAATCTAGCTTGCAGCGAGAATTGACATATTACCCCCCCTTCCCCCCATCCTCTCTCTCTCTCTCTCTCTCTCTCTCTCTCTCTCTCTCTCTCTCTATCACCCTGAGGTTGTGTCCATCCCAAAGTGGAGGACAGAGCTGTATTATTAGTAGAGGGCTCTCCTCGTCAGCGCAGCTGTGTGTGGGTTGTGCACTGTGGACCCTCTGAGATGCAGTCGAGCAAACGCCTCTCCGTCACCTTTTATCTGCGCTTCACATGCAGCTAGAGGCAGAACAAACAGGCGCAGAACTTCTAGCCTGTGATATCATTATTTGGAAACTTCTGAAAAAAATTTGACTCAGAATGTATTGCTGGTGCAGTTGCAGGATGACAAATTCTGCACCACGATTTGAATCCACCCACGGCTCAAGTCACCCATGCAGTTTTAATAGTGTAATGATGCAAAGGTCGTGTTTTGTGTTTTTGTTTTTCCTGCACCAGCATACAGCTTCTTGAGAGAGCCGTTGTTTGAGAGAGTAAAAAAATCTCTCTCTTTCTTTGGAATTAAATCATTTAGCAACCATAGACGGTATGTAAGAAATGGACGTAGTCACTGTGAAATCAGCCGTTTTGAAGCCACAAGTTTTGTATTTTGGCCGTCGCCATCTTGTTTTTGTGCAACCAGAAGTGACACGAGAGGGTGCAGCTAAGTACAATCGAATGCTGAAGAAGACATTTTTAGGCAACCAAAATGGAAAACACAGACAACTCCTGACCCACTGCAGCTGTCTAGAAAATCTCCAGTACTATTGTTCCAGACCTCTGACTGACCGTATGTCAAATTCATATGTGGACCTTCATTAGTTCGTTTTTTTCTCGGTTAATCCATAAATCCATCCATTTTCAAGTCCAGTTCATGTATAAGGATTAATTAATGCTATTATACAGAGTTATTGTAAAATACTGCTGTTAAGGAAGTGCTGACAGAAATGTATTATGAATGAAAATGTATTAATGCACTTGGCAAATAATTGTAGGACTTCTCATCTTTGCTGGTTTTCTTTCATATCTTACCGGTGTGATCGTTGAAAAGGTAGTCAGTAACTGTGTTTTCAGTCTTCGGTCTTATGCAGCACCAGGTGTGTGTTTGTGTGAAGGATGTTAGTGATGGCGTGAGGTAGAGGACAGGAGGCCCATGACCTTTGCCACCGCCCAGATACCAGATGCTGGTGTCACGTGGCAGCAGCCAGCTGGAGGGATCAATGGCCTACATAGCAGCTGGTCAGATGGGAAGGCTTAACGCGGTACGGCAATTAACCTGCAAATGTAGCAGAGATCAGAGATGACTACTAGTGTATCGACCAGGGGGCATTTTCATTCACCTCTTGTGGGTGTTTGGAAACCAAAAAGTCTTTCAAATTACTACAAAAATACTGCAAAATAGGTTGTTTGGTCCACTGACCTTTGTGATCTGACCCCGCCATCGGCTGTTTTAAAAAATATAACCAATCTTTCACACCTGTGGCTAGGGTTGGGTTAGGTTCAGGCACAGAACGGGTTGGGTACGACCGTGGTTTTTCTTGAGAGGACAGACTTTTGGAAACAAAAAAATGATGCATTTAGATTAGTCTTGTGTGGCTAATACAGGACTAAATTGGCTCTTGATAACGAGACCTCGTCTGACTTTGGATGGGCCCATGGAAAACATAACTATAGATAGATAGTGAATACTAACAACTTGAGCTAATGACTATTTCTTGTCATTCATCACTGAGGCAGAGCAAAACAAATCAAATGAGCAGCAAGCTAGGTCCTAACTAGCTGTCGTGTGTGTGTGTGTGTGTGTGTGTGTGTGTGTGTGTGTGTGTGTGTGTGTGTAAAAAGGTCAAAAAGTGTCATCGAGGCCAATTTGATCTTGTCTGTTTACACCGCTGTGGAACAATTTTATGTGAGATTCAAACTGCGGCAACAAAACCTGTCGAGTTGAGGTGTAGTTTAGTTATGATGTAGATATTCTCATCCTGTAGCCTATTCTGAGTTTCTAAAGAGACGGATCAATCAATGCTGTCTGCCAGAGAGCCCACTGCAGGTCTTCGTGTGGACGATGTGGGTGTCACAGTGAAATGCTCACTCTCACCCACTAATGCGTGTATCAACTTGACTCATTCTTATAACACCACTCTCCTCCTTCTAGCTGGAACCACATAGCTGAGACAAAGCTCGCTGCACTGCAACTGACTCACAAGATGAGTTTGTGTTGTTTCTTCTCCAATTTAATCATCGGAATCTGCACACATTATCACGCTCCTCCTCCGCTCTGACAAAGTTGCATGTGCACGTGTGTTGCGCATATCAATGATTTGATGCAATTTACCTCCGTTAGTATCGCACTCTCCTGAGTCATGTGACGGCAACCTGTGCCGCCCGTTTTTATTCCGCAGTGCATTCTTTCCACCTGATGTTGCATGAGAGCTGCCATGCTGATTGATAATTCAGCCCTTTGACAGCTGCGTGACAGGACAGAGACACACACACACCTCATGTATATCCTTTTATTTCTGTAGCCCAACAGCTGTCGGCCTTTCGCTCTGAATAATCAATCAATTCACTGCTGATAAAAAATTTATTTTGTTATTTTCAGGTTGGCTTTTTCTTTTTTTTCTTTCTCCTCCCTCCTTATTGTGGAGGCAGTGTGTAAATCATTACAGGAGAGCGAGCAAGCAGAGAGAGGAAAAAGACTGGTTGAGGGAAAAGTAAGAGAATAAAAGAGAGAACGGGGGTGACATTCACTAGTGGGAGAGAAAAAAAATGAAATAGAAAAATTGATGGGAAAGAGGCTGGCTGTCTCAGATGCAGTGATGGAGAGAAGGTCAAGAGGATGAGGGTCCGCTGCTTCACAAATTACAGCTCAGCTAGTCGTTGGCGTTTCCCGATAATTTGCAGCCCAGAGGGGAGAAGGCGATCGGTAGTGATTGTAGTGGATAGATATGTGAGGGGAAATACGTATATTACTATGGACTTTTCTCTGGCTTGCAGGGGCAGATCTATAAAGAGAGTGCTTATGGGAGGTGAGCCTTTTGAGATGGTCGACCATCTCACACACTCGCAGAGTTCAGAATACATGAAGTTTATTCTGGATCAGCATGAATGGAAATGAGAGACATAAGGGTATTTTTTCTTTGACGCTCCCAAACATCAATGTGGGGTTTGTTTGTGGCTACATAGTGACATATCTCAGTAGAAATACAAATATTTTACATTACTTAGTGGTATCTCTATTTGTATCCTAATTTTCACATCATGAAGCCTTGATTCCTGGCTGTTCCGACAGTGTCTCTGTAGTCATGGTAACCTTTATGTCTCACGCAGTCTGTGTCCCTCACTTCCAGGAATACAGAGATGTTGTTTTTATTGTGTCATTTGAAAGCTTCTCTGAAAGCTAAACTAAGCCTCGTCTTCTAAGTGCTGTGATGACGAGCGCATCTGTCTGACGTTGGCTTCGTGGTCTGTCGTCCAAACCCGGCTTTGAGTGTCTGGACTTCGCACGCATTGTGACCAAGCAGCTCCTCAACAGCAACACCGATCACTTTGGGTTCTAAAAATGAAAAAAAAAAATGTAAGAGAGTGAAGAAACATACATGAAGGTGGTCCTTAAGCCAATATAATTTGAATCAACATCTGGGTCTTAGACTCAGCTGCAGAGACTTCTGGGTATTGCCAGAGAGGCACATTGTATCTAACCACTGTACAACAGCAGCATCTCTTTTTGTGGTATAAATCACATTCGGCACTCGTGAGCATCGTGCTTTCCTCTGGAATAAATCTTCACAGACAAATAGTAAAAGCTCTAGATCTCCACTAATAGAGGGGTGATGGCTAGGGGGAGAGGTGAGGCAAGATACTGTAGTTAGCAGAGCCCCATAGATAGACATGCAGTAAGCTGATCATGATAAACATGATAAAGCAACATTGTTACATTCGTATCTTTTATTTTATAGCTTATCTTATCTTTCGGTGCATCCCAACTTGGTTTTGTGTTCCCCTGACTAATGGTTAGTAATTACAGAAAGGCTTGTCTGTGTTGCCTTGTAGCTGGATGCCAAGAAACGTCAGCTTTATAACAGCACAGATGACACTCTGCAGTGATTCAACATGATACAGTGTTTACGTTAATGGAAACACAACAAGGACTGTCGTAATATAGGAGTGTATACTCCTCTGATGTCGTGTGCATAATTATGAGGTCCGCTATAATTGCATCATTAATTGATAATGCACACTGTTATGTTCTACATTTACAAGTCTGTTATTTCTCTCTCTAAATTTGACTTTCCTTCATGGCATCTATCCATGCAGATAGAGAGTGGAGGATGAAAGTGCTTTATAAATTTGCCATTTTGATAGTTTACGGTGTTAATATCCTGTAATGGATTTGCTTATCAGATGGTCGAGCAGCATCTCAAACAACATCCCATCACACCTTTCCACAGAATTGGAGGGGGGGCAGACAATTTTTGCACCATCATGAAACCGACTGCCTGACATTCACACCCACTTTAAGCCGCGATTGGCCAACTGCAAAAGTGAGAAAGTAAGCAGGTTTGGAAATTCTTTTTTATGCAACTCTTTCTGAACAAATAAGTGCAACACACACACACACGCACGCACACACACGCACACACACAAAATGAATGCCAGTGTGAAAGTGTGCTCTGTCATCCCCATATTTAAATGATAACCATGTCTCCTCTCTCTATGACAGCTGGCTGTCCTCTTCGCCTTCGAGTGCGGCTGTTTGGAAAACAACTATAAACACTTTTGCTGACACGTCATGCGAACGAGTTACCAGCAAGCCTCCGCTTGCCCTTTAGTTTTATTTGTCTTCGTTATGAGATATTTGTCTTCGACATATCTGCCTTCACACTCAATACAACAGAGGTTAATATAGTCTCATTTCTGCTGCTCAAAATGTTAAAAATCTACATTTTGAAAACAAATTGAGAAAGTGGTGAGTCAGTCTTATGGGCAAAAGGACTTCAGTGTTGTTAATAGTGTAGCTCTTAATGGGTTGTGATGTTTGACACTGAAGCGCGTGTGTTTGTTCTTCTTAGATCCTTTACGTGTCCTTCCCTTTTGTCTTTGCTTGTCGGGAGGCTTGTAACAATCGCTGAGGACTGCAAGGGCATCAGTGTAGGTCAGCCTTTCACAGGCACTCAGCCACAAGGTCCAGAGAGTGATGGAGTGTCCATCTGCTCAAATCTATCGAACCTGTTGACAAGCGATTCATTTCTCTGCTTTCTAGATGTTTGTTGGTAATAGATAGATGCCTCCAGTCCTCAACAAAGAGATGAAAGTCAGCTGATATCTGGGTCGAGTGAAGTATGGAATAGTGTAAGTAGGTCAAAGTGTGTGTGTGTGTGTGTGTGTGTGTGTGTGTGTGTGTGTGTGTGTGTGTGTGTTTACAATTACATGAAAAATTGTGTGTCTCTGTATGGATGCAGATATATGACGAGATATCTCACTCCTTCATTATCCGTCATGGCAGGTTACCTGGGGTTGCTTTGTATTTGTTTAGGAAGAAACAAATCAAATCGGCGCTGGGCTGGTGCACCTCGCTTCATTAACCCCCCCCCACTCATTCCCCCCTCCCCACCCCACCCTCCCTTCCCAGCTGCAGACAGACTCAGCAGCAGGAACACACAAACTCTCAGCGCGCACACAGGAATACAGCCTGAAACGAGCCAGACAGTTGGGCTGACTGTAGCATACTGCCACACATTGCTGCTCCCTCATGGGTGCTCTTATGCATCGTCACCCCGGGGCCCGACTCAGCCAGCCGCCGGCCCCCGACTCTCCCCTCGCCGCACCTGGATGCAGCTCACAAGACCGTATCATCTTAATTTATTTCTCCTGGCGAAATGTAATTATTTCACGTCAACGTGTTACTCTCCCCTGGAAACTCTGTTTTGCTGTCTCACGGATATCCGCAGACCCAGAGTGATAGCAGGTTTTTTAATAGCTGGAACTCTGCTGCAGACACTTGCTGGAGCAGAATTAATGTGCTGCTCTGTGGTGTGTGTGTGTGCGTGTGTGTGTGTGTGTGTGTGTGTGTGTGTGTGTGTGTGTGTGTGTGTGTGTGTGTGTGTTTGTCTGTTTGTCTGTGTTTGTTTGTTTGTTATGGTGTTGGTGGTGTTACGGCATATTTGGCAGAGGCTTGTACCGTTCTCTTGGCTGGCGGGCTGACATGCTCCTGGAGCAGATGGTGCCGACTGAGAACATGAACACTGCCATGCCCTTGGATGGGACAGGAAATCTCTGCTCCCCTCATTTCCCTTCTTTGCCTTTCTCTTCCCTTTCATCTCCCCATCCCCTCTATTGTTCCACCTTTCTTTTTTCTCTTTTTCTGAATGAAACAGCGCGACAAGAGAAATTAGCCATGCGATCTTTACTTTTTACAGCCGTTCCAGCGCAGTAACAATGCTAATAGCCCAACATTTTACTATATGTGTGTCCTATGCTTTGTCTGGACTTCGGTTGTTTCAGTGTCCCATTGCTAATCCGCTAACCTCTGACCTTTGACCACTGGGAGTAGCTGTAAGCATGGCTTACCCTTCATTAAGCCTGTCTGTCCATGCCGATTATTACTGCTAGTAGTTAAACCAGGGCTGCACATGTCACCAACCAACAGCAACTTTCTCCCCAGATGTCACAGCAGCTCTCTCTCTGACGCCATAGTGACGTATTAACTGCCTTTGACTGGGTGTCTGGTGGCGTCCCGTCCGTCCTCCTGGTCTGGTTTGTCCGTCAAGCCGCCCACTCACCTGTCTGCCGTCTGTTTACCTGCGAATCACTTTTTCATCCATTAGCGTGGTGATCTGTGTGATTTGTTTTCCCTCCTGTTCCCATGCATCCGTCAGCCTGGTCCACTCTCTGTATCCTGTCAGCCACATGTCTCCATCGTCATAATTTGTTTCGTCTCCCTGCCTGTCGTTTTTAACAGCAGCTGATTGACTCGTCTCTCCGCGGGGACGGCGTCCATGCACCACTTTTGGATGACAGGATGACACATTTCCGTCCGTTTCGCAGTGTGATATTTCCATCACACTGCTCTGTTTCGCAGCGCGATCCGTTTTTCATTGTGTTGAGTTGATTGCAGCCATCAGTCATGAGTACCCACTGAGTTTTCATTATTCTGTAACGCTCGGTGCATTTATATGTTTTGAGACCACAGATGCATTTAACAACACAAGAATGAAGAGCTGAACGGGAACCGGAGCGTCCCGGGGTCAGTGTCCCGCTGGGCTCAGACCGTGGCTGTCTGCGGTGGTGTTCATGATGATGTGTGAGTGTGTGAGGTCTTTGACACTAATACTGTTAGTGGACACAGAAGGGATGAGCTACAGAGGTCATCAAATGGAGAGATTATCGCTCCAGACAGACAGTCTGATTTAAAAAAAAAAAAAAAAAAAGCCCAGAGAGAGAAGTCTTGCTCTTTGTAGAGAGTTCAAGGTCCAACCTGAGGCCCGATGCATTCAGCTCTGTGGAGAGTCACACAGGTACTTGCAGCAGTTATTGGTTATCATCATTGAATGATGTAAAAAAAAAAAAAGAATTATAAATGATTTTGATCAGTGGTTCCCATCACATAAAAATAGTAAAGAAGAATAAAGCTCTAAATAAATGTCTTACAAACAGTGTTGAATATGCAGTTATGCTGCAGCTAAGACTCTTACATGCAAGTTTTTTAGATTGCGTGAATAGATGAGTGGCATGGGGGGGGAAAACACTGTAAAGGATTGTGCACCACTGATATAGTTTATAGTTCTCATCTCAAAACAGACTTTACAGAGTGCTTCTCAACAAAGGATGAAATTAAATGATTGTGAACAGGGGAATAAAACGAGAAAAGAATCAACACCTTGTTCATTTTTCAAATGAAAAGTTAAATTAATACGAAATGAAACACTAACTTTAGCTAAAGTTGTCTAACTTGAGATAAATATTGCAGCATTACAGAGTTCATTCCCTGACTTAATGACTCTACTTGTGTTGATACAGAACATTTTAGCATTCACCATTTTTCAGAAAATGACAACCGAGGCCACAGGAGCCGTTGTTCACAAAAAGTTAGTTTTGCTTTAATGAAAATAAAAATAATCGAGAAAAAATGTCTCAAGCTCAAAATAATTGTTTATTATTTGATTCCATCTTATTTTTCCATTATATTACATTACATCTGTCTGCGTAAGAATGGTATATACCATATAAACACCAGTTTATGTGGGTATTTACGTCCCCTGGAGTCTGACTTTAGTGCTGTGTTTGGGCCCCTGCATTTCCTGCATTCAAACATGTCAACAGCAGCTCGTCTAAAAACCGTTTCAACATCACATCATTTTTCTCTCTCTCTCTCTCTCTCTTTTGAACTAAAAAGACTTTTCAAAAGCTTCCTTTAGTTGCTTGTCATCTCTGAAGTGGCTGCTTTTCTAAAAGATTACAAGAAGTCTGTAACTGCCAGAATAGACGATGCACGACATGCTGAAGTGTGGTTTACGTTTGTCCCATTATGCAGCAGATTGAGTACTTTTGCTTGAATCCGACCAGCTGTGTCTGATATTCCTCCTCACTACAGCGGTGCTCCCTCTCAGTAATACCCCGTTTTCATCCGACCCGTACAGACGAGAGCGCGTCGCCTTTGATTCAGACGGAGCTCAGGACTCTCATCAATCACAGCTCCTTGATTAGTGCGGAGTGCACACACACTCCGCTCTTTGAAAGCATAATGATGCAGCCCTCCCTTCCCCACCCATACTTTACACACTAATGGACTGAGCCACGAGCAATCTCACAGGGTCTTCATGTGCACTAATTGGGGGATACTCTACTGTACTGTACATGGGTAATGGTGATACAGGCCTTCATAGTACTGAAAATAAAACTAGTCTCATTATAGATAAAATACAATATGTTTGCCAAGATGTATTTCAGTTACACTGCATGTGTTTTATTGAACAACAGTGGTGTGAGTGTTTCTGCACTTCAAAGAGTGATCAAAAGAGCCGGAGATGTCACAAGTCGACAGCAGGGCTTTTTCTTTTATCTCTAATTTTATAACTGCATGTGCCCCGTGGGAAGCGTTGTCACCTGTGTGAGTGTGTGTGTGTGAGATTCTATGTATTGATGTATGTGTGTTTGTGCGCCTCTGCTACATATTGCTGCAATTTCTCGCAGTCTCATGGCCGCGTCGAGTTTATTAGCTTATACTGGATGAAAGCCAGGTTTATTTAACTAGGCCGGGCCTCTGTGGCTCAGTGAGGAGTCACGTATACTGAACAACTATAATGACAAATCACTGTCAGGGCCTCGAGGTAGATTGTAACGTTTTAAGGCAATACATATAGATACATAAGATCATTACTGTCTCCACTGCCAGCCGTCACAAAGTCGGGCTGATCTCTATGAATACACTGAATCACAGTCTGTCTCAAAAGATATTTCCTGAGAGATCATGATAAGATTTTTTGTTGTTTCAGTGTTTTTTTTCCCGTTTCTCTAATTAATATCACCGTTAATTGAATATCTTTTGAATTTTGCTAGCATTGAATTGTTGGGCATCAGGTAAACCCAACAATTCTCCAATTAAAGGTATCCTGAAGAGTTTATGACCCCTGGTGCAATGGAGCATTTTTTCATGTGTGTGTACGAGGACTCAGATGCACACGATACACAGTCCGGCAATTGGTTTCACATAACCGCAGCTGGAGGTAATGCACCAAGAAACGTGGAACAATATGTCAGGGAAGGCAGACAACAAGACGACCACCAGCCAGTAATCATTGTGAGATGTGTAAACAATACACATCTCAAAATGTAAAATGAGGAAGGAAATGTATGAACACATTGTTTCCGACCACCAGGACAGAGTGGCAGTTACGGTAACCGTAACTCTTGTTTGCTTTAAAGAAAACTCCACAGGGCACCTTTAATCCAGAAGATAATTAACAAATGAATCAGAAAGAAACAAAAATAAAAATCTACTTGCAGCCCTGCACTGTTTGTGCATGGCCCACTAAAAGGGGATAAAACCTCTGTAAGTGAAAGACTATTTTTTGAAAGGTCTATTATTGAAGCTGCGGGATAGCAGGGGTCCAAACAGAGTTCAAACTGTGGTTTGCACCTCTTTTTATTTTGCCTGAATCTTTCCTGTTCCTCTTTACTCTCCCGATGCAGTAAATGTCTACGTTTTCCATTCTGACCTACAGGTTTGTTTATGTGTTTGCTCATGTTACACTGGAACAAGAACACACACACACACACACACAAGCACACACACTGCAGAGTGCTGACAATGTGGTCCCAGGTTCAATGGTAAAAGTGCTGTGGATGGCTCCTCAGAGAGCGACGCGCTCAATTCCTCTAATGATGTACATTCCACTCGAGACGCCGCTGCAATATAATGAATGCTTGAGCGTATGAGAGCAGAGAGGAGGTCAGAGACAAATATGACTGAAGAAGAGGCACAATCAAGCAGGGTGAGGTCTAGTAGGACTGAATCATTTCTCTCCCCCTCCAATACTAAAGGTTAGCTGCACAGAGAGCGCTGTATAGGATCTGCTCAGCGGCTGCTATACTAACACATTCTCACCCAAATGCGTCAAGTAACGCAGCTCGGTCAGTGCTGCTGAGCTTCAAACTCTAGTCGGATGGAGACTCTTGTCTACGGTGTCAGACGCCAAAGAGCACTGACCTTGCCACCTCCTCGGCGTCTGACTGTCATTGGGAGGGAAAACGGGTTTTCAGGAGATCAAGAGATGAAATACAGTCACATTATTCAACGGTTTAGCTTGTACTGTAAACGCCAGTGAAAAAGTTACGGACTACCAATCGTCATGGTTTCAGCTCACTGCCCACCTCCACTTTCAGCTACATATATATATATATATATATATATATATATATATATATATATATATATATATATATTATAATTAATTGTCGGTGCAGCTATAATTTCCTCTTTCTCCCTTTATGTGAGTAAAACTGTGATCCTCTTCTGGTGGTTCAACCCCCTCAGCTGTCCGAGTACATCATGCATGACTGCTTGCCTTCTCAGCGTGTGTGTGTGTGTGTGTGTGTGTGTGTGTGTGTGTGTGTGTGTGTGTGTGTGTGTGTGTGTGTGTGTGTGTGTGTGTCAGTTTGTAAATGAGGGTGTCTCCTCGCAGCCAGGATTAGCTGGCTGTGTACTGCAGAAGTTTCTCCCGAGTATCCACAGTGGGAGAGAGGAAATGAGGCGATCAGTGGCGGGGCTGTAATCAGCAGCGATGGCCCGCTGCAGGATCGCCTAGCGGGTGATTTGGAGGGACACTCCACCCAGCTGACTTTTATCATAACTCATGATGATAAACATCCTCAAAAAGCAGTGGAGAAATGTAGCTTTTGGCGTATCGTATTGTAATATCTAACAGTTTAATACAATATGCTGCAACAATATGTACAACACAACGACAGGAATCTCTTCCAATATTATTTCTCTTCATCATTTCATCCTTTCATCCTTTCCTTATCTACCTTCTCGAGGAAGCTCTCTCTCTCTCTCTCTCTCTCTCCTTATCTGGCTTCTCAAGGAACCTCTCTCTCTCTCTCTCTCTCTCTCTCTCTCTCTCTTTCTCTCTCTCTCTCTCTCTCTCTTCAGAGAGGTTGTGTGTTTGCAGCTCTTTCCTGAGCACAGAGACCCTCAGTCTCTTGACAGATTTCTGTCCTTTGCTTCACCTCACACGGCCGCTTTCCTCCCACATTGAGGGGCGAGACAATCCACAACATAATCCCCAGACTTCCCTTTCATTATGTCTTAGTGACAGCTGCATTGAAAGTGAGGGGTCTATTCATTGAAGTAAATTACCACATGGGTAAGAACATTTCAAGAGTTTAGAGAGGCTGGGATCATGGTGACAGCTAACAGAGATTCACTGGTCTTATAATGCAAACATGATTAAGAAAAAAAAAAAAGCCTTTGCGGTATAAAGGAAAAAAATAATTGGAGTGAGTGAGAGGATGAGGTTTTAATCATATTTGATCTCTGGAAGTGGATGACATCGGGGTCAAGAGAAGGACTCATATAGATGCACAGACTCGTAAGCTCTGTAACATATTATACAAATCACCTCTTGGCACTTTTGACATTCAGTGTGCCCTTTAAAACACTTCTGTATCTACAAACCACCAGATATGTGTCCAGCATACAGAGTCCACAAAGGTTTGATTGAATATTTGCATATTTTATGTGGAACATGTGTCATAGACTGACGGTGACAAGTGGATTAGGAGGTCGGGTTAGGTTGTCTATTAATCACAAAGTTGGTGGTTTGAGCCCCGGCTTCTCCTGTCGATGTGTCCTTGAGCATGACACAGAATTGCAAATTGTTCCCGATAATAATCAGTGCGTGTGAGGCTAAATTGTAAAGTGTTGAAAGTTTTGGATTAATTTAAAACTTTTTTCTTTTTTTTTTTATGAAGCGCTGCAGTGAATTTGCGCTGAATTTCGCCGAAATCCAGCTGAGAGGTGAATCACTTCTGTCAGCGCTATACAGAATAGAACGTTTTTTAACGGGGCTGACTCACTAACTGCTTGTGATGACGTTGGTTTTGGCTTCATATATAAATCCATATATGACACGCTGCGAATGGGAATTAGCCAGGAAAAAAAGAGTTGTTTTTAGCCTTAGCGTCATGCTTCTTTCATACCCACAAGTGAAATAAACCAAACACAGGAGATGCAGCACACTGTGTGTAGAGTGGGAATATATATTATTAATATTGACGCTGTAAATCCCACAAGCTCACAGTTACTGTGTGTGTACTTGTCAAACAACTATCTTTCACAGCCGCTGCATCATCAGAAACATAATGAACCATCACACACAAACACACACACACACACACACACACATTGTCCCACATCTGTTGCATGATAATCATTTCTGTGTGAGTCGCTGTAAATTGTACCGTGAATTACAGATGTTGTGGGGATGTGTGTGTGTGATAGATAGATAGAAACAGAGAGAGAGAGAGAAACTAATTTGTGATCTTTTAATTACATTTTTAATTTACATTTTATAAATTACTGCACCACTATCATTCAAACCTACACTGTAAAACCTCATTCTGTAATTTAGTGTAATTATGAAATAAATTTTAAAGGGGTAAGATCATGCTCATTGGGGGGTGGGGGCTTCGTCGCCATGGTTACAGTAAAAAACACATGGTCAAGGTTAGGAGAAACCAGCGTTGACAATCGGTTGGAATCGGGAAACAAACAGTCTTTTCTAGTTTCTCTTACTTTCAGCAACAGAGTGACCTTGCCTTCCACTAAAGAAAGGATGATCATTCTCTAAGTGCAAACTCTGCGTATCTGGTATTACTCATTATAGCAAGAAAAGACAATCCGGCAATTATAAGTTTGTCACTGAGCAAGGTTTTCTGCACTCAGTTGTAGTCAGCTCGCCTGAGCCACTCGGCAGAGATGTTGCCAAATTTTACAAAAGAAAGGGCGACCAACTGTTCCCTTTGTAAAGAGTAAGCTGGCGGCAATCGAATTCTTCTCTGTCAAACTTTATTCATGAAGTCTGGCTTCTAGAAATCACTTACTGGTCACGTAGTAATATGATAAGTACTACTTACACTCAGTTACGATATCTATATCTTTTCTTTGTGCAAACACAGCACAGGACCCTATTGTTCCGGGTCTGTTTGGTTCACAGGTTTTTAAATATTCCAGCTTTGTGGACTGGAAGGATTTGAGGTCAACCATGTACGTGCTTTTACTGTGTTTACAGAATTCAAACATTGGCGATATTTTCCATCTACTTCTTTTGCGGTGGTGGAGTTGGCCTCCTCTTTTCGGCTTTAATGCTGTCTGACCTCTGGTTTGAGTTTTATGTTCCAGTGTGACCTTGATGCTGGTGATTCTGTTTTTTTTTCAATCACGGATGTAAACAAACTACCATTGATTGATGAAACGTCTTATTAAACTGTGCTACGGACATATGCTGGAAAATTCTAGTAAGAAGCTTAAGAAGCTTTTCTTGTGGTCTCCATTTATTGTAAAATGGGAGGTGAGTTTTGTAGATAAACTAAAGGATTAAGTGTCCCTGCATGGCTAAATAACCCATTGATTTATCTGCAAGAAGTTGTAAACAGGGCTGTTAAATTAATCTTTAATTGAAGAATACAAGATGTGTAAATTTAACTGCATTAATAAACTATGACAGGACAGTGTCAGTGTCACCCTCTCTTCTTGCTTCTTGAGGTTATAGTGATGTCCCTGATCTATTTATGTTACTATGATTATCCCATACATTATGTATATTCTATTGTCTGCCCACCTTAAACACGTGCACTATTTTCATTGAGGATCCAGGTGTGTGTTGTGTTGTTTTCATTTATTGTTTCATGATTATGTTTGCTTTCATTACAGTGACATTCTTGTAGCCAACATTTAAGGCCCAAACAAAAGCTTTTGGTTTGACAGGACTCCTTTCTTTATAGTTTGGTTACACAGCAACTCAGGAAGGTGTGATTCAAACTGAGTGACTAAATAGTTTGCACTTGTATTTTTGCTTTGCAAAATTGCTTACAATGGTCACATTCTTACGGCAGGCCAGTGCAGTTGTCTGTTTTGTGTCATCCCGGCCACAAAGTACACCAACTTATTTGACGAAAGCTCATTTCGAAAAGTGGAGATTCAAGGATTTTGATAAATCACCATCACTGACTGAACTAGATTAAAGTGGTTTATAATGACATTTTCTGAAAGAAAACATTTCTCACCTGTCTCTCTCTCTCTCTCTCTCTCTCCCTTTCACACGCAGACACATGCATTATGTAGGTGTAATCTGTTTTGATGAAGCGGGCCTTTGTCAGCATCGCTCCCTTGTTTGCAGTTTTCTGGCAGTCAGCTTGATGTTTACGTAATCTTTGGTGCCTGAGCTGCTGAACCGTGTTGTAACTGCGACACCTGCCACAACAACCTGACTGACCGACGCCCGCAGGTGTTCGGGGTAAAGAGACCGAGATAGATGAGGATGGGTGATGAAGAGGTTGTTCGGGGAGCCTGCTGTCAAATGTGGACAGAATGTGAAAGCAGAATGAAGAGGGAGGTGGGAGCACCTCAGAGCCGTCAAGTAAAGAAACAAAAGATATACATTTTGTTTTTGGCTCCTTCTGGGTCGCAGAGGGACAGGAGTTCATCCCAGAGATGTTTGGTTTCAAGCAACGAATCTCCCGGGATAATTTAGCTAGACACGTTCGTCCACACAGGAACTCCATTTCTCAGTGTCCTTACATGTCTTCAGATTGTGGGAGGAAACCCCATGAACACAGAATGGACCAGACTTAAACTCCAATGACAAGCACGGAGCTGAAAGCCTGCTAATAAAACCACTGCTGTCATGGAGACAGCTGCCCCGTCCTCCTCTCTTTTGCTCCAGTTCATCTGATTAATCTCTCTGTTGTGCATATGAACCTCTCCTTTCAATCCAGACCTGCAATCCAAGCTGCCCACTTGCTCCTTTGGCTGGAGTCCGCCCACAAGACGCTCCCCAGTTCCTCCACAAGTCTTTATTAACTGGTGGAGGAACTGGGGTTGTCAGTCTCCCTTGTTCCGTGAGCAGAAGCAAGCCAGCGTCCCATTTGTCCAGACCTACATTCAGAGATGGAGAAGAACCTTGATGATGTGTACTTCACCTCTGCTCGCTACCAGACAGAGGCTCCCTGTCATCGATCCCCACAGTGCCGTGGTACTTCCCGCTTCAGTCATCCACTCACAATCTACCTCTCAGGGTGAAGTCGTGCAAGCTGGGTGGAGCTTACGGGACCTTTGGCTATCTCCAAGGTGGTCACTCTTGCATGGGTGTGCCCACACCTTTCTCATGCCATGCACATCCATCCTCAGCTTCATGTGTCTCATGGTAAGACCATTAAGGTCTCTTGTCTGCTTCCTCTCTGCTTCCTCTCTGCTTCCTCTCTGCTTCCTCCAAACCTTCGCTCATTAAGGGTCAATTAACACAGGTCCTGTGTGCTCCATCATAAGTGCTCGTCAGATGGTGCTCCCACACATTAACTTCATTGGATTTTGGGGGTTAACTTTCATTATTCATGCCCACTTCATGCCGTGATTGGTCAGCTGTGCTGAAGTAAGAAAGGAGCCAGGGTTTTAACTTTTTCATCCCTGACTCAATTATTTCTGTCATTCTTCATGTGAATAACTTATTACTATGAATTACTTCCAGCAGGGACTGTCAGCTAATGTGAGTTGGGTTACCCGTATTTAAACTTGTTTATTGTGCTCTGCCTACCAGTACCTCGTCTGCCTCGACCATCTCAGCTGTTCCGTTATGCTGTAAACCTGCTTTTGGTCACCAGATCTGGGATTTACCCACAGTGCAATCTGCCTACCATGGCCCAGCAGACTAATCACATCCATGCATCAGTGTTCATGGCACAATCGGTAACTCTCCAGCATCACTAAGAGTCTCCGTGACACGTATGTTCTTATGGTTACCGGGAAGAATCTGCACCACCTTACCTCTCCAGCTCCAGAGTTGACGTCTCCTTCTGCACCTGCTTCCTCTCCTACACGTGACCTCCCTTCCCTTTCCTTGTCTCTTCTCCGTGTACATCATCAGGGAGCCGGCCCTGTCTCTTCCTGAACACTGTTCAAGCTGTTCTTCTTCTACCCTTCAGAGAGGTCTACAGTGAACATCATCTTACTGTCCACAACCGGGGTCCAACTGTACCGGCAGCTGCTCACTGAGGGTGTTCATCCTTAACTTCCATCTTCTCATTGTGCCTTCATTTCTCTTTCCCTTTTCTTTGATCCCTCTAAATAGATAATTAACAACTCACGAGCCTTTTGTAAATATCTTTATTCTGTGGTGAGATTCAAAGAAGATAAGTATTGAAACCACATTATTACATAACTAGATTTTACTGCAACAACTCAGGTTAATTATGTATTTGGAATGTGTCTAAAAGACGGATGAGTTTGCTTTATCAAGGCTGGTGAGAATTTTGTCATTTAAACTAGTGACTAGTGCACTGACACGGCCTGAAAAGATCCACTTTGGTGTGATGAATGTGTGATATTCACCAGATATGGAGCTATTTCTTTAACAGCAGCGTAACTTGCTGTCACGCACCAGAATAATGTCCAGTGACTTAAATTAAGCTCCTGGTTTGTTTCTAATAAGATAGTGTGGACTCTTAAAAAAATACAAAATGCTTGTTCATACACACACAGTAGGCTGCTGTGTAAACCACATTGTCTCTGCTGTGTGCCACACGATCCACTGAATACTGAGAGAAACTTTTGTGTATCACTGCAGCTGATGCCACTGCACTGACCCGATGGATCCCATTCGAGCATCTTATTTACTGTACATGCTGCCTCTTTCTGTTCTATACTGTCCACTCCAACAAACACCACTGTAACTAATCACTTATAAAGTGCTACAGGAGCAGAGATCGTCTCCAGTAACTCATCTCGCATCCCATACTGGGAGCGTGTTTAGCTGGGGCTCCCAGGGAGGCTGGTGCAGTCAGGCGTGGTGGGGAATGGGAATGAAGGGATTATGAAGGCCTCTTAGCATTTGCCCTACACAAAGACACACATTTAAAAGGAGCCCAGGCAAACCAAATTAGGCTGCCAAGTTGTGTTCTCTCTCTTTCCTGGCCTTCCTCTCCAGAGTCTTTGATGGTCTGCGTCTCTGAGGGCTCTGCCATCATCAGGGAGAGATGAGAGGATCGAGGGGTTTAGGCCCTCTCCGTGAGATTAGAGGGTAAGAGCCCATTCAGACTGAGACAGAGGAAGACATGACCTCTGGCAGATTAAAGTTGAAGGTCATCATGAGTACATTTCCAGCAACAAAACAAACTGCTTTGAAATGACTAAGATGTTTGAATCGTGTGAGACTGTCTCTGAATTACAAAAAGCAGCAACTGATTCACCATGATTCAAAGTATCTGAAAAGCTTTACATTCAGAATGACTCACCAAATGCACAGACTGGTTCAAACTTTGATGAAGGTCATTGGACAGAGTACTATTTAACTATATTCATTTCAGAGATTGCAGTTTCCAGAAGAGTTTAGGAGTGTGAATTTAAATGGCCCATATTTTAGAAAGTGAGATTCTCCTGCAGGTTGTCATGCAACCATGCGCAATTCTCCTTGAGTATGTTCAGATATAATGTTGTGACATGGTGTGTTGGTTAGGTGTGCGTGCGGGCGTGAGTGCGTGCGTGCGTGCGTGCGTGCGTGCGTGCGTGCGTGCGTGCGTGCGTACGTGTGTGTATGTGTGTTTGTGTGAGAGCATTTTTTTTTCCTGTATGAGTGTTTGCATGCTCATTTACATGTGTAACTTTGCTATAAGCTCTTTAAGATTATAGAGAATCTATTAGCAGCTGTAGGAGGTCTACAAATGCACACATAATGAACGTGACACACACACACACACACACACACACACACACACACACACAGCACTGGTTGAGACTAAGCAGAGATAAGCCAATGGATTAAAACCACACCAAAATGTGTGATGTAGGGGACAGACAGTTATGTAACACAGAGAAACGCTGAGCAAGAAGAGCAGCGTTCTGGGTGTGTTCATGAGTGTGTGTGCCTGTTTTTAATATGTCTGCAGTTTTGAGATGGTGCCACAGATATTGGTTTTCTTATCAAGGTGATTATGTAAAAACAAACCTGACCTCAGAAGAAAAGTTATTCCGTGGTACCTTAAGAGAACACAAGCAGAACTAAACTGTAGGTTATATTTGGATGTACCTTTGCCTTGATGTACATCTGCATGCACATACAAATTTAATCAACCAGCTCTACTCTCTTCTTTGCTGCCTGAATGCGCTGATTCCTTTACAGCAGTGCCATCCTCAAGCCCCACTGCATTAAAATGTGCAGGACGAACTCCCCCTACAGGTTGAACGTTGAAACGACAGCACTTCTTCTCGTTGCTGCAGCTGCTTTCAGATACTGCTTGTAGTTAGTAGTTTATGTTTATCCTGGCCATCATAGTCTGACCTCGACTTCTAGCTCCTCTCAGTATGAAGATACTTGGCTTGGTAAAGTAAAGAAGGCAAAGTGTCTCTCCATGAGGATGAGATACAGATTCCTCTTCAGGTGGATTGCGTCCTGTTTTCTAGCTCTCTCCAAGGGAGACATGGGAGTAAAGAAAGTGACTTGAGAATGAGATCGAGAGGCAGAAACAAGTGGAGGGAAAGGAAGAAGTAGAGAAGAAGTGAGTCATGAGGATAAGATTTTGTTTGCAATCTAGATTTCAGAATATGTTAGAGTGGGTGTGCATGACTTAAACATTATAAAAGAAAGAATTGTGCATAAATTAATAATATGTAGCTGTAGTAATATAAGTTTTATGTAAATCTTTTATTTAAGTGCCATACCACCAGACTGTTATGTATCTTTTGAGACACCTCTCCCCTCCCTGTCTCCTTCCTTCTGACCCGGTTGGTACTGAGCAGTCACACAGCAGATTCTTTTAAAGCAAAAGCTCCGTGAGCGAGCGTCTCCTCCTCCAGCTCTCCACTCGAGTCAAAGGGAATTCCTGAGCGGCGCTCAACCTCGCCTCTGCCATCTCATCTCCCACGCCGCCTCTCTTTCTCCCAGCTGTTCGACACTTTTTTTAGAGAGTTTTCAGATTTTTTTTTGTTTTCAAATATGCAGAAGAGTAAAGCTCTTTGTTGTGAAAAGTAAATCTAGTGTTGTTAGAAGAGTATTTGTTGAATGACATCATGTCAGGCACAACTGGATTATCCAGCAATATCTGATCCTCTACTTTAAATCTGCTGGGTAGAGGTTTTCCACCAATGTGTGGTGAAAGTTTTTGAAAGTATAACAACTACAGTCTACACTTTTAAGCACTCACATCAAACAATAATCATCTATCTTAAAGGAATAGTTGGACATTTTGGGAAATACAATTTTGCTCTCCTGGAAGGGTAATATACAATTCTCATGTCATATAAATCTGGACCTGCCCTGGACAGAGCCAGGCTAGTTTTTTCCACCTGTTTCTAGTCGTTATGCTAAGCTATGCTCACCAGCCGCTATCGAGCAACCTGTCCACATATTTACAGCACAAGCTTGAATGAGGTATCGATCGTCTCCTCTAACTCTCTGTAAGAAAGTGATTTCCCAAAAGGTCAAACCCTTAGTTTGTAGTTGTTGTTCTTTTGGTCAAACCCAAAAGAAAAAAGCCTAATTAGGCTCATTTAAACATATTGTAGCGATCCTTGTAAGGAAAGCTACGAGACGTTATCTTGCTTGTTTCTATTTATTAGTGGACAGTACACAGGCTACTGTGGGCCGTAGTTCTCTTACCTTCTCTTAACAGGCTTGACTATCCGCTCTCCGGTCTGAGACCAACTCTCCACAGGCTAGCAGGACAACAACAAAACATCCCATCTCACTCTCTCTGCCAATCCCAGGTACCCTCACTAGTGCCAACCACCCCCATAGGTAGTTAGAATGATCGACAGGTTTAACAGCTTCACAGGTCATGAGACCTTCACTGACCTCCTGAACTCAGTAAATACAATAATCAATACTCTTATCGAGAACACCTTCTTCCTGTAAACACAATAACACTTCCAACATAACAGGTTAACATTACACGTCACTCAATATGCATCTCATGCTCTCCTTTAGCCGGATTATTTCCAACACGAAGAGATATGTCATGGTTACCATTGTCAGGAGACAGACAATAGCGGAGCTAATGCAGACACACTCCTGTGCTCACTCATGCCTGGCGCTGATTTTTGTGTACTCAGTTTGTTGGTTTAGCTACTTGGAATAATCAACAAGTCTCTCTCAGGAGTTTGAGGTCCATCTGGAACAACAGGCAAACGTTGGCCCTTCTTCAATCAGAGAGGGTTAGGCCTAAACTGGGTATAGACTAGACCATGCATGAGCCAGTTATTAGTCTGAACCATATGGATGTCTCTGACCAACTGGAAAACTTTGGCTCCTCTGCTGACTCCCAACATCTGCTGGGCAAAGTATTCTCAAGACGCTAAACTTATTGGCCCGGCTTTGAACACTACAAATAAGCGCCACACTATCTGATAGACAACATTACTAGTTAGGTAGTCACGTGTTGTTTTACCTTTTACCGTACGACCCGTTCTCGGGAACGCGATATCTCAGGAACACCTAGAAGGAATTTCCTCAAATTTGGCACAAACATGTATATTCTTATGATGACAATTTCACACAAATGTCGAATATGATAAAATTATGAAGTGATGACATTTTGGACAGATATTGATGTAAACTGCAACTTGACTGGTTGCGGCAAGTATACAACAACCAGGTCGTAATTCTTGTTGTTTTTATTTTCCACTGTCTTTTCAGCACCTGCTCTTGTTTTTTGTCACCGCACCGACTCTTCAGTCCAACCTTTTTTCGCTGCTCTCCCTCCACGTTTTTCCACGTACTCACTCTGTACTCACTTTCTCCCACCTGCCCCCATAATCCACTGCACTTTCAGCCTGCTCTCCTTGTCCTAATTTCAGACAATCCTTTCCTAGCTTCGACTAACGAGGTGAATTTTAATCATCCATTATCATTACTTAACTGAGCCGGCATGGCAGATTTCCAATTCAAAGGTCACTTTTAGTTCCACATATTGACGTCAGGATGACAGAGTTATTTATATCATGACATATTTTGTTATGTTACTATTTAGAATATCATTAACCTTTAGCGGTCTTAAAATGTGCTGTTTTGAACATGTGTAACAGTAATGCTGTTTATTATAGTCAGACCACTCAGCATAAAGTCTCAATGCTAAATATTTTCATCCGCCACGGCTCGGATTCATATTCTTCACTGTATAGATTATCTTGGGGTTCCTCTACCTCCAGGGATTCCTTCAGCTCAGACAAATTATCAATCAAGTGATGACGCTCATAAAACCCTGACAGGTAGCGTGTGCTCTACTGAGATTGCATCGATCCACCAGCCATTCAGACGAAGGTATGCAAGAGAGTGAGCGTTTTAATATACCGCTTGCTCCGTGTGTTTTACGATAATGGCGAAGCTCACATAGGGCGCGAGGAGCTTCATCAGGGCTCACTTTAGTCTCTTTTCTCACCTATGTGCTGTAATGAAACATAGATATGTTCAATGTCAATTCAACTAATGATTACATCCACCATGGATTTCTTCATAGATATCTACACACATGTGAATGCACACTCCATTTAGAGGCTTTGGGCGATATTCTTGGCTTTGTGCGAGGTCGCTGCCTCTGGCGGTTTTACCAAAGACTCGTTCAGCTTGTTGGGATATATCAGGTTACATAGATCATGTGAGACTTTGCCATAATGTTCATACCATTGTGGTCAATGTTGCAAATTAACAAGCAAGGCTGCTCTATCGATTTTAATGATTTTTTGTGTAAATGTGAGAAAATGCACTTGCTTGGATGTACAGAAAACACACATTTCTGTCGTACTATTGCTAAATTAAGTAACTTAACTATTTTTTTTCCTTTATGAATAAGGTATTCATTTTTTTTTGTCTTAAAGAAATAGAATGAGTAGTTCGTAATTTATTGCTTTTCTCATTTTTTTTAAGTAGTTTTTTCTTTGTTTGGGTTCTTCATTTGGGTTTGGGTGCAACATTTCAACTGGTAACTTTATTGTTATAGCTGATGGTAAGTAAAGTCTTGTAGCTAGAGCAGTCAGCCGTCCCGTACCAAACCAAGTGAAAACATAACATATGATGCAGATTAATGTAGTAAATTCTAACAATTATATGTATGGTTGTGATTTCCTTGTTACATAATGACATTTATGTGTTTATATAAATGAATCACTTCCGTACAATTTTCTTTGCATTTCCTTGACCATCATGGAGCCGCTAGTGACGGTTTGTTGTGAGTTCAACGGTGTTAATATCTGACTGTGTGTGGGCGCGCACACGAGGCAGAACTGTTCTCTGTAAGCACCGAAATGCTGAAAAAGAATGACACATTTGCAGTCCTTGAAAAACAGAGGTTAAGCTGTGAGGTCTTTTTAAAGAGCGGTTTGGTTCTTTCTCTAATTCTGTGATGACCTTCACAAGGATGCCTGCCTATTCACAAAGAGAGAGCCCACACATATTAAAACATCAAAGCCTGCTCTGTGCTATGTCTATGTTGAACTATGCAGAGATCCATGAGTTGCTGTATTTCCTTGCTGTCGATATGTGCCTCGAATACATTAAGTGAGAGAGAGAGAGAGAGAGAGAGAGAGAGAGAGAGAGAGAGGAATAAATAAGCGAACTTGGTTTGGAGGAAAAACCGACCGGACCGGTTTTCGTTCCATGTTCTTTTTAAATCTTTGGGCAGTAAGAATCGGATAAATGTTTAATAGCGTACGGTTTGCTTTTCTGTCTCCTCCCATATACCACCTCTTTTCTCCGAGTGCCCCTGCCTCTTGTATGTATATTTGAAAATCGTCCTTCATTGCTACAGACTGCTTTAATAATTCACATGGAAGTTTTAAAGAGCAGTAGATGATCTTTCAGCCTGTGCGGAGCCAAAGCCAAAGAAATAGTACAAGTTTTCCATGTTTTCTTTTCTAACGTTTCCTCACATCACAACAGTGTCAGGAAACATAACCCTGATTGTGAAAAGGCAAATACAGCCACGGTGTGAACACAAACACGCACATATTGATTCTGCAAAAGGCCGGTGAGGCTAAAATGAATTATTATCTTTGCAGTGAAAATGAATCAGTTCAGGAACAAGGCTTTTGTAATGGCAGAATGTGCTGGGGAGGTGCTAAAGACAGGGAGATTCTTTGGCTCCTATCAACATTTGCACCAATCTGATATCTGACCCATCTTTCTCATAAAACTTGTGTGAGTGCACCATAAGCAGAAGCAAGAAATATTCTTCTCCCTCCGTCTCTCAGCGGCTGCGATTCAAAATCTGCACACAGTTAGGTGCTAAAGACGGGAGCTTGTTATTGTGTAAGAGTGCTTTTTTCAAGCTATGAATACATGAGTGTGGACACGGACAGGAGTTTGTTCAAGCATCCTTAAAGATAAGGGTTAGTCTCTGAACCACCTACTGTCTCCCACACACCCAAGAGGACTGTTTTGTAAAGTTCTGCCACCTGTTTCGGTGCTGAGCTACATAGTCATTTAAAAAGATCACATTGACTTGGATGGTCCTGGATGGTGTTTTCCATTCACTAACACCATCATGGTGCTTAAGCAGAATTGATCATTCACACTTCAGTGATAGTAAGAGGTAAGTTTACCTGATGATCTCATACTTTTCTCTCAGAATATACAAAATGTGATTTATTATACAGTAATAAAACTGTGGCATTTCAACCCACCAGCCAACAACTTTGGGCAATGAATGGTCTGACATTTTGGGAAATACGGTTAATCGTTATTTTTTGGTTTATTTGTCTGTGTTTTTTGTCTCTGTCTGTTAAATATAGAGCCGTCCGGATGATCAGCCCCGGAAGTTAGCGTCACACTGATTCCAAAAAGCTACTTGCTAACTTTTGTAGTCTCATTTAGCCATTTGTTAGCGAGCGCCTCTATTAAGACACGTTAAAGCTTTAAAATTCACAAGAGGGTATTTACTGACATGTTTTATATCATAGAACAAAACGTTAGAGTCTCTTAGGATTGTGTTAACCACATACCTTATTTCAGGCATCTAACGAAAAACCCATAAAAAACAAATATTTTACGATGGTAGCAGAGGTGCAAAAATGCTGACTCATTCCTTTATTTTAGGACTCATTCCTTCAGCACTCTAAGGCAGCGATTTTCAACCACTGTGCCACGGCACACCAGTGTGCCGTAAGAGATCGCCAGCTGTGCCGTGGGAAAATGTCCAATTTCACTTAATCGGTCCGAAAAAATATTATTTAGTTGCCGCAAATAATTTGCCATTGTTGAGCGTCTGAGCCTACAATTTATATCTCTGGGGTCGACGGACACGCTGGCGCGTCCACGCGGTGTTTACTCGATGTTTAAATGAATTGCTCCGCGATAATAAAGCACAGAGATATGGTTAAGATGTCTACGGAAGCGTATCCTCTCCACTTCCGTGTCCTAATTTTCATGAGATCGTACGTGACTCACACAGCGCGCCAGGAGCTTGGACGTGTCGTGTGATTCGTGGGTGTCGAGCTCCGCCTCTCACCATCATTTGTGGATTCATGTGTCCGTCAACATTTAGTATGAAACTAACTAATGGACACTCAGTAAATCCCTAAGGACCTACCCACCACCTCACGCTACAGAAACACTGGAGTTTATATTCAGTCTGCATCGAGAGCTCAGAGAGAAGAGAGGAAGTAAGAAGAGAAAGTTTACAGTTAGCGACGTACTTTCAGCAATATAGTTAATATTTTGTTTGAAAACAGAAACGGTTGTAATGTTCATTTTTCATTTGCACACATCCCATGAAGCTTGATCTGTAGTATGAAGTAATGACTCAGTCCCATTTGATCTCAGTCCCTCTAACAGCTGGTGGAAGTGGAGTGACAGACATCACTTCTACTCAAAAAACGATATTACAAAATTTGGTTCTTGACATTTATTAGACATGTATCTGCTATTTTATCCATATATTTTAACACTGTTGTGAACCTAAGTCTTTGGTAAACCAATTTCAAGCACCAAAACAGTTCGTCCACATGAGTAGAGTTATGTTTTCACAAAAGATTTGAAGAATTAAAAAAATCAGACTTCAATTTTTTAGCTTTATGGCCAAATTATCCCTGTTCTCTGTGTCTTAGGACAATTGGTGCCTCATTATATAGATAGCTGAGATTGTTCTGCAAATTATCATATGCAACACATGGGTATGTCTCATATGCACGTGCCTTTAAAGGTGAATTTAAGAAAATATGTAAAAATCGGGAAAATGCCCAAGAACAGGGACTATTTTGTTCGCCTGCGCACACAAACTGAGAAACAGGTAACTTTTATGAGGAAATCCACAAATGTGTCTGAGAAAGCTCTCAAAGCTACATAGTAGCTGAACTGGTGGCCAAATCAAAAAGCCCACACACTGTGGCCGAGACATTAATACTACCTGCCTGCAAAGCCATGTGAACGAGATGCTCGGCCCTGACGCGGTTAACGGAGTAGCTAAAGTCCCGCTCTCAGATAACACAATAACAGACGTATTGGTGACATGTCTGCAGACATCGAAAGCGTTGTTTTGGAAAAGTTACGCATCAGTGGGAAATTGTCAGCATATATGCTGTATTATGCTACAATGTCACATTTTGTAACTTTTTGGTTGTTGGTGTGCCGCGGGATTTTTTTATTGTAAAAAATGTGCCGCGGCTCAAAAAAGGTTGAAAAACACTGCTCTAAGGCTGCAGTTAGCGACTAGCTAGCTTAGCATTTACCACATAACGTCCTGTTAACAGTGAAATGCATTTCGTATTATAGAAATTTTACCTTTTTCTTGTTCAGATTAAACAAACCTATAAAATGTGAAAGGAGCATAATACAACTGTCCGAGCATTAATATAGCAGCAAACAACTATTGTCTATAAACATATACAATGGAGAATGAAGTTCCTCTCCATGTGTGTGTTGTTATCTGAGCTTCTCCGCTCTTTGTTGACATAGTGGGGCCGGCTGCCGATGCTTTTAGTGCATGTGAGCGTGCCCCGCTGGTTAGCAGCTCACAGCCGCCGGTCTGAACTACTACGGATAAAGAGATGAGCGTGTATGAGTGTGAGTACAACAACCTGGAGAACAGAAGGTGCGCCTCAGCCAAGCAGCCTCCTGCTGTGAGAGCATTAACAACCATAAGGAAGGAGGTACACATGAATGTGTTTCTCAGCTCACGGCATGTTTCGTTAAGAGAAGCACGAAGATTTATCCTCTTCCTATTTCTACCCCCTCTGATGAATGTGAGCGGTATTCCTCTATCGCCTCCACATATGGAAATAAATGTACCTGGATTACTGTATATGTTCATGTATGGAATTGCTTCTACAGTATAGTTTGTGTGTGCTGTGTATCAGAATAATAGCCCTCCTATGTTCCTACTGTACAGTAACTCCTGTCAAAGTGACAAAAAGCACCTCTGCTCACCCTGCTGCTGATGTTGCACATGAAAGCCTCAGGTTTTATTTCTTCGAGAGAGAGAGAGAGAGAGCAGAGGAGAGGAGGAGGGGGGTAGAGAAGTGGATAGGCATAAATATGGAAATATAAATAAACTGCAACCTCTGGGGTTCTACCACCCACCATCTCCTCTGCCCTGCATCTGCTTATACCCTCAGTGAACTTTGTTATTTATCCTGTTATTTGCTATTATTACCATGCTTTTATCTCGATCCTGTTCGATCCTGTTCTTCTGGTCTCTCTTAATGCTGCCGGTGGCTGCTAAGGTCAGGGATGTCGGTCCTTTTGTTATGTCAGCCGCTGTCACTGCTGCATCCTCCTCCCCACCTGAGGGATACTCTTAGCGACGCTGCCATGAAAGCCACGAATGTTTTCGTGCTTCAGCCCGAGACATGTCTGAAGGTGTCATACTGCACAAGTTGCTGTAAATATGATGCAGTGTATTCATTTCTCCTCACATCTGTCAGTGTTTTTGTATAGCTGAGACTAATGAAGGATTACTAATCTTTTATGAGGGTTGAGGTAAATTGCATATTGTTATTATCATGCATCATTAACAATATTGTGATCATTATCACCGCAGGCTGCTGTCCAAAAACTGCAGGTGCTCTATTGGAAAGGCTCAGAATATGTCTTCAAACGTTGCAAAAGAAACAAAAGAATATTACCTGAATACAAAGTCTCAGGTGAATGATGCTTTTAAATCCTTTAAAATTGTGGAAAGGATTAAATGCTCCCTAATGCACTGGGGCAATTTTCAACCCTTTTTAGCACATAAAGCCTTCTCTAAATAAACTGTAATCCTAAAACTGCAACATCATCCAGCTAAACAATAATGGTTTTCTTAGATGCGGAGAAGTTGACAATTTAGAAGTGCCAATTTGTTCAACTTGAAACAATTTTTTTAGGGTAAAATGGTTTGTATCCGAAACACTTATTCAACGTTATATATACATTTATTTTATAATTTTCTCAATCTGTAGAGGATATCATTTTTCAGTTGATCTGGAAGCAGCAACATCTTGTACTTTGTTCAGAATTAATTCCAGTTTATTCTTATACTGTTGTGGTATTATTGATACTTTTACTGAAGTAAAGGATTTAAAAAAAACTTTTTTTGACTTTATCTTGAATAAAATGATCATGCCGCTGGAGTAATGAATTTCTTAACATTCAACAATTGAAGAAGATATTACTGAGCTGATTAAACATTTCTTCCCTTTCATATATTTTTGGGTTTTTTTATCTGTTTTTTTACATCACGTAAATCAAAGATAACAAATGACACTGAGGCAGGAACCGCTCTGTTATCAATCACATAAACTATCTTTATCAAAGCATAATTAGGTTTTTTTCTCAGATGGCTTGTATATTACAGAACAGTAAAAAGAAGAGACAGCTATGTTGTGATTGTAATCATAGAAACACCCCAGCTTAATTATCACGTTGAATCCTGGCTGTTTGGGCAATAAAGGATGCTGCCTGCTGAAGCAAACAATATTCTTTATACAGGTTGCTCAAACAGAAGCACATGGGTTAAAATAAGCAGTAAAGTCTCATTAGTGAACTCTTTCGTCATACACGGTATTTATGTGGCTGATTGAAGGCAGAATTCAAGGTCACTAGGAAAACTGTATACTAGTGGCAGGGATTGCATTAGTTAGAAATAAATCTCCAACATAAAAAAGGAAGTGGATGCAAATTTGTCTCAACCACATGTGACTGATTCTCATCATCCGGAACAATATGCTTTTGCCCTGTGGGGATAATATTGTTTTCAATGTTCAAAGAGATCAAATTAAAACAACTTTACTTAAAACAATATAATTAAAGCCTACAAATTATACAATTGTTTTTGCCTAAAGCAAGTTATAGTCATTATGTTTGAAGAGACACACGTACAGCACAGTAATTTCAGTGGTTTCAAATTAAACAGAAATGTCTGTATTCTTCACAATGGCTGTAGATATATTTTGTGCCCAAAACAGTAAGACATAGAATCTCCCAGTAAGTACAATTTCAACAGGGTACACCTGTGTCATTACCTTAACACTAACTGACACTGCAGCAGACACTGCTGCCACTCATTCCTCTGTGTTTCTCTGTATGCTATTTGTAGACCGGTGTCCTAGACTTCAGCTTCCTGAAGGCTGAGGTGCGTTGCTGAGACTGATTGGTTAATTGTAGGACTGTACAAACATATCCATATGGCTTACTATCGCGTTCATTTTTCAAACGATAGTGTATCGATACGTCTGCGACTACTATCGATACATTTAAAAGAAATCCTATTTTAAACGGATTTAAAATGCCTCCAATTCCTGTTCGTGTCAAACAACCTCCTCCTTCGCTCCTCTTTGATAAGCCCCGTCCCCCGCTTCTACTCCGTCAACCTGTCAGAGTTACCATGGAGCCCACACTGTCACTAACTGCACTCCCAGAAGTAATAGTAAAAATTAAAATTTGAAAATAAATTGAAAAACTAGCGGACAGAAAAATGTTTTGTTTGAAGGAACAATCCTGGATTTCAAACTAATTCAGCAGTTGGTTGAAAAGATAAAGATAGACGCTAAAGCCTGTAGATCACAGTGCAAAAGGGAAACCTCACATCACCTTGCGATCGCAACAGAAGACAATGAAATTAACAACACTGTTCCTGTAAAGCCGGTTTAATCCTCATTCATTTGCTAGCATAGCATAGATGAGCTAATGCTAGTCAATGATATGCTAACATACTCTGCTAATATTTGCTCCACAGGTTTTTACGTAGAAAAGTAACGTTTTTCATAGTAACGAGTATCACTATTACACAACGTTTAACCATTAGTTTCAAATCCATAAAACCAGCCTGAAAATGAAGAAAATCTGAAACAATTGCATGAGAGTCGGACCCTGGTCAAATCTGTCCAATGCTACGCTGTGATTGGCCAGTCTGAGTTTGAGGGGCGGGACTTAGCGAAGGGTCAATTGAGGAACTGCTGGCCCTCTGCAAAGTACTGCAGTAGGTGTTGCACAATGCTGCACTGTAAGGTTCCATCACTTGCATTTTCAATGAGATGATTGCAGTACTATCGAGGCCAACACTTAAATAGGGTATGGCAAAATACAAAGGCTTTCCATAATGGTAGTGCACTAAAAGTCCATTACCCTTTCACAATGAGTAACAATAATTTATGTGAACATTGTCTGCTAAATGTAATGTTTTACAGATGGAGTTCTGAGTGCAGGGTCAGCAGCAGAGCAGCTGCTCTAAGTTGGCCGTTTTCTTACCTTTGGACAGTCAAGTCAGCCAGTTCCCCCATGTTTCCAGTGTTTATGCTAAGCTAAGAGAAGTCACTGTAGATTCAGCGTACAGATGTTGAGAGTGGTATTGATCTTCTCTTGGAGAAAGCAAATAAGCACATTTCCCAAAATGTCAAACGATCCTTTTAACCCCAAAACCAAGGAGAACCTATGCAAGTGGTTCCCAAAGTGTGAGCCTTTAAAACAGGCCAAGAGTTTTGTTCATTTCCATTTATTTATTGTTGTTTTTAATGGTATACTATCACATTTGTAGAAAAGATTGGACACCATTGAACTAATTCAACCCTCCTGTACCCTACTGACAAAATGACCTTTCAGGTTGATAATGTGCTTTTCAGGAACGTTGACATCCAGATCACACTGATTATTTATCAGCTCCACAGTAGGCATAAAGATGATCAAGACACACTCTCGATCAAAGCCAGCCGCTCTGTGTGAGGATCCAGCATGTTTGACTCGTCTGAGACTGATGGCTTTCAAATCTGCTCCCGTCTGCTGAACTCTGCTGTCAAACCGGATTCCAACATACAACAGGGATAACCTATTTATAGATTAATCCGTGTCTCATAAAACATATTTATGTGTCAGCCGTGGTTGCCTAAACCATTTGGGAAGTTCGGGCTGTCTGGGCTCTGCGTGCATAGCTGAGAGATGATATTGCACTTAACATGGTTTTGTTCCCTGCACTGACATTCGGTCGGCTTTACTCCACGTGATTACATTTTATAGCAGTCCGTCTTCTCCTCTCTTGACCTCCTAAATAAAGTAGCCTGAGAGCTCAATCCATTAATGTCACTCAAGCACTCACATATCTTATGACAGTTCCAGAAATAGACTTTTAAAATATATTTGTTATTTAGGGACACCAATATATTATGTGGTTTATGTCTGCAGCTACAATTTGTCTGAGTGAGTGAGTGAGAAAGAACTTTTTTTTTGTCATTTAATTCGTTTTTCTTAGAAATGTATTCAACAGTTTTCCCAATCAAGAGCTTTTTTCATCAGTGTCAGTGGAGAGCTTTAGTGTCACAAATAGACGACAAAATTACAGTTCTGGGGCAAAACCAGCATTGTATTTGTATTTTTTTAATTTTTGCCTGAAATGAAAGAATCTACTTGTGTGTCAGCTTTCAAAGCCCATGTCAATTATTTCCACTAAATATTTAATGCTTCCGGTATCTTAACTCAGGCAAGCAGTCATCAGGATTCTAATTTGTTTTTCCTCCCTTTAGAAACTCGGACTAATTCAGCACGACTAATTGCTTTCTCTCTCGTATTTCAAGACGTCTCTGAGCGGCGGTTTCTCCGACGCGGATTGTATTTTTTAATAACAAGCGGATCTATAAGTAAAGATCGGAGGCATGTCGCCTACCAGGGCTCGCAGTGATGAATAAGTCCTGACAGAGTTATTGAGGGATATATTGTTTTCTGGGACGTTGGAAAATTTCATCTGGCAAGTCCTGTGAGTGGATCCCAGTGAGAATCGTATCGATACACAGAGTTATGAAGGCACTGTGTCACCTCAGAGGAACAGCTTTGGGTGTCTGAGAAACTCAGAGGTCATGCTGTGTTGTAACCCCAGTCCTCCATCATTGAAGGTATGATTCACGTCATGTTCTGAGACATGGTGGTGAGCAGATTCCCTCATGTAAAAGACTTGTCTCCTTTGGGGAATACGCAGAGACACTGTTGACATGACTACGACATCAAACTGACCTGAATCATCTCTCCACCCTTAAACCACCACATGAACTCTCTGTAATGTGTATAAAGAAATATAGGATGAGTGGAAATAATAGAAGCTTCTATTATTTCCATTAAAGCAGCCTTGTGTTTGAAATAACAAATGTAAAGTTACATTCACGAGTAAAAAAAAACAAGCATATTTGCTCAGTTCATCACGCTCAGTGGTTCTGCTGCTACAGCCTTACTTGGTCTGGTATGAGCAGTGCATTTTGGTGGCTAATGTTAGCAAACTTTAAATAGATTGCTGAGTCAGTTCGCTGACTGTATGTCTCATCTCTGCTTGTTCAACTGTTACACTACATTTTAGGGTGTCTGAATTCTCACTGTGTAACATTTATTCAATAATTTGTGCCCTTAAATATTCCCACAGTGGAGCAAAAGTGTGGTGTCCCAAGCATGTAATGCTGCGTGAGGTCATTGAGGCCTGTTGGGCGTGAATCAACTCTGCTGTAGAAGAGTGTGAGCACATTTGTCCTCATCTTTTGCATGACCCAAGGTCAAGGTTAGTGAGTACAAGCATCTGCCCTATCCCCTCCAAAGGTCCACATACTGCATTCAAAACTAAAATAAAGGGTGCACGTTATGACCCTCTCTCCAGTGACCACCAGCAGAAAATCTCACCGCATTGCTCTGTAGCAGGTCAGAGTCCGACAGCAATAATGCAGCTGGCTGTGGGAAGGGTTGGTGGTTGCTGCATGATTGGCTGAAGTCCATAAATATGAGTGACAATAGATAACCGTGAAAAGAGAAAGAAAATAGATGCATGGGGCTAATATGCATGGTGTAATGCTGCATAAACACTAGAATGTGGCATTCTCTGGGGAAATAAAAAACAGCTAGTTCTGCATGTTTTCTCTGTAATTTCATTTTCATTGCGTCAGGCATTGCATTTTATGTGACTCTATAACAATTCAGAAAATTTGCACTGATGATGCTGCAGCTCTCTGGAGGCTGTAATACAATGCGTTAAGTTTATGATAGAAAAGCTGGACAGTGCTAAAAAAAAATAATTTAAAACTGAGATAGAAAGATGGAAAAGTGACCAAACATTGAAAGTGAGCTGGAAGTACAGAGCTGTGAATGTGGAGGAAAACAGTGGTGCTGCAAGCTAATACATCAGGGCTGCTTTAGTTACAGTAAAGCCACTCTGACACGTGATGATTAATTATTAATCGTCATTACATCCAGATTTTGTTTAGTGCCGCAATAAAATTCCAGGTTGCCGCTCCTTCTTCCTTCCTACATCACAGAGCGCAGCCGTTAGTGTAATATAATAGATAAACAGCCTTTCTGTTATTCAGCAATTAAAATGCAGATTCACCTTGATCTTGCACAACAAAATGACACTAATTTAATGTACTTAAAAGCCAATTTGAGCAAAATAAATAAAATACAACAAATGTTCCTGTTGCGTTGCAATTGTTTTAGCTTTTTGCATCAAAGGAGCTTCATTGGTGTTACATTTATTGAACCAGTCTTGCAGCCGGGTCCCATTTTTTACTTTTGACTCTCAATGGAGCAATAGATCACAGAGACAACAGGAGACCAAAATCCCTTTAGAGCAGTAACATTTTCCTTTTTAAACAGCCGATGGTAACAATTTCATCTGATACTTTTTTTCGACTTACACTTTGAGGACACCTGAAATAAATATATTTCTTCTCTCCCAGCTCCTTTACCTGCGGCGCGTCCGTATTATTGAGACAATTTATCACTGTCATCTACAGGCCACAAAGATGTCCTACTGTATACAAGGACATATGACATATCATTTTCCTCTTCTCCTCCTCACCTTTCCCCCCTCTAGTGGATCGTGAATGCAGTCCTTGTCTGCAGGATCCAACCTGGGTGAGTATTTATAAGCAGCTGTCACATATTGGCTGCATCAATAATTAGTCACTGGAAAGCCATTTGGGTCCTAATTACGGGCGGGGTCCACCGTGGGGGGGATAGTGATATGTGGATAGTCACATGTATATCGCACATGCAAATGAGGGCCTTTGAGCATCATCTCCTGAACATGTTAATGACACGACTCTGCAGTGCATAAAGAGGTGATACAGTGAGAAGATACTGTAATGACTCATCTCCTGCAGAGAAAGTGTTCAATAAATTCAGAAGCAGTCATTAATTGTAAGTGCAAGTGGTGATGCGAGCCATATTGCTGTGATTAAACACTGTTGGAACATGTATATCTTCATTACCTATCAGGATGGTGTCTGAGTTCTTACTTATGCATTACCAGGCTCAATTACATTTTGGTAAATGGAAAAAAACAAAGACGAGGAACAATGTGAAACTGGTCATTTTTCACTCCCAGAGTGCAACATTTAAGTGTGATGTCTTTTTGGAAAAGATATTTTTTCTTCCCATCCATTAGATTTTGTCACCCCTTTTGTAACCTTGTTTATTGTGATAATTAGTTATTTTAAGCCTGTGGCCCCTCGTGAAATATCTCATGCAAAAGACTGTTTGTTGTTTGTAGCATGACAGTTAAGATTTTAGATTTGATGCTGCGTCTTCTTGACAGAGACACAAATTATCGGATGTTTACCTGCTGCAAATAATTAGTACAAAGGATAAACAGAGGCCCTGTAAGTGTATGTGTGTATACACTCTGTCATGCGGATGCTTTTCTTGTGTTTTTGTGTGCGTGCGCAAATGTGTAATGCAGAGCCTGTTGACAGCCATTGATCCAGAACATTCTCTGCAGCACCGTTTACCATTTGCAAAATATACACATGTCTTTAGATCTGCATGCTGTAGCACCTGTGAGCATCTCCTGTGTATCTATGGCTGTACATAAACATGCGTGTGCATGTGTGTGTGTGCGTGTGCGTGTGCGTGTGCGTGTGCGCGTGCGCGTGTGCGTGCGTGTGTGTGTGTGTGTGTGTGAGTGAGTGTGTATGTGTGTGCTGCACATGATGACTCATAAAACAACCCGATAGGTCTTCAGCACGTTGGTGACCACATTGTCATCAGCTGGCCCCAGACTTTTATGACCTGCCACACCTCCCAGTTGTCCCACAGCTCACCAGTGTTTTATGAGAGCTGCTCCCACATACAAGACAGCAGAAACGGTGCAGGGGAAGGGGGGAGAGGAAGGGGGGCTGAGATGTAAATTCTAGACTGCCGGCTGTTGTGAAGGTACCGGGACAATCGCAGAGCTCTGGGCTTGTGAAATATGTGTCCCCTGATAGAGAGGGGATGATGAGGTGGGCAAGGGGATAACATGGAGACTACAGCATCGACTGACACTTCACTAACAAGATCACTATCACGAGCACACTGTGTGGAGTATTACTTTTAGACAGTCAGGCCTGTGCACATATATAACGATGTATAATAATGATGCAACAGTGATTAGATGCTGAGACTGTGCATTAGAGGTTAGTGTGAACGGGAGGCTTTAATGATTTAGTGCCATGTTTGGCTCACCAAAACTAAATGCCTCTCAAATTCCATTTATCCTGAATTTCACAGTTGAGAATTTTCTCTTGGCCAGGGATGCAGGTAGTCTGACCCAGATACTGTGCAGTCTGATGAATTATTTTGTCTCTGATCTTGGTCTAATTCCAACTCAATTGAGTGTAGTTGCAGCTGCAGCTAAAATTATGAGGCTTTTTTCCCCCTTTTTTTTTATACATGAGTCTGTGTTGGCCCTATTGGGACCTGATGCCTTATTCAGCTCCTGTGCCAAAATGCTGCGAATTCATGTTCCCTCAGTCTGATATTTGGGAGATTATATGGGATCAGCAGAAATTAGGACGCTGCTGCTGCAGTGACTTTTGACTGACATTAGAAATATGACTTGTATGCTCATGCACATGCACCATCATCATCATCGTTGTCGTTGTCATTTCTTTTCATTTGGAGATACTTTTTCTGCCTTTAGGGGGAGTTACCAACTCTAACAATAAACAATCAGCCACATGCCCCCAATTTGCAGATTTGGGGCGGTAAAGAAAGTTTGGTGCATCTTGAGTTGAATTCTCTTTGTTTTTCTCCTCACAGAAAATTAAGAGAAATTGAAGAGAATGTCGATGCATGATGCACATTGTTGTCTGATTACTTAGCTATCTTCTACATTATTGATATTGTTCATTAAGGAGAGATTTATTGTCTATTGGCCACCCCATCGCCCAGGGTTACCAGTGCTGAGTTGTAGCGCTGCTGACTGTGCAGGAGCTTGATGGTAACGGGGTCTTTACTGTCACTGTGAATGATGCCACACCTCCAGTCATCATGCACCACCTCAGTAATGTGGATCCCAACCTGTGGGCTACGCCGCCCTACACTACTCCACCATTCGCACGCACAACATCAAGGAGAGGTTTGATTTATGCAAAGAAATAAATCATCATCAGTCCAGAGGGAAATGTGTGCTGTTTTCACTGTTTGGCTGTAATCAATTGACATTGATTTGAGACTCTGCAGTGTCAAACTGTTTTGTAAAGGCTTTCTGAAAAATAAGAAACGGAGTCCTCGCCCTAATCATCGATAGCACCCATCTATCTCTGTTTTGCTGTGTGCTCCATGAGGCTCAACATCTTCAGCGTGTGATTCTTGTTAGTAGTGGGTGATGCTCAGAAATCTGGGCGATGAGACACCCAGAGGAGTGAGCCTGGTTGTTAAGCTGGGACCGAGGTTACTGAAGGGAACGTTGGTGCATAAAACCCTCCACTCACTTGGTCCACGTGCCTTCAAGAGACAACGTGTTTGACAGAGTGCCATCAAGTCTATAAAGAGGAACCACAGTCCAGTGAGAGTGAAGCGCCAACATGAGCCAAATGTCACATTAGAAGAAAACATAAAAAATAATGAGCGTGTTATTTTTATTTTTTCAAATGCATAAATGCTCAATATTTTGGTTTTACAGCCCAAAACTTTGAATCACTCTCACTGCTCTCATCAGCCTTGTTTCCAACAAGGCAGACTGTTTTCAATGAAAAGAACCACTATAATCAAACTGTACCTATCCGTCCTGCCCAGCACGAAATGGCACACAGACAAAATAGGCAGCTATCTGGTGAAGACGGGAGCATTTAGCAGCTAAAGAGCCAGATATTTCCCTCAGGGGTTAAACAGAATTAGAGATAAAAGGAGAGAGAATACTGCACTTACAGTCTTCAAAAGTTAGAAACACGACTCCTGTCTGCAGTTTTTTGACATGAAATTTAATATGGTGACATATAGTGATAATAGCTTGTTCCGCTTCCCCCATGTGGCCAAACACATCAAATTATACATATTTAAGGTTTGTTTGAGGCTTTTACTGATTTCTCCTTCTTTTGTTTTTTATGTAATACTTTAAAATATAATTTTCTGTTCCAGTTCAAAAGTTGTGTTTTCTGCTCCAAGAACATGTATTTTATTGCATTTTAGACAAGGTCTTCTCGTGGCAAGTTCAATATGCTTTACAGTAATATAAAGTCAATATTAAAAAGGGGATGAAATGGAAATACAGTAAGCTGCTTATCATGCACCAGAGATTCTTTGTTGCTAATTTTGTTATGTGATTTTCATCTTTTTAAAAACACTTCAGAGTGTATTTCTGACAGATTGGAGACAAAAACAATGTAAAGTGGTTGCACACATCCGAAAACCGTCGAAGGCAGCTGCTGGACCCAAAGAAGACGACAATTAAAATCTAAATAAAGGTCTTCACACTGTAGCTGCTCCCTTAAGTGCAATTTAGTCCGTCCAACACGTCTTACAGTCAACAGATATTTGTGTCGTTATCGTTAAAGTTTGATTTCACTCATCTTTTGGTTTTTAATCCTGAATTCAGGAACAAGTTCTTTCATTCGTTTGAATATTTACAGAAATGTTTTGAGAACTAATTTATCATCAATCAGTAAAAAAACTAAAGTTTTCTTCGTTAAAACTGTAAAACAAACGATTACTTTTCACTCTGAGTGAAGAGTGAAGAGTGATGAGGAAAAAAAACATACTTGTTATGAATTCCATTCACATGTCAGTCAATGTCACCAGATGCAATAACTAAAGCCTTGTCTTTCCGTGTCAATAGGACTCATGGCGAACTCATTTTGAGCTGTAACCTTTATCCAGCTGACCACTGTGTTCTCTCATAACCAAGTCATAAATCACACATGACGCTTGTCACAAAGAGCAGAGGTGCAGCTCGGGTATGGTGATGCGGCTGCTTGGATTTCTGCTTCGGTGGCTCTCATCAAATATCATTCAAGATGATAATCCCTGTGGTGGTGGAGGCGGATCTGTGCTCTGAGATCTGGGAAGTTTGCCATTTATCTCCTCTCATCTAGTGTGTGTGTGTGTGTGTGTGTGTGTGTGTGTTGACCCAGAGGTACAGAGTTCATTCAGACACCCATTTGGTTGACGCTTATGACGTTTGACTTTTGGCTCAGTTCAGCTGAAAGGTCTGGCAGAAATAATTCAGGTTGATTTATTAAAATTACGGTTAAATATGGTTGAATTTTACTCTAATCTCTCATTGTATTTAACACTTTGTCTTGTAGTCTTGGCTGAAAGATGACATCTGTTAATTTCCAAGTATTTCCATGGAAGTTTCCTAAAAAGAATTGTGCCATTTTGTACTAATAGATATCGATACAGCTTATAAGCCTTTGTTGATTTCTGGAAGTTGTCCCGTTGTTTTATTCAGCGTTTGGTTATACTTAGCTCCACCTTCTCGTGTCACTTTTGTTTTAGTTTAGTTTAGTTGTTTTTTGGTGACTACGTCCACTTCTTATACACAGTCTATGCTGCAGACTGTCCAATAAAAGCATGAAATATACCCAAATGTATGCATTTTGCTAACATGGCTAAATAAATGTCCTTGAGCTGCAACTGTCTGACAGGCTGAAAGGAATCCTGAAAGGAATCCTGATGAAGTTTTTTATCACATAATCATCATTTTTCGTGGTCTTTTATTATCAATACCATCACTATTTGCTATTTTATTTTAGTCATCAGTGACTTTCAATAACTTCATTAACAGTCGAGGAGCGCTGATGGGGCGGTGAGTGACGCAGAAAGCCTCTTCAGCCGAGGGGCAACTGTGAATGAAACCCAGAGGGATTAAGACCTTGTAAGAGCGGCGCGTGAGCAGGAGGTAGACGATCTGTAATCCACTGAGAGTAAGAGATGGGGATTGAAAAAGAACAAATCAGAGTGGGGATGGTGGAGGAGGAGCATTTGCGCCACACATCTGTGACTTTCCATCATGACATCTGAAGGAAGGGAGACGCAGGTGGACAGAGCAATCACGTCCTCCGCGGCTTCTCCCACCCATGGCTGTTAAATGTGAGTTACTGCAGCCAAAGACAGAGTGTAGCCGAGTGTACAGTACATCAGCCGCAACATATGGCCGCAAGCACAGCACTGTGTACAGTAAATACACATCAGCATGAAATGTGGCCTGTTTGCGCTGTGAGCACAGATTGGAGCTCAGCACAGAAAATAATTCACACATGTATTGGTTTGTACACGTGAATAAAATGAGCATTGACGCACACTGAAGGGCTGTTTCAGAGCACACGGGTGGGGCCGTTAACAACCTTAGGCTGAAGACAAACGGGTTGCAGCTGTGATTTCACATGCTGGTTTCTGAAAGAGGCTTTGCAGGATGGAGTTTAGGTTTACGGCTTGCTGCCATCTCGTTAGCCCCAAAAAAGTCAATAAAGCAAATGCTCATAACATTCTCTTTAAGGCTCAATATCTCTGTCATTTTTGGCTAAAAACTCACAATGACTCCATTTCAAGTGAGAAATTGGAGGATTTTACCAACAAATTAAATACTGGCAGGTTTGTTTGGACAAACTGCATCCTAAGGCACCTTCATAAGGCTCCAACACTCGGCAGCAGGGACTGCTGCTTGTTAGCCACATACAGAAAAATGTCCTGCCAAACTGTCATGCAGGCAGTTTAAAAACCCATCACGTACAGTCTGACTTTTGCTGGCATCAATGTGAATCTCACTATTGAATATTATTGAAGCTGAGCTGTCTTGAGCCTTTTTATTAACATTTCAGAGAATGTCATCATCTTCTGACTGAACATCAGAAATCAGGTAACATTTTGAGCCCCAAATGAACGTGTAGCGTTTTAAGATAGACTCAATGGTGTGTTTCCAATAGAACAGAATAGAATAGAATATATTTATGATTTGTCTGTAGGCTTAAAAGGTGCAGATACTGGAGGGATTAACTTGAATTTTTCTCCCCAGTGCCTGCATTCAACCTGCCACTCTAATCCCCTCCCTGCGCATCACCATCTGTCATCTGTAATCTCAACCACCACTGCCCCACCCTCGACTCATTTTCTATTTGTTTCTCTGTGTCCTTCTCATTTTCACCGCCCACATTATTGGCTGAAACAGACTGGGACCGGTGGGGTGTTTTAGACTGAGCTCAGGCTGTGCAGTGAACCCACTGAGAGGAAGATAGAGTGTGCGCACTTACCTCGACATAGAGGGACTTCAGTAAATGTCAAACCCTCTGAGAGAAGTGCTGATAGGGCACCCAACCAAGTAGCTCATTATTTCCTGCATAGGCTCTAATTAAAGAGGAATAGTATATATCACATCATTGCCTGCATTGAGGCTGGACAAAAGACCGCAATCTGAACTGGTGGATGATCATCAAAGCAGCAGTTACTGTAATGTCGGAGTAATGATAGTATATAAACCCTGCTACTCACTGATCTCTCACTGGTTCTGTCTCCTACTCTGCATGTAGAAAGGAACAGTGAATACCTCAATCTTGACCGCTCTCTCTTGCTCAAAGTGTACTCTACTTTCTAACAATTAACTGCTCCCAAAGTGCAATAAATGTGTGAAAATCTACTTTTCCAAATTAGATGTTACTCTACCGTAGTGGGAGGTAACTGGAGGACGGCCAAAGGAGAAAAGAGTAAGAGAAGACGGTCGATAGATTCAGCACTGTTTGACATCTTTTCACCAGTAAAAGAGCCCTGTTTGTTTTCGGCTGTAGCACAGTTGTTGGTGTGAATGCATCCAACTGTATGTGACGTCCTGCCTCAGTTTATCTGTACCTTCTTGTAATGCGTTTGTATTTTGAGGCTGTTATCACCAGAAAACGCCTAAAACAACCGACCTGACAAGGAGCTCCTGTGACCGAGCAAATTATAATTGTTGTCTGTCAGAAGTCAAAGGTAGACCGAACAAAACGAATAGTTTGACCTTTTGGAAAATTAGCTTTTTCCCCTTTTTTTACTGAGATTTATATGAGAAAGCAAGTTGTTTTTTTGTTTTACAGATGGTTATTTTGTGATGGACTTTTTCTCGGCAGCGTGCAGTGACTTCCTCGAGTCTCTGCTGGTTGCCTGGTTACCACACGGTGACAACAAGATTGAGGCGCTTTCAGACAGCGTGCAGTTGCTGCAACTCTGCCAGGTCAGCTCTTGGCTACCTGCGATCTTACCAGTCTGTACAGGCTGATGCTGTCCACCTATACTCATGCAGCTACATAGAGCAGGTCCTGGGTCAAAGTAGAGGGAATGGTGAGCAATATGACACGATTAATCATTCAGAGAACGTAGATACATTACAATCAGCTCCTGTAGTGTTGTCCTCGCTGTAGTTTCTGTGGTTGTCATGGTCACGCATGATGATTCAGCCTTTCCAACATGTGGCTCACTGTGTCATGAACTTGGCTCTTATCTTCATACTCAAGAAATGTTTCTGACATACAGCTGCACGCACAGACACACATGTGTAGTTCAGAAAGCAGGCTTTGAACTCGCCTCCTCTGGGATCTTCCCCGTCCTCCTCCTGATGCACGTGGAGCTCAGAGGCCTGATTCTCACTGCCGCGAATTCATGAATAATGACAATTTGCAGGCTCTCCGACATATGAAATGCGATCTGATCGTCTTCTTATCCCTGACCCTCCATGGCTGCTGAGGAAGACGAGGCTAAGAGGAGGAGAGGGAGCCGGGATCGTGTGAAGATCAAAAGCAACTCTGCTGCAGGACAAAGGCGGCTGATCAGAAGACTGTTGAATTCAGTGAGATGTTAGATTCAGGATGTTGCCAGCTTGTTATTTCCCTTCATGTTATGGTATAAGGTGCATTATATCAGTATGTTTCCCCCGTACAGAATAAGCCCCTGCTGACTCTTCCGTCCCCTCACTGTATTCAAATGCCTCCACATGCACCTCAGTGTGAATATATTTCTGAACATAGCCAAAGGCCATGTGGGGGTTTGCATTGCAATAGCACAGGGTGAAACTCTGAAGAGTCTCTTGTCAGGTGGCTCTCAAACACGCATCCATCATCTCCCCTGAGAGTGTCAAATTAGCAGTAAGCTAAACAGGTGGCTTGCCAGCAGATGTCAAGGAGCTAGCAGGAGAGAGATTGAGGTCATGTTTGTTTAATCGCCTCGGGGGGTCAAGTACCAGATGGATTTAACTTCTTTTTATTCTGAAGCAGGAGAGAGAGAGTTGTGTAACTGTTAATTGGAAATTAGAGCTCCCTGCTAAGTAAAAAAATATGGTGACTCTAAAACTGTATATTTGATTCTCCTTGAGTCTCCTGAATTGCCATTTATTCTCGCACCTTTAGGCGTCAAGAAATGCAATGAAAACAGTGTCGTTGGTTTTCTATTCGGGAGTGTGAATATTATTAGTGTAGCTCTACCTTATTGGGAGCAAAGCTGGCAAAGATCTGAGGCTGTATTTGATTACAAAAAATTTTTTTCTAATGCAGAAGCTTATCTGTACTACCAGAAAAAGTAAGATAGCTCCTGCGAGACCGTTGAAGTTTTTTCTTCAACCAGTAAAATTATTAATGCCAAAATAAATCCATGTGTTTACTTATCAATTGCTTTCACCAAACACATTTCTGCCCTTTCTGTAGCCACGCTAGCCGAGAGCCATGCAGGCTCCTTTTTAGAGACATTCATGTTTTTCACAAGAAAGATTCTACTGACTTCGGTGATCCTTTGAAATTTCCTTCAGCATTTTGCTTTTTTATTTACTTTTATTTACTGTTGGATGGATTGTGATGACATTTGGTGCACACATTCATGTTCCACAGAGATGAACTGTAATAACTTTCATCCCCTGACCTTTCATCTAGCTCCATCATCAGGTCGACGTTTTAATTTGTCCATTACTTTGCTTTATGACCAGGCGGCAACCTCCGGGTCTGAAAAGTGAAGCCAATGCGGAAGTGTCTTTAACAGCCATTCTCTCTACTGGCCAGCAGGGGGCGACTCCTCTGGTTGCAATCTGATTGTATAGAAGTCTATGAGAAAAATGATTACTTCTCACTTGATTTATTACCTCAGTAAACATGAGTTTATGTTCTCAATCTCTAGTTTCAAGTCTTCTTCAATACAGCATGATGGTCATTTAGAAAACTTCACAACTTTAACCTTTTCATATTGTGTTTTCAGTTCATGAAAGTTAACTGTAACATTCTTGGTCTCATAAAAATGTCTTATTCAGCGTCCCATTGTTTGATGTTAAGATTCTACACATCTCCAAGTTAATATCATCATTGTGAGCCTGTTTGCATGCTGATGTTAGCATTCAGCTCAAAGCACCACTGTGCCTGTGAGAACAGCTTCACAGAGAAGCTAGCTGGCTGTAGACGTCTTGCTTCAGCACTGTTGATCCGAGTCCCACTACAGAGAGGATGAGAAACAAACCACTAAAATGTAACACACAGAGCTCATCTAGACGTTCTATCTTTAAAAAAAAAAGTTATTCATTTCAGATTTGAAAAAAGTTCTATCTGGGTATGTGAACCAATGCTAATGAAAGCTGTGGTTTGTAAAGGTGTTCATATTGTAGTATGATGACGCTTCATGGGTCATTTTCTTCCAAGCATTGCATATTTGTATGTGTTTTATGCTACTGATTGAAAGAACTAAGCCAGAGAGACAGTTTTTTAAGGGTTGGAGAAGGGTTAGGGTTAGGGTTGGGGTTGGGGTCGGGGTTGGGTTTGGAGTAGGGTCGGGGTTGGGGTTGGGGTTAGGAGTTAGGGTTAGGGTTAGGGTTAGGGTTAGGGTTGGAGTTAGGGTTGGAGTTAGGGTTAGGGTTGGGGTTAGGGTTAGGTTTGGAGTAGGGTTAGGGTTAGGGTTTGGTTTGGGGTTAGGGTTGGAGTTAGGGTTAGGGTTGGGGTTGAAGTTAGGGTTGAGGTTGGGGTTAGGGTTAGGGTTGGGGTTAGGGTTAGGGTTAACCCTGATTCTGATTTTGGCTCGGGTCCCGGTTCTGGTTCTGGTACTGATTCTGGTTCTGGTTCTGGTGTTGGTGCTGGTGCTGGTGCTGGTGCTGGTGCTGGTTTTGGTTCTGGTTCTGGTTCTGTTTCTGGCGCTGATTCTGGTTCTGGTTCTGGTTCTGGTTCTGGTTCTGGTTCTGGTTCTGGTTCTGGTTCTGGTGCTGGTGCTGGTGCTGGTTCTGGTTCTTGTGCTAGCTCCTATTCTGGTTCTAGTTCTTACTCTGACTCTGACTCTGATTCTCAGTCTGAGTCTGGTTCTGGTTCTGGTGCTGGTTCTGGTGATGGTTCTGGTGCTGGTTCTGTTTCTGGTTCTGTTTCTGGTTCTGGTGCTGGTGCTGGTGCTGGTGCTGGTGCTGGTGCTGGTTCTGGTTCTTGTGCTGGCTCCTATTTTGGTTCTAGTTCTTACTCTGACTCTGATTCTCAGTCTGGTTCTGGTTCTGGTTCTGGTGCTGGTGCTGATGTTGGTGCTGGTGTTGGTTCTGTTTCTGGTTCTGGTTCTGGTGCTGATTCTGGTTCTGGTGCTGATTCTGGTTCTGGTGCTGGTGTTTGTTCTGGTTCTGGTTCTGGTTCTGGTTCTGTTTCTGTTTCTGGCGCTGATTCTGTTTCTGTTTCTGGTTCTATTGCTGGTGCTGGTTCTGGTTCTGGTTCTGGTTCTGGTGCTGGCTCCTATTCTGGTTCTAGTTCTGACTCTGACTCTGATTCTCAGTCTGAGTCTGGTTCTGGTTCTTGTTCTGGTGCTGCTTCTGGTACTGGTTCTGGTGCTGATGCTGGGGGTGGTTCTGGTTCTGATTTTGGCCGCTGGATGGTTGGAGTAGGGTTGGGGTTGGGGTTAGGGTTAGGTTTGGGGTTAGGGTTAGGGTTAGGTTTAGGGTTGGGGTTAGGGTTGGGGTTAGGGTTAGGGTTGGGGTTAGGGTTGGGCTTTGGATGAGGGTCAGGGTTAGGGTTAGGGTTAGGGTTAGGGTTGGAGTTGGAGTTGGGGTTAGGGTTAGGGTTAGGTTTGGGGTTAGGGTTAGGGTTAGAGTTAGGGTTGGGGTTAGGGTTGGGCTTTGGATGAGGGTTAGGGTTAGGGTTAGGGTTAGGGTTAGGGTTGGAGTTGGAGTTGGAGTTAGGGTTAGGGTTGGGGTTAGGGTTAGTGTTAGGGTTAAGGTTAGGGTTAAGGTTAAGATTGGGGTTGGGTTAGGGTTAGGGTTAGGGTTAGAGTTAGGGTTGGGGTTAGGGTTAGGGTTAAGGTTAAGGTTAAGATTGGGGTTGGGTTAGGGTTAGGGTTAGGGTTGGGTTAGGGTTAGGGTTAGGGTTAGGGTTGGGTTTGGGGTTAGGGTTAAAGTTGGTGTTAGGGTTAGGGTTGGAGTTAGGTTAGGGTTAAGGTTAAGGTTAGGGTTAGGGTTAGGGTTAGGGTTAGGATTAGGGTTGGAGTTGGAGTTAGGGTTGGGGTTGGGGTTAGGGTTAGGGTTAGGGTTAGGGTTAGGGTTAGGGTTAGGGTTAAGGTTAGGGTTAGGGTTGGGGTTAGAGTTAGGGTTGGGGTTAGGGTTAGGGTTAGGGTTAAGGTTAAGATTGGGGTTGGGGTTAGGGTTGGAGTTGGGGTTAGGGTTAAGGTTGTGGTTGGAGTTAAGGTTGGGGTTGGGGTTGGGGTTAGGGTTAGGGTTGGAGATGGGGTTAAGGTTGGGGTTGGGGTTGGGGTTGGGGTTAGGGTTGGGGTTAGGGTTGGGGTTAGGGTTAAAGTTGGTGTTAGGGTTAGGGTTGGAGTTAGGTTAGGGTTAAGGTTAGGGTTAGGGTTAGGGTTAGGGTTGGGGTTAAAGTTAGGGTTAGGGTTAAAGTTAGTGTTAGGGTTAGGTTTAGGATTAGGTATGGGGTTAGGGTTACGGTTAGGGTTAGGGTTAGGGTTAAGAATTGGGGTTGGGGTTGGGGTTTGGTTAGGGTTAGGGTTGGGGTTAGTTTTTCTTACCTGCTCTCAGACATTAATACCTGCAGTAACATCCTATTATAGAGTGTTCCCTCTGCTTCACACCATTTAAACATGATTTTGCTTCTAATGGTACTAACGGGCAGGCATTACTATATCCACAGTTTCAACTTCTTGAGTTCCTTTTGCAACTTTTTTCAGCTGCAGAATATGTCACATCACATAAATGCATGACATAAATATACAGTATGCCTGGTGGGAATGGTAAAGAGATAGTTTGATGTTTTGGGAAATACACTTATTTATTTTTTTGCTGAGAGTGAGATGAGAAGATTGATACCACTCTTAGACATGAGAGTGGTATTAATCTTCTTTTGCCAGTATTGGGTTGGAGTATCAACATTCCAAAGCTCAAACTGAGAGGGATTGACTAAAATGTGGTTTGTGGTACCCAAGTGTATATTTTTGAATATTTAGTATAGTTTTGTCACACTTCACTGGTGTTGAAGCAGGGAGAGATTGGATTCTACAAAACTGCAAACAAATCAAGCAAAGAAATTTGGTAATATTACAACATTGCTGTGCAGATTTAAGATAACATTTTCTTTTCTACACTGATTTCAATCAGTAGGAATTAAGTTTTTTGTCAGGTGAGAGGTGTGTTTTAGTTCTCCATGGATCAGTTTTTAGGTTTTTTTTCGTTTTACAGATTATCTAACAGTGATGTGGGGATTGTTGGAAGGTTATGGGTTCAGTCAACAGGGAAGAAACCACATTATTTCCAGTTGCAACCTCTTGCTTTTATAGCAGTGGACCGTTACCGTTATGAAGCTGGGTCTTTACTTCCCATTCCCTAACTCTAATCCTAACCCTACTCCAACCCTGACCCTAACCCTAACCCTATACCTACTATTGTATATGGCACATTGTTTCCCCACTTAATTAAAGGGACTGCTGATGGGACCTGGCAACCAAAAGGTTATGACCTTTGGACGCCATATTGTTGGGGTCTCTCACTGTACCGGCAAAACTTTGACACGCCCTTGCTGAACGGCAGTCCGGTGCGACAACAGCTCTGGACATGGCTCCCCGAACTGTTCAGCTTATTATGAACATTTAGCCTGAAGAAGGTTCGACTGAGAACCGAAACGTTGCACTTGTTCATATTAGTGTATAAATGCCTGCCTGACCGGAAATAAAAGGTAAAAACAAGTTTGTTAACTTTTTTCCTGAGTCATATGCTAATGAAGCTAACCTAGCTCGAGCATGTTATACCACGTCCGTGTCCGCGGAGCAGAGTGGATGAAGGCCTCCCACAAAAGAGGCCGCCGACAGCGAGACCGACGCCCAGGTTCGCACGGCGCCCCTGCATCCGCTCGCCGACCTTGGGACCCACCTACCAGAGCCTACCAGAGCCGCCGAAGGACGTATTCCTCCGCCACGAGGTCCAGACTGGTACCCGTCGGGCCCGACGGAGACGACTCTCCTCGGCGTTACTGCTACAAGGACGGAGGACTGAAGTGGAGATCCCCCCTGAAAGAGGAGAGAATGACAGATCTGGATCTCCAGACAGGGTATTAGGCTTCCGGGCGGCCTTAATGGGACTGGGGGACTTCAGGGTGTAAGTAAGTGATGGACCGTGCATCGATGATTTCGCTGTTTTTACAGTGATATCGTCACAAAAACCCAAACACCTAACCCTAACCCTAACCTAACCCTAACCCCAACCCCAACCCCAACCCTAACCCCAACCCTAACCCTAACCACCCCAACCCCAGCCCACCCTCCCAGACAGCCCCCTAACCCAACCCTAGCCCCAACCCTAGCTGACCCCAACCCCAACCCAACCTAACCCTAACCCTAACCTAACCCTAACCCCAACCCCAACCCCAACCCTAACCCCAACCCTAACCCTAACCCCAACCCCAACCCCAAGCCCAACCCCAACCCTAACCCTGACGCCAACCCTAACGCCAACCCTAACGCTAACCCTAACCCTAACCCTGACCCCAACCCCAACCCCAACCCTAACCCTAACCTAACCCTAACTCCAACCCTAACCCTAACCCTAACCCCAACCCTAACCCTAACCCCAACCCCAACCCTAACCCCAACCCCAACCTCAACCCTAACCCTAACGCTAACCCCAACCCCAACCCCAACCCCAGCCTAACCCTAGCCCAACCTAACCTAACCTAACACCTAACCCCAACGCCAACCCTAACGCCAACCCTAACCCTAACCCTAACCCTAACCCTGACCCCAACCCCAACCCCAACCCCAACCCTAACCCTAACCCTAACCCAACCCTAACTCTAACCCTAACCCCAACCCCAACCCCAACCTCAACCCTAACCCTAACCCTAACCCCATCCCTAACCCTAACCCTAACCCTAACGCCAACCCTAACCCTAACCCTAACCCTAACCCCAACCCTAACCCTAACCCTAACCCTGACCCTACTCCAACCATCCAGCGGCCAAAATCAGAACCAGAACCACCCCCAGCATCAGCACCAGAACCAGTACCAGAATCAGCACCAGAACCAGAACCAGAACCAGAACCAGAACCAGACTCAGACTGAGAATCAGAGTCAGAGTCAGAACTAGAACCAGAATAGGAGCCCGCACCAGAACCAGAACCAGAACCAGAACCAGAACCAGAACCAGCAACAGAACCAGAACCAGAAACAGAATCAGCGCCAGAAACAAAACCAGAACCAGAACCAGAACCAGAACCAGAAAAAGAACCAGAACCAGAACCAGAACCAACACCAACACCAGCACCAGCACCAGCACCAGAACCAGTACCAGAATCAGCACCAGAACCAAAACCAGAACCAGAACCAGAAACAGAACCAACACCAGCACCAACATCAGCACCAGCACCAGAACCAGAACCAGAACCAGAACCAGAACCAGAACCAGAACCAGACTCAGACTGAGAATCAGAGTCAGAGTAAGAACTAGAACCAGAATAGGAGCCAGCACCAGAACCAGAACCAGAACCAGAACCAGAACCAGAACCAGAACCAGAACCAGAACCAGAACCAGAACCAGCAACGGAACCAGAACCAGAACCAGAAACAGAATCAGCGCCAGAAACAGAACTAGAACCAGAACCAACACCAGCACCAGCACCAGCACCAGAACCAGAACCAGAACCAGAACCAGAACCAGAACCAGAACCAGAACCAGAATCAGTACCAGAACCAGAACCGGGTCCAGAGCCAAAATCAAGATCAGGGTTAACCCTAACCCTAACCCTAACCCCAACCCTAACCCTAACCCTAACCCTAACCTTAACCCCAACCCTAACCCTAACCCTAACGCCAACCATAACCCTAACCCTAACCCTAACCCCAACCTCAACCCTAACCCTAACCCTAACCCCAACCCTAACCCCAACCCTTACCCCAACCCTAACCCTAAACCCAACCCTAACCCTAACCCCAACCCTAACCCTAACCATAACGCCAACCCTAACCCTAACCCTAACCCCAACCCCAACCTCAACCCTAACCCTAACCCCAACCCCAACCCCAACCCTAACGCTAACCCCAACCCCAACCCTAACCCTAACCCTAACCCTAATCCTAACCCTAACCCTAACCCTAACGCTAACCCCAACCCTAACCCTAACCCCAACCCTAACCCTAACCCTCACGCCAACCCTAACCCTAACCCTAACCCCAACCCTAACCCTAACCCCAACCCTACTCCAACCATCCAGCGGCCAAAATCAGAACCAGAACCACCCCCAGCATCAGCACCAGAACCAGTACCAGAATCAGCACCAGAACCAGAACCAGAACCAGAACCAGACTCAGACTGAGAATCAGAGTCAGAGTCAGAACTAGAACTAGAACCAGAATAGGAGCCCAGCATCAGCACCAGAACCAGTACCAGAATCAGCACCAGAACCAGAACCAGAACCAGAACCAGAAACAGAAACAGAATCAGAACCAGAACCAGAAACAGAATCAGCGCCAGAAACAGAAACAGAACCAGAACCAGAACCAACACCAGCACCAGCACCAGCACCAGAACCAGAATCAGTACCAGAACCATAACCGGGACCAGAGCCAAAATCAAAATCAGGGTTAACCCTAACCCTAACCCTAACCCCAACCCTAACACTAACTCCAACCCTATCCCTAACCCTAACCCGAACCCTAACCCTCACCCCAACCCCAATCCTAACCCTAACCCTAACCCTAACTCCAACCCTAACCCTAACCCCAACCCTAACCCTAACCCTAACCTTAACCCTAACCCTAACCCCTAACCCTACTCCAACCCTAACCCTACTCCAACCCTAACCCTACTCCTACAGAGTCAGAACCAGAACCAGAACCAACACCAGAACCAGAACCAGAATGAGACTCATACTCAGACTCAGAATCAGAGGGGCCGGGGGAATGACAATCAATGACAATCATCAGGGTAGTCGAGAAGGGGCCTCGCCTGGAAGGGGGGGTTAGGGTTAGGGTTGGGTTTAGGGTTGGAGTAGGGTTAGTTTTTCTTACCAGCTGTCAGACTTTAATACCTGCAGTAACATCCTATTATAGAGTGTTCCCTCTGCTTCACACCATTTAAACATGATTTTGCTTCTAATGGTACTAACGGGCAGCCATTACTATATCCACAGTTTCAACTTCTTCAGTTCCTTTGGCAACTTTTTTCAGCTGCAGAATATGTCACATCACATAAATGCATCACATAAATATACAGTATGCCTAGTGGAATGGTAAAGACATAGTTTGATGTTTTGGGAAATACACTTATTTGTTTTTTTGCTGAGAGTGAGATGAGAAGATTGATACCACTCTTAGACATGAGAGTGGTATTGATCTTCTTTTCCCAGTATTGGGTTGGAGTATTGACATCCCAAAGCTCAAACTGAGAGGGCTTGACTAAAATGTGGTTTGTGGTACCCAAGTGTATATTTTTGAATATTTAGTATAGTTTTGTCACACTTCACTGGTGTTGAAGCAGGGAGAGATTGGATTCTACAAAACTGCAAACAAATCAAGCAAAAGAAATTGGTAATATTGCAACCAACAGAAAACGACTTAACATTGCTGTGCAGATTTAAGATAAATTGTCTTTTCTACACTGATTTCAATCAGTAGGAATTAAGTTTTTTGTCAGGTGAGAGATGTGTTTTAGTTCTCCCTGGATGGGTTTTTAGGTTTTTTTTTGTTTTACAGATTATGTAACAGTGATGTGGGGATTATTGGAAGGTTATGGGGTCAGTCAACAGTGAAGAAACAACATTATTTCCAGTTGCAACCTCTTGCTTTTGTAGCAGTGGACCGTTACCGTTATGAAGCTGGGTCTTTACTTCCCATCCTGTTTCTCTTGTTATTAAATTTAGTTATTGCATTATGCATGCGTGGAAATATTAGTGGAGTCTGTATTCGATTGTTGAAGAGGTTGCCCGTACTCGGGATTGCCTGAAGGGTTTTTCTCTTCAGTCAGTGAGCCAGTTAACCACGTCGTCACACAATAACTCAAGCCCGTGGCCTTGACATCACAGGATGTGTTTCCAGTATGACTCCCTGCAGCCCTCTGCTCACAATTACCATTAATGACTCTTTCAAGCTACCAGGCAGTTTCTCAGGAACTCGCATGCATAGCTGTGGCGTCAGAGGCTGCTTCAGCCCTGCTGCTGCTGTTGCTTCTGTATCGCCTCTGTGTTGTAAAGATTACTTTATAAATGTATTAGCTATCAGATACCCTGTTGTAAATGTAATAAGTAATGTAATTATTTGAATTATGTCTTCAAAGTAATGTAACGTATTTGATTCGTTTTTTAACAGATGTTTTAAATTGGGCAATAAAGCTTAAACGAACATACATTTAAACCAGGCAGTGTAAACCTCACAACAGAATTCAACTCTGATTACCCTCAAACTGTTATTAAATGTTATCTAATATAATTTAAATATAGATTGTAACAGAGCAACATAATTGATTATTATTGATTCTTAGTTATATTCTAAATATAATATTTTTACTGGAAATAATATATTTTGATGTAACCCCTTTGTAATCACTAACATTTTTATTTTAATGAAATTTTTTCTCAGTAACTGTAACTGATTGCAGTTACATTTATTTTGTAATGTAATTAATTGTGTTACATGTAACTAGTTAGCCTCCAACACTGGTTATCACACAAAATACAGTGGAGTAAATGGTGTGTTACATATTTGACAACATTTTCTAAAATATTTTGTCACAGCGGAACATGTCTTAGGATGGTTTTAGAAAATACGTTAAGTTTGTGTGTCCCATAGGGTGCTAACTCTCATTAGAAGTAATCTTTGCGTGAATAAAAAGGAAAACCACAATGACACATAAACACCCAACTGTTATTGCATGTCATTCATGATTCTCAGAGGATGAATCTTACTGACCTCCATGATCCCTTGTCTTTTCCTCTTTGTGGTTTTGAAGGAAATGTCTCAAGTACCATTGGTTTACAGATTCATGTTCTCCTAAGGATGAACTGTCATGTTTTTGATTCTCTGACTTTCATCTTGCATCATCAGATAAAAAAAAATTTAATACTTTGGTTAACGATCAAATTCTTCCAAAACTAATGACATTCCCATCAGCCTCAGCTGTACTTTGTGTTTCATGCTAATTAGCAAATGTTAGCATGCCAGCCTCTAAATTAAGATGGTTAACATAGTAAACATTACATCTGCTCAGCATCATCATGTAAGCATTGTCATTGTGGGCATGTTAGCAGGCTGGTGCTGGCATTTACTCGCAGCTGTGTCTATTTGCAGCATTTCAAAAGTGATACTAGGCTGTTGACTATTGTTTATATTTCTCTCAGATTTTACTAAATGGAAATCTTATGCTGAGTACTATTTAGATATTAGGTTGGCACGGTGACGCAAAATCTGATAATTTCGATCTAAAGTCCTAATTTGTGTAGTGAAAATATGTGTGGAACACTGATGTGAAAGCACATTTCTACTCTTTCTTTTAACTCTGCTTTCTTTCACAAACTAAAAGAGGTTAGGGAAAGCATTCATACTGAACCACGCACTTTCAAATCCCTTCCAGTACTATCTCGTTTGGCCCCTGGCTTGCCCTTTTACCTGTGATGTTACTCCTGACTCCCACAAAAATGCGACTCTTGTTATTACACAGAGTGCATTTTTAGCAGTTTGAAGCACCTTTTTGTAATTGTTTTGTATCTTTTCGGACCATTTGGTATGCTGCTTTGAGCTCCAGGCACCTTTCTTTTATCCACCCCGCATGCCTTGCAATTTCTGGAGAAATGCCTGTAGCACCCAAAGTTAAAAACGGTTCAGTTCTGAGCACAAATACTATGGCTTATCCTTCAATGTCCCACCACAAGTCCTCAATGGGTCTGTTTTAATTCAAACAAGGAACATGTAAACGTTGGTGGAGCAAGGGTTCTGCTTGTGCGGGGTGCTCGACATGAAAACTGATGTTTTCAAGCCTGCTTAAGATGTCTTGTTTGATGAGTCCCAACACGGTGTAATGATTAGCCTTTAAGATAATATTATATAGTGAAAGTGATAAAAGGATCTTTAAAATGTTACTGTTAGACTGCATTATATACAGCAGTCATTCCCAAAGACTGGACTGAATGAATTAGCAAAATTTCTTCCACAGTCTTTAAGTCAATATTTATATCTGCAGTTCACCTTTTAGTCACATAAGTAATCATGAAAGTTTGTATTATTCTGATAATTTTAGCCTACTTATAACAGTTAATGCAATATGAAAGGCTAGCATTCATTCTGTCTGATTAACTGATAAGAAGAATGAGATAAACTTTGCCTAAATACATTTATTTGGTCTCATTTATAAATAAATGAATATCTGTATTGTGTTTTCAATAACAAATGCATATAAAAAAGGGTGATTTATCAGATTTTGACATGGCTGGTTTACCTATTCAAGATAATATAAAGTGCAGTAAAACTTCTCAGGAATGTTCATTTTTTCACAAATTCCCTCTTCTCACCGTTAGATAAGCCCTTATGTGAATTTGATTGTGATGGTTTTTCTCATTTTTTAAAAGTGGCCTTCAGAAAAAAAAAGTTTAGGAAACGCTGAATACAGTATTCACATTGCTTTTAATCCTAAATACAATACAGTTTCCTCTATTCACAATGATATTCATGTTGAATTAGAGATGAATAGTTCTTGAAAGCAACTTTTAATTTGTTCTTAATGGGATTCAGCCCTAAAGATACAAACTGAGAATCCCTGATTGAGCTTATTGAGCCGTCAGAGGTTTCCTTGTATTTTGTTGTGAAGAAGAAGAGAGCAGAGGTTTCTGCTGGCACGGCATTATTGGATGTGGAGAGTCATGATAAGTCAGAGTCATCTCCTATCCCAAGGACATGTTCATGTTAAAAAACCCTGACTGCACTCCCACGGGCTCATGCACTGTATCCATACTACATTCATGAGTTGCTTGTTGTTTTGCTGTGTTGTGTCGATTGTCTGTGCAGCTTTCATTAGTTGTTAAAAAGAACCCTGCAGCGGGAGCCTGGGATTTGCATCTTTTGGCCTTGAGAACAGGAAGGAGAAAGTGGAAGGGTTTCCTGTGTTATTGATCCTTCATGGATCTGACTCTGCAGGCAACACAACCTTCGTTGTTATGTAACCAATACATTCCTGGAGGAATCGCAAAGCTGGCTACATGCAAAGTTACAGACACCTGAAACTCAAAGCACCATGCTTAGCCATGCCTGCAGTGTTGGATGACATGGAGCCGCAGCAGAGTCCACATATTCTCCAACACAAACAGACCAGCTGTCCTTTTCAGCCGGAGCAGAGTTACGTAATGTTGATGGGAAAAAATGAGTCATTGTTGATGATCCATTGATAATTTCTTAATTTTGTTTTATCACCTATTACATCACTCTAAGATAATCAATAAACGTTTATCATTGATCTTGATAATGTGGGTTTGCAACAGCTACTAATGATGACTCATCATGTTTCTGGCAAGAGTGTCACCACATAATGTTAATCAGCTGCAAATTGGCTTCATGTGGAAACAGAGTGAGATTTTTTACTGTGAATATCATTCATCATGCATCATTGTAATCTTCATCAGGCAGTGGGTTGGCCATCGCTGTCTGCTAGGAGAATAAAGTATGTAAGGTCATAAAGCAATCTCACAAAGGTTACCTCATCACCGGACAGCCCTCATTACATGGTGTTCTGATCACCACCAGACACTCTTGAGGTCGCTCAAGTAAAACCGAACTGGAAAAAGCTGCTTCTTTTGGTTAATACTTAATTATTTTGCAACTTGGGATTGGCTCCAGCGGTCACAGATAATGGATGTATGTATGATGTAATCAGGGCACCATTGAAAATGAGACCTCTGTCTCAATGGGTCTTCCTTGGATAAAAACAATTTAATGAAATGTTTAATGAATTTGTAATCTCTTAATAAACTCCATATTTACACACACAACTTTACCCCTTACATTAGCAGCTAGCTGTACAGTATGTGGCTAATGTAAGGGGTAAAGTTGTACGGGGTAAATCCTTCTGCCCATTTAAACCTATAGTTTGACCTAGCCAGCTGCTAGCTGTAGCTTCATATTAACTGAAGCCTGTACTACTGCTCAATTGTTGTCCAATAATTCCCATTCAATCCAACTGCTTAGATGTTATATTTACACCTTTGAGTGACAGTTTTAGGCTCCTGAAGTTTCTTTGTTTTACTTTTTTGTTTCCTCTTTCTTTGTCTTTTACCTGTCCTCAGTTCCCACCAAACCCCTGCAGACCTTATGTAACCTCTGACAAGCCCTGACTGGTTCCCGAGTTGGCAGCATAGCACACACACACACACACACACACACACACACACACACACACACACACACACACACACACACACACACACACACACACACACACACACACACACACACACACACACACACATACACACACACACACACCTATCCTTAGACAAAGAGCTCCATGGACTTCCAAAATCACGGCAGTGTTCCTGTGCCACACTGAGTGGGACGTGTTAAACTTCATAGCCTTTCACATTCAAGAAGATTTCAGAGAAGCTCAATTTACTCCTGTGATGGGTTATTGTCCTGCTTGACCGAATGATTGTGGAGAGTCAGTAAATACAGTATTCAATGTGCTAATTTAAGAACATTAACTAAGAACCCTCATCAGTTCAGTTCATAGATTTTAAATTCAAATGACTGTCATTTCACTGAGCTTCCTCCTGCTTCTAACCTCCCACATGACTTCAGGGCTCGAGAGAGAGAGAGAGAGAGAGAGAGAGAGAGAGAGAGAGAGAGAGAGAGAGAGAGAGAGTGTGAGATGAGCAGAGGGAGGTGAGGATTGGCTCTTTCCTCAGGGTTTGCACTTAAGAGACACAAAAACCCCATAATATATCGCACAGATGGGGACGTCTCTGCCGCTTACAAGTTGAAATGGCAAGAAAAGGAGGGAAGAGTTCAGATTACCTGAGGCTCTGTCGCTGCACTAGCAGCTTAAACCGTTCACTATAAGGGATGCTTAAGAAAATTGGTGTGATTATGCAAACGGTTTGTGTCAGCGGTGTTGAGGTGAATCTGCCACTCACACTGGGTGCTGGTTGTTTCTGCTCAGTGGCACGTTCAAAGCGAGACCTGTGGGATTTTAGCCAAGTTGATCTGTTAATTTGTCCTTATGTGCTTCAGCAAAGAACTTCTTTAATTCCTGCATGAAAAAGGATGTTGATGCGGTTTATTTCCATCACCGGTTACTGATGGTTTTGATCTAAACCAATGGAAGAGGGAAAGCTCTCCTTCTTCCTTAGGAGTGTTGTTATTTTGCGTAGGATAGTCAACTAAAAAGGCCCAAAAAAAAGAGAACAAAGACATGAACAACAAAGTTGGTCTATGCGTCACTTTTGATGGGAGTCCTGTCAGGGCGTCCCGGTGGAAGGTGCACGTCAGGACGAGGCAGATTGTTGCCACTCTTCCTCAGGTTGCTCCATGCCTGCCTGCACTGGCCTGACAAAGGGAGGGTCTGTGCCTTTCAAAGCCTTCTCTAATACGTGCCAGAACACTCTGTTGCCTTTTGAAATCACGCCTGAGCCGGAGCCAGCGGGGGCTTGCCTGCTGTCGTATGAGTAACGCACTTCTCATTTCTGTTCCTGGCTGGAGTCTTGGCACTCCAGGTGAGGTGGGGGAATAAAAAAAAAAAAAGGAGAGTCCACCTCTCCATCCTTGTTTCACATTGACTGACTTCACCAGGTGCATTTTAAGTTTTGGTTCAGAGAGGGGAAAAACACAAGGCTGTTTACTGAATTCTCTCACATACTTAAGTAAATCCTCCTCTTCAAAGTAAAGGGGAATCATCACTGACAGCTCACACCAGCATATAAATCTGTTAGGAGCACAGAGGAAAGGGAAAACTAATGTCAGTGCAGCTGCCTAAGGACTTCAGAGTTTGGAAGACTTTCCAAGGAGATCATGATAATATTAGTGTTATTACATTTTCATGACTTCTCAACACTCCCTCAACTCCCTGCAGGTTAAAAAGAAACAAATGCACCTTCTACGTTGAAGCACAGTAAACTCCAGTTCTTTAGAAAGGTATCAAAGATTATATGAATACCAGCAGAAAAATACATGCTTGGTAGTACATTATACAGTATATTATACTTGATATGAGATAAATCGTCAAGAGAATGAGTGCAGCAAAGCTGGCACTGAAGACGCAGCTTTCAAGTGTTGCACTTTCTTCTTTTACTGGGGATTGTGTGCAACTGACGTGAACTTCTTGATGTTGTTCAACTCAAGATAGACTGCTCTGGCTTTAGGACTCCAGCAAACTATAACTCAAACAGGGTTGTGTTTTTTTCATGTTAGTTAAAAGTGACCAGTACGGGGCTCATTCTGCATAGCTGCAAAAACAGCAAGCTGTTTGCAAAAATCATGTAAAAGGTTACGTCTCATACCAATGCAGACACATTCAGGAAACAAATCTTTCCAAACTTCACCTTCACAGACTGACCAGTTCAGTATCCCCAGAAATTACAAACACATTGGTTGATTTCCGCAACTTATGATTTAGGTCCATATAATGTTTGGTACAAATACAGGAAGTAATGTTAGGTAGCGAGTTGGAAATGAATGGCAGGATTATGCTTGAAAATAATTAGTTGTACAATGTGTTGTAAGTGTTTATAGCTGTACCGAACGACAACACACTTGACGTGTGGGTGAGAAACTGTCGGTCATTGAGGTGAGCCGCAAAAAGAGTTTTGTAAAGAAGGAAAAGGAGAGCGAGAGAGGAATTTAAACCGTGGCTTCTTTCTCACCACGCCAGTCACATCATGAAGTGGGTGTGAATGTGAATGTCCAATCCTCGGTTAAAGAAATGGTCGGACACAGATTTACTAATTCTGGTGTCAAATAGGTGTAGGAGGTTAACGAAGCTATTCTACCATCTGACAAGCACTTATAACGGGGTATGCGGGCGTGTGGGGCTCACGGTGGAGGACGGATGTGTAGCATTTCTGCCAAGCAGGAGACCAGAGTTGGTGTCCTGTCACAGACCGGCTTCTGCGTATATTCTTTTCTCCAACCGTACCAAAGTGTTATCCCTAATTCTATTTTAAGCGTAGTTTATTTTCCACAATATTTCCCTAACTTAAACCATGCAGTAGTTATGACACACATGTATTGTAGAATCTGAATCAAAAATGTAAACCATGTGCGTCAGAAATAAAAATAATCTGTGGTTTTGCTTAATTTATTCAATATTGACGTTCTCGTCTGGTGACTGTTGAAGAAACACAATTGAAACCTGTTGCTACTGAAATGAATTAAATCAACAGAAGCTCTGCTCTGTTAGTAGTGCACGGGAGTCAGTAGTGCACGGGAGTCAGATGAGAAGCCTTACATGTGCATATCTGTATAGAAGAACCTTTTTAAGCACTTGTAGAATGGATCCAGTTCCCATTGAGTGACTGTGACCGTGCATTACAAAGCCAGATTGGGATATCAGAGTTTCAGCTGAACAAAGTAGTGCAGTTATGTTTTTTTCGGGGCCCTGGAAGCTCAAAGGACCCCCTGCTGGGCGGTGATCACTGTTCTTGGGAAGAAAAGCACTTATTATTAATAATTCAGCACAGGAGCCACTTCATTATCAGATGCAGTGCTTTGTCCTCTCAGTCAGATGGGGAACGCCATTAGGAGGTGGAGGCAAAGTTTTAGCGGGTGTCAGTCCGTTCATTAACGCTCTTGTGCACCACTCTTTTCAACATAATATAGTCCTCTTTACTGTATGTGAACCCTCATCAACTCTATATCCATTCAATGAATTTAAAAAATCTGGGGGCAGATGTACTAAGTCATGGTTTTTGCAAGGTGCGCCTCTCTCCTCATTTAATATGCTTTTAAAGAATAATTTTGGCATTTTTTAACCCTATTTTTTTATGTTTTTCTGTCTGGTGACTAATGAGGACGGGCTGCAATGTAATCGCCAGTATACGTCCACTCAAAGCACTTTTTTTTGCCATTGACAGTCTCAGATTGTTATTATGAGTGTCTGATAACGTCATGGAAAGGACCCTACAGATAAATAAGACATTTTTACTTACCTTTTGCTTGATCCGGTCTGTTTGTTATTGGTCATGTGACAGGTCATTGTTGCTGGAAGACAATGGTGGAATCGATGTGACAGTTGCAGAGAGGAGAGTCGGTGTTGACAGAGTTTGTTGCGTTGGAGGAGAGACAGCTGAGTTTAGTGTTATGTAAAAGATTCTCAATCTCACTGAACGGGTCCTTACAATCAGATAATAACAACCTGAGCCTGTCAGTGGCAAAAACCTTTCGTGGGCGTACATTAACGGTGCTCAACTGTCATGAGCGATTTCATTGCAGCCGGTTTAACAGCTTCCGTATGCAGCGTTCTCGCTCAATACTGGACCTCATTGGTCACTTTTAGTTTTTTTAATGCACACCAACAGTAGTGATGAGGTGTTGATCACTAGAAGTAGGCTTGAAAGAAAGTGTCGCACACCTTCAATTGTTGATCTTGAAAAGGGCCCGAGGGCCAAAACATCATCAGAATAAAAGAAATGTATGTGTGCAACACTTATTTTCTCATTATTCACTTCGATTTTTAAAACATGGGAAAATAGGGTCCAGATTGAAGAATATGAAAATCACCCTTTAAAGGAGTATCGCCTAAATCGTATGAGAATAGAGGTTGATGCTGGATTTACTGAGATTATGCTACTTTATAAACAGCACAGATGAGATTTACATAAGCCACAAGAAAGACTGTTGAGGGGAAATAAACCTTGCATTAAATATGGGCTTGTATTAAACTAAAGACTGATTATTATTATTAAGAAAAATGAAGCAATCAAGCTTTTATTAATGAACACAATTTCTGATTACTGTAACACAAATTGACCGGGTACGGATGCTGTTGTTTGTTTTGATCAAACTTGAATTTGAACTCAATCATCAATGAACTGTAAAGTCACAACAGGAGGCCACTAAACTTCAAGTGTGCATTTTAACTCAACATTAACATCCATGGCTACACCATTTCCATCTCCACCTGTCTCTCTTTCACTCCATCTTCACCGATGAGATCTTTTTGTAAATACTTTGATCACCCCTGTTATTTCTTTTCTGAGCTCAGTGATCTCATAGAAATCCCTCCTCTGAACTGCACCGATGTGCTCGTCTGGGGGTTCAGTAGCAGGTGCAGTCCGGGAGCTGATTGCATAATGAACTGCTGCCTTTCGTAAATCACAGCCACAAATGCAATTTCATAGTAAATCACAGCCGCAAATGCAATTTCTCAGTAAATCTGGCCCTGAATTTGGTGTGCTTTGTATAAAACAAAGAATGCCTTCATTACGTGTACTTGTATTTTGGAAGCGATAATGCAGGATTATATACAATAGAGCCCTAAATCAGTGAGAGCCAAACATGCAAATAATCTGTGTTCCCTAAATGCTGACTCAGTACAAATCATAAACATTGTTTTGACTTCATCATTCATGTGACCATGGATGGAGTTGGCTGCACATCATGAATTATTCTGTCAATTGTTTCTGCTTGATAAAATCCGGCCTGATCTCACAGAAATGTGTGAAAGGAACACAACCGCTGAACAGCTGTGTTAACGTTGCACCACAGAAACAATGCTAATGGAAAGTCAATTAGGAGCCTTTGTCGTGGTGGACACATGAATTAAACGCATCCATGTGATTATGCGTCGCTCAGAGCTGGTGATGTAGTAGAAAGCAGTGAGAAGGACAAACAGGACTTTCAACCAGTAGACCGGTGTTCGTGTCCCAACGTGTAGGTGAGTTATTGTGAAGCTACGCTCCAACCGTGAAATACAGACGCTTGGTCAGTGGCCCTGAGCTCCAAACACACCCGACATATCAAGCGTCACTTTTGGTTGTGGCAGGGACGCCATGTCGGTTTCCACTCGTTACATGTGTAGTGTAAATTATTAAACTTCCATCTTCACAGGAAGTCAGCTTTAGGCTAACCGTCGGTATTTGACGAGTTGCATGATGTTTTTCCTGAACCTAACTAAGTTGTTTAATCTACCACATATGGTGCAACCACCATGTAATGCACTGTTCAGAGGTCGTGGTCATTTCACATATTTCTGTGAGATCACTTTGATCAAATTGTGATCAAAGGACATGGAAATCCAGACTGTCAAATACTTTAGAAATAACCTGTAAAATCTCTAAATAAGGCCTGCTGTTAGAAGCAAAGACGACTAGACAACCATAACCTAAAGCAGAGGACACAGAAATGTACACATGATCATGACATAACTCTCCCTCCTCGTGTGTATCACTACAAAGTACACAACCAACACTGGCCTATTGTTATTGCCTCTGCATTACTTTGCATATTAGTTCCCTTGAGTCATTCTATATACATGTATTTGGCTTGATACCACAGTACTGCAGACATGAGTACAGCGTGCTTAGCCGTTGCTATAATTAAATCACATAATTGAAGCCTGAGGGATTATGTGTGTTTGTTCTCTGCTCTAATCACCATGCGCTGCTATACGTCACCCATGTGAGTACGGTTGTCTTGCTCTTTCCGATATGCTGAGGCTAGAGCTGCGCTAATGTCACAGCTACAGACCTGTGGGTAAATGCCAAAGCCTTGCTTTGTCCCTCCGCTGCAGCCTGGGCGTGGGGTTTGAGCCGTGCATACCTCGTACAGTAGCTCATACTGTAATAATCAGCCACACAGCCAGATTGTCCTCCTTTAACATCCTAGAAATACCCGTGTCAGCTGGTGTCCTCTCAGCTGGATGAATCTGCCTCACACTTTCAGCTCAATCTCCTTTTCTGTTTTTCATCTACGTTTTACAAAGCGCTGCAGTCTCGCAAATAATAAGGCTGTGTGGAAACAGCCTCGGAAGTCCATTTGAGATATTGAGTGCGGATGAGTGCGTGGCGGTTTTTATTCGGGTTATTATGTTCTTGCATCAGTGAGGAGGCCATTTTCTCCATCCGACACCCAAAGATCCTTTTTCAGCCGGCATTCATCAAAGCAGCTCTGCCACTGTCTGTGGCAGATGTGCCCTCTGATCACACACACACACACACACACACACACACACACACACAAACACACAAACACACACACACACGCCTACATGCAGCTGTTTATTGTTCCTGTCAGGTCAGGTGGAGGGCAAGTAAATAAAAGTAAGTTGTGTGTTTCTCAGCTCTGCATACTGATTGTTTTCCATCAAGCATTAACAAACATAATGTGATGGAAAACAGCCACCATTTGCCCCCGCATGCTTTCTCTTCCTCACTTTGATGGTGACCTTCTTTATGGCCCATAACTTCTTGCTCATTTTTCCTTTCCATATGTGTGTGGGTGTGAGCATGCATGCGGGTGCGCAGTGTATGCCCGTGCATGTTGAAGAGCACTCACAGCGGATTAATTAGAAGCAGTGAATGTAATCTTTGCTAAAGTGAATGTTTTTAGGAGCATCCTTCGCGGTAAACAGAGGAGTTTAAAGCAGGCGCAGGAAGTCCACTCCTGATAGTCCCTAACGCATCACCAGAGCTTTCAACCGGCTGCTCACACACTCACACACACACACACACACACACACACACACACACACACACACACACACACAACTCCAGCTGCTCGAGCAACCCAACGGGCAGAGTTTGTTTACTGTTGGGGAGCCGGGGTGGGCAGGCGTCGACCAGGATGAGTTCGGTTTGAGCTGAAAGGAGTTTCTGTGCGCCTACACTCCACTGGAAATACTTTCTCTGTCTCGTAGTCGCTGGCGATGATTAGCATGAACGACAGGACTGGTGCATTGCAACACTGGAATATGGTTGCTTGCATACTAAAAGGCAGTCAGGCTTTTTGTCTGTCTCGAAAAGCTAAATTTAGATACATCCTGAATAGCAGCATTGAGAGGATTGTAGACACTTTGGTCTCTTCTCACCTCAGCTACTGCACAGTGTTGTTTACATGCATTTATCAAAAAGAGGTGAAACTAAGAAGAAGAGCCATATCTCTCCTATTTTAACATCTCTTTGATGGACGTTCAGGGTTTTAGAGGTGCTTTCTAACATTGTACTCATACATTTGCATTGCCTGGCCTGCAGTTATCTCTGAACTTTGGATGCTTCTCAGGTAAAAACCTGAGATCCAAACAGAAACCCCCTGCTTGCTTTACTATCCCAAAACATTTAAAGACAGAAGCTGCAGATCTTGTGATCCTGTCTTAATTTATTTATAACATTTGTGATCTTGTGTTCATTTATTCATAACATTTATCTCCTGTTACGTGCTAAATATGTGCAAGAACATCGGTTTTTGGGTCTCATCCTCTTCTCAACTGTTTAGTAACTACTCAGTATGATGTGCCACATATTTGGGCTGCACAAAAGAATAACTAATGATGAAGTAATAAGTAATTAATGTATCATTACCAGCTTGTGTGGCTCAGTAGGAAAAAAGTGGTCGTTATTCCAATTCACAGATCCCAATGAGCTAATCATTGCCAGAGGATTTATTAATATCTCCCAGTCTGTCCTCTAGTAACTCATCATTTTCAATCCTCAAATCTGAGTTATTCAGGCACTGCTCGTTAATGATTCATTCATTATCAGGTTGTTCCTGATTTGTTCCTTGACCGTCTGAACCCCAAGCAGTTTGGGGCGTTTTTTGCTCCTCACACATTTTACTCTCTGTGGCCTTGAGGCCTGCAGCTCTATGTGAACAGCACAATCATGGCTAGAAGCTGAGAGAACTCTCAGAAGAAAACATTTTGTGCAGCATTACACAGTTACCATGCCATAAATCATTAAAAAAAACACACATTGAATTTCCTTGATAATTTATTTTACAAAAACTGGAAAACAATGGAAAGTGCCTATAAGTGTTATCAATGTTGGAAAAGAAATGGAGGCTCCTCGTGCTATATTCATTGAACTATTTACATTTCTACAACCTCTACATACAGCATCTCCTGTCCTTAATAATGGTTAATAACTACTGACATTTTTATGTTACGATTTCTAATCGAGAGTAGAGAGAGTATTATGCCAGTGTGACACACACACACACACACACACACACACACACACACACACACACACACACACACACACACACACACACACACGTATCTGATATGAAAAGGGTAAGCTGAAACCATCATGTCTGTGGGGGGTGCTTTAGGGCGGCGTGGGGGGGGGGAGTGTCAGTGATTTAAAACAATGAGGTGTTTTCAAGTTAATTGGGAGCCGACGCAGCATGTCCCTGCCTTGTTCTGCCTCCCTCGCACACAGTCTCCTGCGACACCCAGCCGTTTTGTGGAGCTGCGTGCGAAGGTTTCTGTGCTTTGCTGCAGCTAGAAAGACCCTGAGTGAAGGCTTTTCCCTGGAGCCCCCGAGAGAGGTCAGCATGGGTTTTCACGTAGAGCATCTGAGGAAAGAATTCCTTTTCACATTTCTCTTCTAGCTTTCACTGTGAACCTACCAGGGCTGCGTATTTCAAAATGCACTAATGGGACATTTATGATGAATCTTTAGTGTATTTATAACTACAAATGTGTTTATTGTGTGGATCTTTGTGGTTCAAAATTGTTTCAGTTATGTCTGGAGAGTTGATCTCTGCATATCTATATTTGTATTACACGTCCCTTCAGAGAGCATTTGTTTCTGGAGAAGCTGCTCCCTATGATGGATGCCAGACACTAACAAGTATGACAACATGTTTCTTCCTAAACTGGGATGCTTTACACATTTGTTGCACACTTGTGTGTGGAATTTGTAATGTGCTTGGTCTCATTAAACCAGTGACATCTGAGGAATTCTCCCCCATCTTTTCATCCTGCCGTTGTTCACACACAAAGGTAGAAAGACCACATGACAGCTTCCTCACTGTTAGCAAAGCCGTTGCTATGGTTACCATTTCATTATATTCTGGTCAAACCTTTTTGTCTAATCATTCCTAAACAAAAGTTTCTGACATTCATTGAATACTTTCCGCGCTTGGATACGCCATAAGGCAGCACCAAGGTCACTTTGCTCATACTTCATTGTCCGGTACAGATGTTTGTGCAGAGAGGAATGAATAGAGGGAAATGTCTCATTGTAGTCACATCTGAGTGGCTGGAATAAAGTTTCATAACCAACAGATTACACAACATGTTTTATGCTAAGCTTGGAGGATTCCTGTTTTCCGATTGTTTTGATTAGTTTGGGATGTCGGTAGTCAGGTGAAAAAGAAATCTCTTTGTTGATCCATGTTTTACCATTTTTACGTCTTCTCCCAGCTTTCCTTGTTCCTCATCTGTCCGATCTGTCGGCTTCCCCTGCTGGGTCTCATTTCCATGTCGGGGCTGAGAGACATTCACCTCCACTTAACACTGTAATCAGTCTCCTCCGGCTGAACAGACAGTCGAGTGCTGCAGTTCATGTGTTCTCCTTCTGCCTCTCACCTTGTATCCTTTCATTCCTCCCTCTACCGTTTCTTCCTTGCCCCTAGTTAGTGAGCCTCTCCAGTATTGATAATAGGGATGGGCGTTTTGAATAATTTCCACATTCGAGTTCGGGGCATTAAATTATTATACAGATGCGATATGTAGAAATGTATGTAAAAAAAAAAAAAAAAAAAAAGTAAGAGTAGGGTCTGAAATGAAACTCAACTCTGCAGCCACATTAATTGGATTTTGAATTGGATTTGTATTCATTAATAGCTGAATTAAGACACGTTTTTGTGAGTGTGTGTGTGGTGCGCTATCTCGATGAGCCTTTGTTCCTCATCCTGAGCCTCCATTGTGAGTTGAGCACTTCCACGATACGCTTTTTGAAACAGATGATGAAATAAAAAGTAAAGGTTATGAAATGGAACAAATTTCTCCACACAGGTATCCAGAGAAGTAGATGACTGTTCAATCACATTTTATTCATGCAAGGTCTCTCCTTCAACATTTTTTCTACAAAGGGCTTCACCAAGAAAAGAAAAACCTGCCTAAGTGATAGAGACCATTAATGGAAACAGTAACAATGTCTGTGTCCTAGTTTGAATCTGGAGTTGGTAATCTTCCTCTAAACCATTTTTGTTTGATTTGTTGAAATTCTCATTACATCCTGAGAGCAATCAATGATTCAAATTATTTGACAAAAAGAATAAAGAATAAATTCTTGCATCTGTGGCTGTTGCAGAACCCCGTCCATGATTGGAGTCTTCCACAAGCTGCTAGCTTGACACGTTCATAATGAATCATTTCGGGTGAGGGTCTTTGGTTGAAGGCCTGAAGTCCCGGGCTGTCAGCGTAGCCGACGTAGGCGACTTTTTATGCCAGATTTATTGACTTTTGTAGCTAGTGCTGCTACTTATATTGGAAAAGAGTTGGCTACACTGGGCTGGGTTTTTTTTGGCTGGATAACTTTAAATATAGTGTACTCATGCTAGTTTCTCAAGAATAACAACGCTAGCTTTAATATTTGGCTAACATAATGCGTTATATCCTATAAACAAAGCAGAGCTTGGCTGAGTTGGACAGAAATAAAGATAAAGAAAAGCGAACAACTGCCCGCCACAAAGAAGCAAACATCAAATCTTTTATAACCATTTTTCATGCTCACAGGTTTTGAGTTGTGTATTTCTTTAAGAAATGGATTTCTTTTTTTTAAATACAGTACCTTAGCACTCAAACACCAGACAAAATATAATTTATTTTCACGTATACAAAAACTCCAACAACTCCAGGATGTTTAGAGAGATCTATAAACTTTCCTTTGCAAACAGTGACATTGGGAAAACCCATTACACAGAACAAATTTTGACATCTATTCTTAGGAGTTTAATCTTCAATGGTGCTGCAGGGACTGGGTGTTGAATTGGGCCCCTGCAGTCTCTGCTGGGTGCATGTGACAGGAGCTTATTAGCAGTAAATTAGACTTTTTGTTTCTTCCTGTTGCTGCTCCCTTTCCTCCATCTTCAAGGACTTGTTTTCTTGATGAGACTAAAAAACGAAGTCCTCTATACTCTATGCTCCACTGAAACAAACACAAGCTTAAAAATCATGGAGTCATTTTTCAGCATTTAGTTTGCCAAGAGGTGGCAGAGGGCAACTCAAAGCCTATGGAACATCCATTTTAACTTAATTTTGTCTAACGATTTTTCCAGCTAATTAGTGTTCCTCCCAAATGAGACACATTGTTCTGCTATGAAGGCCAACACCAGCCAAGACTGGGAGTTATGCAATGCTCTGTGCTACCTCACTGTGATAAATGACTTAACCCCACTTCCCTTTTAGTTAGACACTTTTCTCCAACTACTTATCTCCTGTGTGCTGGTATTTTCCTTTTTAAAATGGGCTGTTATTGACATTTAATGAAAAAATAAGCAAAAATGCTAAGCCTTGTACTTCCAACTGAAATCCTGTATGTGGATTCAAGTTTCAACAGTGGAAAAAAAGCTTAAGCGTGCAAATGTGTAAGATATGGCAATCATTTTTCTTTAAAGCGTTGAAAAAAAATTCAATAACATCAACAGAATGTGACAAAGTAACAGTGTTATGTCAAAGACGTCTATGTATTACATTTTATTGATATCTAGTCCCAGCCTGTCCTGTCTTGTAATATCACTATCACCTCAAGAGGTGATAATGAATCACTCTATTAATCTGTCCTCAGTCCAACATGAGAGGACGAAGAAGTAGCGCTGCCCTGAGGGCTTGTCAGTCACGTTGAAGGTACACGGTCCATGTTAGGTTTGATAGTCTGTTTATTGGATTAAATCCAAAGTGGCAGAAACAAGAACATTATTTGTATATTCCTTTTCATCCTCGCTGCCACCAGAAAACAACACAGCGCCGGGAGTCTAACTTGTTTACCAGAAAGTTTTCTGATCTGTTGGGGAGTCGGGGCGATGCCCCCAGGATCGGACAACCGGTGAGGGTTGCACTGGCTGAATTTGTGTGACTACAGCTCCGCTAACTGAAGGCCTTTCTCCTGGAGCTGCCACCACTCTGCTTCCCACGAAATTAATCGTTTTCTCGATTGAATGGATTTGGATCTAATGCAATAAACATCTAAATGTACAGACCGCACATTCCCTAAGTGTGTGGCACAGTAAACAAAAAGATTACTCAGGTAAACTATAGACACACGTAAAAATTATAAGATAGCAATGTTATTACGACCGGCTCTCAGAGTTTCAGCAGCTTGGTCGAGTTTTGTGTATTCTCGCTGTGCTTTTAGTTAGTAGTTGGCTTTAATTTTGTTATGTATATACAATGACTGTTAATCTAGATTGTGTGGACCCATTTGAGATGTGAAATGCTGCCCCCTCTTTATTTGTTTTTACATTTTACACACTAAACCTTTTTAAAAAACCTGAAACATTTCAGTATTCCTGGTGCCAGTAGCAGCGTGCACACACACACACTCGTCTACCGTTTCTATAACTCTAAATGAGTCCTGAGCACAGCCGATGAATAATGCTCGTATTGATTGTGAGTGGGTTCTGCCAGATGCCCTTGCACTGAGTAGAGACCACAGGATTTTAACAGAGCTAAACACTGAGGTTAAATGCATGCTTTAATCAGAACCATCCCGATTAACTGAGCCCTGCTCTCTACTGGGAGTTGATAATTCTCACTGCAGTGCCTAGTGGCACATTAGATCAGTGTTTGCTGGGCTGCAATGCAAAACAGGCCTTTGAAACGCTGGATGCAAAAACACGATCTTGTGTGAGCATCCGAGGTTGTAGCGGTGCCAAAAGGCCTGCATGACGGATCGTGAGGCTCCTCTCTGCTTCCCGTCATCACTGTGCAGAGTCTTCTTGACTTCAGTGTGTCAGCACTTTACTTTGAAGATGAACCAGCCTCCATCTCGTGATGTATGAGACCCCAAAGAAAGACTTGCCTCTCTGGAGAGCCTCTGTTCTAAGAAGGCTATTTAGAGCTTTCCCCTCTGCCAGCGCTCACAGCGCTGAGGTTGATTCTACATGGGGCTCCGAATGTTTGAGTCAAACAAAAATACAAAAGTTTTTGTTTTTGTTGTGCGCCAGTGGTTGTGAGTTGATATCGATTGTATGAAACCTAACCCTCTACCTTCATCAGGCTGTATTCAGAAATGAGACTGTGACCTACTTCAAATGAATACATGAAAAAAAAACTGAAATTTCACGTTGCCTTTATATTATCCACGTGGTTTCCCATTGTTTGAGGTTTGCACGGCTACATAATCTTGTTGTACCCTCTTCCTCTGCAATGATTTAATGGCAACGTACTGGAGAATTAGCACCACAAGCTATTTATCTCGATGCACACAGCTCATAATATTCGTATAACAGGTGTGGATGGAAATGCACATTAATTAGCATTTTCTTTTGCAGATTTTTCTGGAAATTTGCATTTGGAAACATGTCTATAGAGATCGTAGCCTCTAAGGCCCTCTCTTGTCGCCCCACAGATGAGAGAAAAGAGAAGCTGTTTCAGAAGAACTGATTGAGTTACAGGGCAATTAGATTTTATGTTCTTTGATGCCTACATAATAGATTTTGAGACTCTCACAGATGTGATCCTCTCTCTGCCTCACTCTGTCTCACCGGGATCTGCAACAGCACTGCACCCCTGAAGTGTTTTGCTCAAGGACACTTCAGCAGGGTGGCTCTAACAGGGGTCTCCAAACAAAAAGCGGTGGAGAAAGAAAAAGAATTAGGCTCATGTCCAAACCAGCATGTGAAGAGAGGAGGCCTTGGATCTAGGTTTTTGTGGGGAGTGAGCACACAGCAGGCTTCTCAGAGCAATAGCCCCCTGTGGAGTTTCAGATGGAGCTGTCCACATACCGCACTCCATGGATACAAGCAGCAAGGAGGTTTGCAGCACACATCTGTGAGAGCTCACCGTTAATGACCTGCAGTACGGAACAATGAGCATGACTTTCCTTCATGTCCCCCCTGCTTCATTGTCCTACTGTAAAGCTGCTGCTCTACCAGGACCTGGAGCATTGTCTGATTCTCCCCCCTAACCCTGAGGGAGTCGATGCAGAGAGCCTGCCACCGCCAAGCCTCAGAGATCATTTATTATTGATTCAGCAGATATGAGGTGGATGGAGCGAGGAGGACAGAAAGAGACAGAGAGTGAGAGAAAGTCAGTCATAAGACCTATTTAGACAGAAAAGAGAGAGCGTGGAGAAGATGATAGGAATTTAAAGTCCCTCAGCTGAATTAGTAAAACAGAACAGTGATGTTGAACAGATAGTTAGTGAAAGAATGATGGAGTTGAGGTTGGGCGTGAGGTCGTGTGGGACTCATAGCCTCAAAGCTTTGCCTTGTAGCAACACGCTCCCTGCTTCCTGCAGGCTGTTGTGCCAGAGGCAGAAACTTCTCCATGTTGTCCTTCATCCACAGTGTTTCCAGTCACCCAGCCCCGATGAGAGGCGGAGAAAGTCTCTGGGGACGCACCTGGCTGCACTCTGTCAAAACACACCGTGCCGGAGAGGAGAAGATGGAGAGTGGCTTTATAAAGTCAACAGTAGTTAGTCGGACAGATCTGCAGACAGCAAACACTCTGAAGGTGAAAGTCTTACATACATTAAAGTGCCATGAAGTGGGTTTCAATCCATCTGCTTTTATTCACTGCACTGAAGACAAACTATCCCAAAAGGAGTTCCCAAAAGTGAGGAAGTCCTCAAGCTGCCATAGTAATTGTGGTGGGAGAAAAGGAAGTAATCACAACAAAGTGTTATTTTTTTATCATCACCATGATGACGAAGCTCCCCTAAGCTTAAGGAAGTAGTCATTGTAACCAAAACCTTGATGTTTGGTTAAACCTTGTGCTTCTGTCCCACTTACAGTTCCTCTCTTTTGGTTTGTCATTATTTAACCATTTCTTCCATGTGTCAGCTAAAACCATGACTGCATGACTCTGCAGGCTACATTTTCTACAAAGCCTGAACTGAATGCTTGTAATTACTCCTGAAGATTTTTTCCTCAGAGTAGAGAAATATATTTCCCATCTTGTGTTTCATTATAAAACATTTCCCATAGGCGTAAATAATGTCATAATACATGTTTTACCCCGTCTTCAGGCACGTGTTACAGTAGGATATCTTTATTTAGTTCAGAAAACACATCCGCACAGTTCATTGTGTTCAATTTGACCTTTTTTCTTTTTTAAGCGCGCACAAACACTCCTTGATTCAGGAAGCTGTTTCTCATGTCATCTCTGGCAGAGGCGATATTGTTTGTGTTGATATGCATCATTGCGATGGTTGAATCTCAACACACTGGGATTCATATTACAGTGTGCAGCAGAGCCAGAACCTGTTTGGCAGTCTGAGAGAAGTGCTGGCAGGATGGAGCCCAGGGCGAAGACATCCATCACACCACCGACCTGGACCCACCGAGAACTGACGGTGTCAATGGAACCACCATGGCCACCATCAATCTCCCCCTTCAATGCAACACTCTCTTTACAGTCCTGAAAACACGGTGAATGCATGCAGGGAATATCATCCAGCAGAATGAGTCAGTTTTAGAAGTGGGCTGCATTTTGAAGGAGGAGAAATCCAACTGATGTGTCAAGAAGACAAAATAATTGCAGGTCATCATGTCAAGTTATCACGTCATTACCACTGCCCAGCGCTAACACCTCCAAACCAGCCTCTCTGCTCAACCCCTCAGTGTGGATCCAACTGATGTACAATTAAACTCTAATCCTCTCCACGGATCTCTAATAAATGCATATTCCGTGGAAACATGGCAAACTATAGTGAGCTCAATTTGAGGGGCTGAAAACGTTTGGCTATTTCCTGCAATACTGAACACACACAACTTTCAAAGTGAGACTTGTAGTTGGGTTTATTTATTCATGAATAATATTAAGCAAATGCGGGAGAAGTTTAGCAAAGTAATGTTGTGTATTTTAATACAGACCTTTGACAGGACTCAAGAATACCTAATAACTGACTGAATGGATAATAATGGGAAGCTTGCCTGTTACCTTACTTTGAATGAACATCCACCCTGAAATACACAGTGCTTCACATTTTAGAACAACACCCGACTGTGTGTGCCCTTTGTGTTTTTAAGATGCTGAATAGAAAGCTGAGTGAACTCTGATGAACCACGACGTGGGATGAACTAGCCTGTGGAACAAACACAAAACTGAGCAGACGCTTTACCGATGCTGACTGGTATCATTCATGCAGTGACAGCAGCACAAGTCAGATAGGACAGTTTGTGTTGGAGTAACATGGCGGTCTCCCATCAAGGTCACCTCTGCAGCAGCTCTGAAGACGATAAAAATGCACTTCTGCACAGCCTGAAGACATATTTTGTTTGTAAAATGTGGCACAACTGAAAGTGACTGCAAGCGGTATGCAGATCTGAGCAGACCTTTCTCCTGTTGGTCTTCAGCAGCTCTTAGTGGCCACAGTTAAGGACTGCAGGATGCCGCACAGAGCTACGTACTTACACCTGCAATTTATATACAAATGCAACCGCATTCCCAGCATTACAATATGTGTGCATTTGTTATTGACATCGTACATGTTGCTTGTGATATTGTGGGAAATATACTGTGCTGAGTGGAGTGACTGATTCCCCAGAGGGACCACATAACCTAAGGCTTTTAATTTGACAATGAAACACAACACACAACAACTACAATACTTGTTATGAGATTAATCTACACTTGTCAAACAATAGTGCCTGGCTTCTCAAGTCTAAGTTTCTCATCGACTGGATAGTAGATCAAGTGCAGATTAATATCTCAAGCTGTCGCCATAATTAATCTGACATTCCCTAACGTTGTGTATTTCTCCCCGGATTGCCCAAACACATGGCCATATATAAATCATCTCTACACGCGCTGCAGTTACTAAGCTCTTCATTTGTATCCTCTAAATGATTCACTCAGCATTGGAGGAGGAGACAAATAGGTGTGAGGTGTAAGGTGGTAGGTGGTGTTGTCAAAACACTGAATGTTTTGATATATCTAATTAGAGATTGGACCACGACTCAGGAGGAATCGCTGCAGTTCAGCAAAGAAACTGCGGACAACATTAACAATTTAAGAGGTGAGAGTGGAGCCTTTAGGTTATTGCATAATTCCTGATGTGTTTGTTGTTATATTTATCCGGAGACCAGCAGTCCAGTCTCTGGTGTTACCAAATGTAGTCAGAGCATATCTGTCATCCATATCAAACTGTCGAATTATGTGAGAAATATCCTAAACAGAGGGAGAGGCGAGAACCTTGAGAGGCTCTTGTGCATTATTGTTGAATTTTCTCTTCTCGCACACAAATAAATGCTAGATTCCTGAGGAAGTAGCAGCTATTTCCTGGTCAGTCAAGCAGCACAAGGAGTGTGTATGATAAGACGAGGAACCCCAATCTCTCCCCTCCCCCTCTCACCACCAGTGTCTGAAACACCACAAGTTTGCCCTCCACACACTCCACCTCTCCCTTCCTACGGCCCTCCCTCATCCTTCTGACTGCCCTTCTGGCCCCCGTGTCGTCGGCCCTGCAGCTGTATTTGAATCTTAGAGCAGTGAACCACCGTCACTCAGGATGGACTCCAGACCCCCCAACCTGCCGCTGCTGCTTCTCACCTGCCTCCTGCACTTCTGTAAGGACTCACTGTTGAGCTGCTTCCAGGATAAAGGGTGTTCCTTCAGTTCAACCAAATCTCCAGACTCTCACTTCTGTTTCTCTCTCTTTTCCTCCAAACACAGGGCAGTGTGCCAGAGGACAGCCATGTAAGTAGAACTGCATCATGTATATTTGACTCTTGTTAATAAATGGTCAAAATTATTTTAGTTTCTCCAGTGTCGAGACAGTTTCAGGTTATCCAGTCCTCGCTGTATTAGAGAAGAAAGCTATTTTTACCTCGCACAGTTGTATTTTGCGAGATGGGCATTGTAGCGTGCTCTCCTGGCCTCCTTGATATTTCAAAGTATTTCGTGAGATGCATTGAAGATATTTTTAGTTGCACAGGTGAAGCTGGGTAATCTTTCAAATCAGTTTGAATGAACCTCCCAAATTTTGAATAGCTTTCAAACGACATGTGTTTGAATTAAAATTTGTTTAGTTTTTTATAATTTGACATTATGGGAAACACACTTCTTGAAGAGAGTTAGATGAATATATTAATACCACTCTCACGTGTGTCCGCTCAATAAACAACTACAGCCAGCAGGCCATTAGCTTAGCTTAGCATGAAACCTGAAAAATTGAGGGAAACAGCTAGCTCAGCCCGTTCTTATTTCCAGGGCGTCAAATACCGACGCTTTGTCCCGCCCCTCGGCCTCTGATACTGACGCACGAGGAGTCCATTAGCGCTTGTATGAGATGCACCGGGCATGTGATGATGTATGTTTAAAGACCGGAAAAAAACACACACGGTGGATGGAAGTGGAGGCTGATGGGTAAAACAAACACAAGACTTATAACTAGGAGACCAGTGTTCATGTCCCAAGGCATGTTTTCCATACTTATGTTACGCTGTTGACATCTTACCTAGTTTGCATAGTTATTTTAAGCCCAACCATGATGTTTTTTTTCATTCAAAACTTTGACTTGTTTACTGCAACCGTACGCTGGGCTACCCAGAGCGTTAGCCTACCAGCACCTTTAAAGCTTTATAATTAGCGTAGATTAGTATCAATATTCTCATCTAACTCTCTGCAAGGAAACAAATACCAGTATGTGTAGCACCAAAATATTGAACTATTCTTTTAAAATTGCAACACTTGCATGTATTCTTTGACAAAATCATTTGAATTCAAGGTCAACAGAGCTTTGAATGAACTTTCTCGCTCTATGTATTTCCACAGCGTCCCAGTTAGTCATTCACTACCTCAGTCAGTCTCCTTCACTGAGCCCGAACTAAGTGCAGTACTTTGAGGATGTGGACTAAGTGATTGTTTCATGGCTGTTGAGGCAGGTTACGCCGTGCTGTTGCTGCAGAGGGAGAGCAGAAGCTGGGATAAATCAACACAGCTCTCCCAGGGGAGCGCAGAGGGTCAGACTCTGTTTGTTGAAGCCTTTTCCTTCCTTCAGCAGCTCCTGCTTTCTGAGCAGCAGACTGGAGGCCAGGGAGTGTCTGTTGGTTTCACATAAACAAGACAATTATTTCTTTCTCATACATGTTTGTGTGTCTGTATGTGTGTGTGTGTGTGTGTGTGTGTGTGTGTGTGTGTGTGTGTGTGTGTGTGTGTGTGTGTGTGTGTGCGTGTGTGTTCGTGTGATATTTGGACCTACAGCGTACACTATAGACACCGTTCACCTTACAATCCAACCCAACAGCACAGTTGAGAGCGGGACACCGGTGACTCTACGCTGCCAAGTCCAAGTCAGTCATGACAACATTCCTCACCTGAAACACGATTTCCAGCTCAAACAGGACGACGTCCTCATTTACTCCTCGACCACCAATGAAGAGTCTATCGTATATAAACTTGACCCGGCCAGAGCAGCTGACTCTGGAAGTTATGAGTGTCGAGTCGGAGTCAAGGACAAGAGCAAAGCAAGCCGCAGCAGAAAACTGGACGTCACAGGTAGAGCTACATATTGGTACAATAGATTTCTCAAACCAGGGTTTATTTGTTTTTATTTGATTAACTTTTTCTGTTGTTATTGCTCTTGTCTGACAAGATAGTACAACATGAACAAATTTGATAATATAGCTGAAATTCTTCCATATATCAGCACGTTTGGGGATGAAAAATCAACATAAACTCGTTGGATGAAACTAGTGGTATTTTTTTTTTTCATTGATGAATAATTCACAATACTGTCAGCCATTTTCCACAGCATGACAGAAGACTTAAGACTGACTTCATGCCTTCTGCAGTATACGAAAAACATTTTCAGACTTTCTTTCTCAGTGAACATTCTGGCTGCGTTGTTGTTTTGTAAAAAGTTATGCCACGACTCTAAAAATACGCCCTTGGTGTTGTGTTCAAGGAATAGGACATCTGAAAAGGATAAACAATAAGCAAACATACTATAGATGCAGTAAAAATAATAATTATAGTTTTTTTATTTTCTTACATTGCATTACAGCTGCTGGCATTAACATTTTGAATGTCAGAAACCTGTTTTAAAATTCTCTGCAGCATAACAACAAGGTATTTTGACTCAAAGCAAACTTAAATGGAAAATTATTATAAGGAATGTAAATATACACACTTTTTTAGTTAATGGCTAAAACACAAAACCATGGGAATGGCACCCACCTCATACGCAGGCAGCTCATATATGTGTACAATTACGTCTGAACAAACAGAAATATCTTTACTTTCTATTGGTGTGTCCTCTCCTCAGGCCTGCAGGCCCCCATTCTGTATTTGAATAAGACTTCACCCTATGAGAGCGAGGAGTTCACAGCCGCCTGCAGTGCTCCGGAGGAGAAAGGATCCCTCGTCTTCAAGTTTTACCAGAGATTTAGGACCAGAGACCCTCAGAGGATAAAGCAGACAGCGGCCTCCGGGAACTCTTCAGAGACCACACTAGTCCTGAGGAGCGTTGGAGACAGCACCTTGTACTGTGAATATGAGGTCATTTTGGTTTCTGGGGCCAGACGCTCCAACCACAGCAACGAGATTCAAGTGATCGTCAAAGGTTATTAGTTCAAGAGTTGATATGTCTCCAAGAAAAGATCTGATTGCTTAAAGAGGCTTGTGGGATTGACTCTCCTGAGTTGTGTCTTGCAGGACTCCACATTTCCCCGATCATGAATGTGCTGCCCTCGACAGACGTCTTTGAGTGTGAGATAATAGAGGTGGTCTGTAAAGTGGTGAGCGAACTGAAGAACATTGACGTATTCCTGACGAGGGACAGGAGGATCCTCAAGAAAGCCCGACTCAGCCTCAGCCATCGGTTTACTGCACAAGAAGGCGACTCTGGGGACCTCGTGTGCAAGGCAGAGTGGGGCAGCTTGCAGAAGGAAACATATAAAACTATCACAGTCAAAGGCAAGAACTGGATCATTTTGTCATAAAGTGTCTAATATAAAGTTTAAAGCCTCTTCTATTTTTATAATTCAATTCAATTTCTTTTGTACAGCCCAAAATCACAAATTACACATTTGCCTCAGAGGTCTTTACAATCTGTACATATATGAGTAATTAAAGAGTACACCACATATTCATTGTATAGTACTTGATTTCTTCTGTCCCACTTCAACAGAGCTCTTTTCAAAGCCACAACTGACTGTGAAGCCTGTGGACATATTTGAGGGGGACCGCTTCGAACTGACATGCTCTGTCTCCGTCTACGTTCCTGAGAGGCTCAGCAATGAAAGCATGCAGTTCTCCATCTACAAAGATAACGTCAAAGTCACTAGTGCAGAGAAATACATCACCGTGGCACATCCTTCTAAAAATGGCAACTACACCTGCAAAGCCAAGGCTTTGTCTCTCACATACTGCTCTGTAGAGAAAGAAAGCCAAGCAGTTGTTGTTAAAGCAAAAGGCGAGTCATCAAATGCATGAATTTGGGCGTGCTGACATGAGCATTTAGCGCCGAGTGTGGCCTCGCAGAGCTGCTAGCATGGCCGTAGACTCTTATTTATCTTTGTCTTGTTCTTTTCTGTCGCAATGACTAACTGGCTGATTATCCTCTCCCCAGTTCCTGTTTCCAAACCCATGCTGAGTGTGGTGGGGGGTACACTGGTGTTGGGAAAGCGCTTCCAGCTGCTCTGTCACAGCGATAGTGGCACTCTGCCCATCGTCTACACCCTGTACAGCCATGCCAGGCTGCCTCAGCACAGCGTGGTGAGCAAGCCCGGGGAGGAGGCCATCTTTAACTCCTCAGCCATCCAGAAGACTTCAGACTTAAATACATTTCTGTGCCACGCGACAAACAGTGAAAGCAGGCCTCCTATGATAGGAACAGGGCAACAGCTGCTACGTTCATCCATTATAGGTGTGTTAGGCGACGACTCTTTCACACAAGTTGATGTTAACATGCTGAACGGCTGGTCTAACGTGCATTTAACTCCACGCAGAGCCTGTCTCAATACCAGTGTTGATGGCGCTCCCCAGGGAGGTCTCCGAGGGGCAGGACGTGACTCTGGTCTGCTCTGTTCTGAGAGGCACTCCTCCCATCAGCTTCACCTGGTTCCACACTGAGAGGAATGGCGCTCTCTTCTCCCAGACCTCCGACAAACGGAAGGGATCCTACAACGTGAGCAACGTCAGAAGAGAGCATAGAGGGCAATACTACTGTGTGGGCGACAACCCGGCCAAACAAACCCAACAAAGCCTCAACATCATGATCGGAGGTGTGCTTTATCTTCAGTTAACAGCAGAGACGATGGTCATGTATGCCTGTCTTTGTCAGGACCAAGTCGAGTTTTAGAGAGAAAGGATGTTTTATAAAATAGTGAGGACATTCGTGTGACAAAGTCTACATTTCTTTGAGTTTGACGAGTTTCTAATTAATTTTTTTAAACATGAAATATGAGTTTCTCAAAGACTTTGTAACATCGTGCGGTTGGAAATAGAAGAATAGGAATCTGGTTGTGTAAGCGATACACCATAAAGGTACACAGATTGTGTTTTGACTCAGCAGCTATAAGAATACTTTCAGACCAACTATAATATATTTGAGCCATAATGAGTTTGAAGTATAGACCTTGTGGAAATTATTACATACAAATTATTGGATGAAATAACGAATAAATACTTGATTAAATTATGGATATATGTGTATACCCAGAAGTGAAAGGTAAACTGTGTTTGATAATGAAGTTATAATATAATTCATACCCATTCATACGTTTCATTAAAATGTATTCTGCAGTGAAGCTGGCTGGCTGGAAGAAAGGTCTCATTGCTGTTATTGTCTTCTGCATCCTGCTCATACTGGCATTGATCCTCATTATGGCCTTAAAAAAACGTCTCCTTCTATTCAAGAGGAAGAGAACTGGCGAGCTGTCAGTGTAAGTAACATTGCTCATGTTCTTATCAAAAATCTGTGTTGCAAAGGTGAAGCAAATTTTCGTAACAAGAGTAGGTAGTACGCTGACGCCCGTACAGTTTCCTGTTTTAAAAAGCTGATTGTGTTTTGTGTCCACCTCTTGTTAGGAAGTCAGCCAGCACCAAAACGGAGCGGCTGAGCCTCACCCAGGCGGAGGTCAACGAGGCTGCCAATGGTAAAGTCTCTCATGCTGATTTAAATACTGAGCTGCAAATTGTAGGAGCAAAATATGAGTTGGTAAACTCGTTTTGAATTTGTCTTTGTTTGCTGTTTTTTTTATGAAAGTAGTGGTGTAGATTTGACTGATTCAACGACGAGTCTGGTGCTATGTTTTGTCCTCTCTGTGTAGTCACTCCAGGCATGATTGGAAAGAGTGTTTGGAGTGAACGTGCATCAGCCTCGGGTGAGTAGTGTGGAGACAGTTTTTTTTTTACTCCTCAACAAATCCCATAGAAAGAACAAAACTAACAATGAGTTAGTCGGTCTTTAATCATTTCTGCCACTAAAGATGTAACTCTTAAAAAAAAAAGAGTACACCCTTCCCTTTTTTAAAAAGGCTAAGTCATTTCCTGCAACAGCTGGTCACTGTAGTGTTTAGCAAACATTACTTAAAGAGGAGTAAATATTGTGTCTCTGGGGACTATTTTCAGCTGCTGATTAATGCACATTTGGTGCACTAGTATTTTCAGCTGCAGGGCAATGTGTTTTGGATTAACTCAAGGTGTCAGTGTTTATTTAATGAAGGAACATGTCAGCCAGTGCAACAGTGTGGCTCATTGGTGTGTTTTTCATGGTTTTTGACAACATTACATTTTTTATCAGACTTTGCCCAAACAGACAATACATGTTTGGCCCATTGTTGGTAAAAATATTGAATATCACCAGCGTCATTGTTTAAATAGTATCTACTTTGACTGCTGCACTGTTTGATTTAAAATAATAAGAAATGCTATGAGGTTTAACTTCAGCCTGCTACTGTATTGTACTGCAGAGTCTGAGGACCAGAATAGTGTGACCGCTCCAGAAAAGCCACCAGAACATCGGTACACTGAGGTGCAGACCAGACAGGCAGATCCCAACAAAGGTGTGACTGCCTCTGAATTTTATAAGGTTAATCATTTTGAAATGAAAAACACGGTCTTAAATAGGTGTGTTTCTTGTTGTTGACAGCTCCGGTGAAAAAGGACAACTACAATGAAGTGCGGAACTCCAAGCAAGGTACGACTCACATCCTGCTCTTCGCTCAAATCCCACTTACGTAATGCAGTGAGAGAAAATCCGGCCACGTTAGAAAAAGAAAAGTGTCAGGAAACAGGTTCAGCTCCAACTGTAAACAAGTGCATTGTTAGTGAAAGAATGTCCCATTAAAACAGTAGGCCCAGTCGCCAGGTGTCCACTTCCTGCTGTCGTCAAAGAGAACTTCCTGTTCTAACAATCAGAGCCAAACAGTATGAACATCCGTTAAGACTAAGTGCGCAAAACTCCATTGTTTCATACGGGCGGGGGAAACCTTCGCCCATTGTTCAGTCATTGGCTCCTAATAACTCCTAACGGTTTAAATGTTAGCTGTAGTGATAGAAACAATGATGCAGCAGAGCTAAAGGGAAACACAATATAACATAGCAGGCATGTGCTTGGCTCTTTGTGCTCCAAGAGGATACTTGCTTGTAGATAAAGACTCTATTACCACAATCAAATAGCATAAATGTGTGCGACATGATAAGCTCACAGCTTCCTGGGATATGGGAGCTGTTCATGGGAGCGCTGATGACAATACAAGCCCTCCTTTAATCCTCAGACTCCTTTTGTTTCCTGAGCGTGTCCTCTGGCTTTGTTTTTGCAGGTGTTCCAGAGCAGGCCGATGCTGTACGTAGAAGCACACACACACACACACACACACACACACACACACACACACACACACACACGTCACGCACACGCAGTGCATGCACACACTATAAAAAGGCTTTTTTTGTCTTTGCTCTGAGAGACCTCTCACAGACAGACACGGTTTTATTATTGTTTGTAGAAAGGTAACTGAACTGCTTTGTAAATCTGTGATAATTTACTAATAATAACATTTGAAGTGTCTTGCCATGCAATTTGCCACAATTATCTTCAGTTGTTACACTTTACAATTAATGAATTCCAGTTAACTAGACGAGTCAGTTCACAGTAGGTCAACTGAACATACTAAGATGTGTCTACAGAAACTAGCCTACCGTACTATTGAACCACAATGTTGTGAGCATGTTAGCATGTTGATGTTAAACACTGTGCGTAAGTACAGACTCCTATTATTTATGTTTTCCCATTATTTGTACCAATTAAAATATTTTTTTTACTAAACTTCTCGAAATTAGGACATATTCAGAAAATAACATCAACGGTCAAAGTTCAAAACCTCCTATCTGCAAAATGATCCAGGAAAAGTGGGGAATAACCCTATCTGCACTTTGTATATTTTTCTTTTTTTTTGTGCTTTTGTATTTTTTTTATTTTTGAATTATGTATTGGGTATCCTTAACAAATAGCATTTTTCAGATGGGAGGTTTTGCTCTTCGGCCATCAATAAAGTAAAAAGTGTTTTTGCTTTGTGTCTCACCAAATGCTCTGAAACTCTAACTGTTGTTGTTAATCTGCATATTCTCAATACTTTATATATTTTGGTTCAAGACGAATGACTTGACATGCAACACACAAATACAAATGTTACATTCGATACAGGCGTGCATGTCATGCAGTCATCGTTCAGCCAGTATCAGTATATTCTCTCAGTGTTTTGTTCCTTCTCACCAGGGGTCAGTGGAGTATGCACAGCTGAATCATGATATGGATCACCACAGTGACCACGGTAACCATGGTGACCACTGTGTCCAAGACGACCACATAGATGAGATTGACATCGACAGTGTTCACATCGAGACCGTTGACCACGGGGAAGGAAAACCGGACGGAGTGCCCGACTGTTAACCGACCAAGAAGAATATTTATTCCTTTATTTATCCGGCTCGTTAATGCAGCTGGAGTCTTTTGTCCTGAATGACCTAAAACAGATCGAAGCATTTATGTACTTTTTGTATTATTGTAAAGCTTTGCAAGGAACATCCCACACTGTAGATTCACTTGCTTTGCCTTTGAAGGGCAAATAAAAAAAAAAAAGAATGTTGTGAAGCGAAGTGTTTCCCTTTCCTTCTCTGGTACTTTTCTTGTCCAGACGCAGAGAGAGGATGTGTGTTGCAGCCACAAAGGAAAAGACATTCAAGTCTATATCCTTCCACGGGTGTCAGTGGTGACAGAATCTAAAAGGAAAGAGGTCTTTGAAGTGAGCGGAGTAGTGATGCTGCAGCTTTGGTGGCGAGGTTTCTGACTGCATTCATGGACTCTGTGAGAATCTGTGTTTTTAAACCACGAGAGGACGGACTTCAGGCGAAGCTGCGTGGAAACTTAGTGCCATCTGGCTGTGAGCCGCCTCACTGCGAGGAGGGCTTCATCACAGATGTCCGTTTCATGTTCCATTATCGAAAGCTTTAATTGAATGATTTAATATGAACTTATTCAAGGTCTCCAGACACCAGATATGTTCAGCAGGCTAATCTCTTGCTAAACTCAACACAGCACAGGAGGATAAAGCACATTAATAATTGGCTTTAAGTCACAACGTAATGTAACAACATACTGCGTGTTGGAGTTATATGTCAAAGTGTGTTAGATACGACCACAACTACCAGTTAATTGCATTGCTTCAACTGTTGATTACTTCTTTAGATTGATTAATTCATTTAGCCAATAAAATGTTTGAAAATAGTAAATGACTGTTGCAAATTCCCAAAGCCCTGGTTGATTTCTTCAAATTGCTTATTTGTCCAACAACATTAGCAATTTACTGGTGTCTTGCTTTTGCTTTAAAAATGACTTAAGGGATTCATTGTTGCTGATTCATTTTCTATTGATTGACCCAACAGCTTCTGCTTTCGTGTAAGATCTTCATGAATACACATTTTTTCCGAGCCGATCCATTTCTAGAACCGTCACTTTATTGCAATGCGAGCACTTATCTTTTAGTGAGTGCAAAGCATCTAAATAATCTCTCTTCATGCCCTATTTTTGTATTCTTTTTAATTGATTGTTATTATTCTTTTACGTGGCTTTAGAAACTTATCCGACTTTGTTCAAAGACAGGTGGGTGTCATTTTGACATGTTGCACCTGTCTGCAGGTAAACTGGGGCAAGCGGAGCACGTTACAAAGCTTCTGGACCTGAAGTCGAGGGCATACATTGGGTTCACTCAGTTCACGGCAACTGCCGTCGACAGTCTGGATTATGAGGATTTGTGTTTTGACAGGAAGCTCTTAAGAGCACCGAACAGCAGATGAAATCCATGTGGGAATCTGCAACACCTGACACCACAGCTAACACCAACAGCCTGCCACGGGCTCACACGCTTTCATCTCCATTCTTAGCACCGACGAACGTATAGACTGTTCATCTTCATTATCTGACTTCTCTGTGTGTGTGTGTGGGTGTATGTGTGTGTGTGTGTGTGTTTGTGTGTGTGTGTGTGTGTGTGTGTGTGTGTGTGTGTGTGTGTGTGTGTGTGTTTGTGTGTGTGTGTGTGTGTGTGTGTGTGTGTGTGTCGTGCCAGTTCACAGAACTGTCTGATCCCTCCTCCTCACCCACCTCTGAGCTTTGTTCACCGCTGCAGTTGAGCTTCACGAGTCTGTGCACAATATGTGACAGCGGCAGGGTGTGGGGACGATATTTCCAGGGGTTTGCACCATTCCCTCAGGCCTCCCCACGCTCTCACATGCAGAATGATACGTGTGCTTCTCGGCCTCTGTCGTGTCCTCGGAGGCATCTATGAATGGATACGACTTCAGATCCGTGCCAAAATGAAAACAAGGCTGCTACTGCTCTAGGAGGAAAGGGCCGCGTCTCAGTCGACTCATGGTTAATTAATCACATTACTGAACCAGTCGGCCTTGACAGGAGGGAACAGCATATTCTGAGGCACACAGGAGCTGATGCTATGTGACAGGAGAGTAACTTATACGGTATCAAAGTTGTTCGAAAAGGAGTATAATTACAGAGAACAGCTTGCTTTGGTTTTATTTTTGGATGCATTTTAACCACAGGATATGGTTCAAACCAGTGTGTTTGCAACAGCTACTAAACTGTGTGTGAGACAGCCAGGGAAGTAGAGAGTGCTTTGAGGTCACACTCGTCTCAGACACCAAACACTGTGCCCAAGGATGGTGCTGTTCTGCCTTCAGATCATAACTGTCAGGAGTGAAGATGCTGGATTTACTGCTGTTCCCAAAGCTTCAATGAGTGAGGTCATGTGACCTGACACACCTTTCGGGTTCCTGTTACAAGCAGGCACGCACCACCAGAGTAACTCTGTCATATGATCAATGCTTATGGGGGCCAGTTGTGTGGTAAATTTTGTACATATGGTCAGGGTGATAGAAGGGTCTTAGAGAATCCAGCGTCTCCTCTTTATTACCACACGTACTCTGTCCGTGTCTCCGCCACGTAACCTGATCCAGCTCCTCCTCTATCTGGAGCACAACTCCTGAACTGCCATTGGCTGCTGTGCTAAAATTAGCATATTGACCCCTGTGAAATGCATTCTGGGAATATCCTGCCTTTGACTTGGCCTTATGGGGCCAGGGCTGTTGGTGGTCTGCAGATGCAGCAATGAGGTCATCGTGTAGACCTCATCTCTCCTGCTCCTGCAGAGGAACGTTTATGTTACAGAGGAGTTCTTAGCCACTATGGAATTATCCTAAGTTGATGCGGTTACATATTTCACATCATCATCATTTTACATGAGTTGATTTAATTCCTGAAATGATTTTTCTTTCATGGGTTATATTTTGCACATCCTGCTTTTGTATTAATATGTTCTTGTCATCAAGATGCAGTTACAGTAGTTGTAATAGGAGTAAAGGCAGCAGTACATCCCACATTACTGCATGTATGGGCTGTCTTCATAAAGATTAGCCATATCATGTATAACTAACTTTGCACCACAGAGATTCAAAGCAAATACATCACTATCTGCATCAACTCAAGTCAGGTTGTGCAGCATTATTTCTTAATTCCCTAATAACTGTAAAGGCAGAAAAAGAACAAATGATGGAGACAAATGAGTTGAGACGTGTTCAATTCAAAGTTTTTCAAACATTTTTATTCATATTCAATGCTCGTATTATGGGTATATTTGAGGAATGGTTATAAGTCAAACTCGTAATCATTGTTTCTAATCTTCGCAATTTATTAGAGAATATTTGCTTTAAACTGTGAATCGATGCGTTATGCAAACCACGACCTCCATTCAATGTCAAGCCTTTCAAATAACTTTCAGTAAAATTAATTGGGAATCCACAGAGATATTTATCAAAAGGCTGGTATTTAATGGCTCATTTGTCTTCCTACATACCACTCACTGGTAGGAGGCTCATTAAAGAGTCGTGCTGGGATGTTAGAGATGAGTGCCTGCAGTAGCCCACAGTCTGTGTTTGAAACCTATTAAATAGTACATTGATATAACTGAAGAACAGTAATTATTCATGCAAGTTATATAAGTCAGGTGTTTGTATAATGCGGCAACAGTTTTCTGGTGGGAAAATGGTGCAAGTAAAGATCAAATAAGTAAAGCTTTGAAGCTGGTGTCACTTCTGGTGTCCCGACACTTTGTACGATTTTTTATTCTTGTCATTGACAAGCAGCAGCATGTCAGTGTGCTGTAGACTGCAAAGGCAGCACAGGCTTGTCATTATGTCAAATACTCTTTTGTCCTTCATATGTCGAGTAAAGGTTAGATTTAGTAAGTCCACCTGTTTGGTGTCCTCCGTCTTTAATTGCTTAAGCTCTCACAGATCCCGGACATTAATTCATCGTAACCTTGTGCAACCTGCCCAGAGCACACTGAGGGTTCACGTCCTCTTCTTCATTGACCACTGGCTGAAACACACTCCCTCATTGTGCAATCGAGCATCAACACATTAGGCGCACGTATGCACAACTTTTCACCTCTGACCTCCTTTTCCATAGATGCAGGTTTGGGGTAAGGTAACCCAATCCTCACACAAACAGTCAGCCTCCCCTCTGTACTAAGTCTGAGTCCTATTGCTCGCTGAGTCCCAGACAGCTGCTGTGCCTGTTTACTGCCTTTGCCTCTTTGCAGGGCAGCGCTCTTCATGCTCGGTTAATGTCAGCAGCAGTGTCTCCCAACGGGGACGCTTTTTTTCCCCCCATGTCCACTGGATGGCTTATAATTATTCTTAACAGTCTATAAAAGCTTTGAACCATCTCATGGGACTGTTTATTCAAAGCTGTGCTGGAAGTCTTTTTTAATTCTGGGTTACATGGGTCACTGGAAAATATTAGAGTGTAAAGTGTTTATGAGGGGGTATGTACAGTCGAGAGGCGCATGGGTTCAAAAGCTCTGCCCTCTCTTATGCCAACATTTATACACGGCCTGAGCAGTTATATTTCTCTTGGAATGAAAAACAAATTTACACTTCTCCGGCAGCCAGACAACAGAGTTCATTCACCCCCACCAGTCTGCACCTGTTATCTACGTGATAGCTGTGATATTAATAATTTCAAACATTTTTAATATCTACATTTGACCTGACACCCAGATGAATTTAACAGAGGTTTATGTTTTATTTGAGAATATGTACATAGAATTTAATACAATCATATAGCTGCTGTCTGATGTAACCACTGTAACTGCTCTCCACAGGAATAGAAACAAGTCTGTAAAGCCACTTTCCCCCAGGACAAAAAAAACACTCTGATTCTGCAGGTAATTATGTGGCTGTCCTGAATAAAACTGACTTTAAGCTTTAATGGGTCTCTAAAGTCTGCAGCGCTCAAACTAAATCTTAATCTGGGTGCTGAGACCAGAAAAGGCTTGAACATGTATATTATTTGAATATCATGGGGTTACAAAAATATCCATTCATTCAGTTTAGTAATAAATATGGAGCAATTCCCATGGAAACTATGTGCTCATGACTCGGGGGTTCAACAGGTTAAGACTCTCGAGGCATGAGAACCATGAGGGACATGCAGCGTATTTTAGGACCAGGAGGCAGTTGGACAGTTTCAACAGCAAATGGCTCAATCTGCTTTTGGTTGGCTTGTCTACTGCGCTCACTTGGCTCTGTGTGGGCACTCTTCCTTTTGGGAATTCACCTCATGCCAACTGATCTTGTAGTCTACACGAGGATCCACGAAGAACATATTGCTCAATAAATATGCTTTTGCTGTGTTAGCGGCTCTTTCATTTACATGACAACGCAAATATTAGAGGAAGAATTTATTTGCTTTTCTCAAATACACTATCTTAGAGTCCCTGGTGTCTGTTATGTTATTTGTTTTCTTCCAAGATAATATAAAAAAAGTAATGCTTCTTATATACGAAGCATTATTATTGATTTGTGCTCAAACATTACATACTGTAACCTTAATATTTTCATTATGTTGTTGTTGTATCAGTTGGAAGTTAAACTATATAAGTCACCTGGTGTAGCTTCAGTATGCTGACTTCACAATTGGTAATAAACAGAAGGCCATTAAGAATATGATGACAAAGAACTCCCAGCTGCATCTAATGTTTATAATATTGATTTCCATTTCTTCCATGAGGGTGGAAAGTTGTACAGATACAATCCAAGATCTTCTATTAAAGATCTGTTGCGAATCTAATTATTGTGATTTCTAATAGCTATTAGGTGACCTCTGGTTCGAAACGTGAAGCCAATGCTGAAGTACCTTAAACTTGCTTTCTTTCTAATATAATTCTTAAATGCTAGTTTCAAGTCAATACAGCATGATGTTCATTTAGCAAATTAAGGTCCCATTTGGAGTAAAGTAGACCATAAAGCAGGGTATGCTTTAGGGCGTGGCTATCTTGTGATTGACAAATCGCTACCATGGCGACATGTCAATTAGAGGAGAAAAATGTCTTGTTTGTTTGGTTGTCCATAAAGACACTCAGGAGTTGGCTCTTAATTTTTTCAGGTTTGTTAATTTTGTTTTAAGCATCGCTCCAAAATTAGCATCCCAATTGATATTACAGTTAATGTAAATCACGGATGCACCTTGCTAACCGAGTTAGCTAGTGCTAGCATTAGCTGGTAACTTAGCATTGGCTATGTTAACGTTGCCCTGCCGGGCCTCGCTCCTCACCAGCTCCCCCCTCTGTTCCAAATATGATCCCTTCTGGCTCCAAAAAATAAGATGGTGACGGCCAAAATTGAAAATGTGGACGGCCAAAATGCCAAACTTGAGGCTCAAACTGGTCCACAAACTGTTCGGCGAGACTGAATATCAGGGTAATTTCAACTTTGAGTTTCTACAGATGGCTCCATCTCCACAGCATCACGACTTCTCTCTTTGTCGCTGAATGACAGACTGGCTCCTGATTTAGATTCCAGCCCCTTTTTCTCAGCGCACTGGTTTGAGAAGATGGGACCAGAACAGGTGATGTTTTAGTAAAGGTTTTTGTAGACGGTCTGAGTTTTCTAGACACCCTGTGCCTTACTTCTATTTAACATTCCTGCTAAGAGTTCTAACAAAGCTGTGAAGCTGTTTGTTTATGCATATGATTATTCAAACGCATGACTTGTATTACACTGACCGTTTTAGACAACAATGTTTATGAGGATGGCAGCCTGCATTCATAACATGCTATACACAGACAGGATGATTTACCGCTCTTATTTTTAGGTAATGTAATCACCAACCTGCCTCCTACCTGCATCACGTGAGTCAGTTGGGTGTTATGCATAGCCGGCTTTTTTGTAACATGTATCGCCCAGTGATAAGCCTCCGTGACAAGTTGCCATTAAAGTTGTCATTCATTTGGCTTCAGCTGCATGTGTCCTGAACTCTTTGTCCCTGAATACTTGGCCGCATGGGGCCGAGAAACTGTCGTAAAGTGATGCAAATGGCTCACTGGTGGCACCAATTGACAGATTGTTTCCACAATTTTGTTGATAATAAGCCAGAAAATGTCATTTGAGTTCCGGTTGTCTTTGACCTAAAAGATTCAGCTCCACGAAAAACTTTCTGTGAATGAATTTTAAATGTTGGTGTCTAAATCCAAAACAACAAGAAGCTAGTGCCATAAAATTTAAATAATATCACGACTAGAATCTCAGATATCAATAGTGATGCGTGTTATAATGAATAGCAGCTAATGTATCATGTAGGGCGAATGCATCATTGATAGGCTGCTTGTGATGGAGCTTGTTTGTAGCAGAAACTAGACCAGCACAGACAATCTGAGATGGTTGAAAGATTAATGTTGTTGATGTTCCTGTTGGAGCGAAGTACCACATTATGCATTTATTTTATTGAAAAATGTATTTAGAAAATCTGTCCCATCTAAATTTTTTATTGTTCATTTTAGTCTTTTGATAAAATGAAGGGCATAATATTTTAATGACCAGAGAAAAATATCATATGATACATATCCTATGAGGATAATCAGGAACAGGAAAAAATAAATAAGTAAATACAATATAATAAAACAATAATAATAAAAATGCAATACAATAAAATAGATAAATAAGAGATAAATTGCAATGAAACAGAAATCAATATTTTTAAAGAAAGTTGTATAAGTAGTGGTAGATTAAGATTTTACTTACACAGGGCTGCAGCTATCATTAAGGACGATGAGGTCATGTCCTCTCTATTTTTCATTTTATTCTCAGGGAATGTGAGGTTTTTAAAAAGCCTGTGGGGAGTTTACATTCTGCCATTAAAAATTAACACATGGTGGATTTTTTATGAGCTGATTCCTGCACTTTCTGGTCTCAGTATACTTAAATCTGACTTATTTCAGGCCAACAGGAGATATAGTGAGACTTTGAGTTCTTGCAGTCTAAAGAGAGCTTAGCAACATAATCTAAATGCGTTATATGTAAGGAATAAAACAGACAATATAACTAAACAGGTACCTGAGGAAATATAAACTATTAACATTTTCGAAATGCACATTTTATTGTTGGTGTCTGGTCAAAATCACACAATAACAACAGCCAATGGATTCCCGACTAGAGTGAGAGTGTTGCCTCCCCGAGCCTCTGATCACAAAGTTATGGTTGCGTTAAAGCGTTTAATGAAGCAAACATCCTTGAAATCCTGACTTGGGACCTTGTTGTCTAACTAAAAGTCACACTGAGAAAGCTGATGACACCACGTAGACGTGTGACTCCATCCCTGTTCTGTCAATGATTGTTGTGGCTAATATTGTCTTTGGCGACGCTCCACACACCTGGATGTTTTCAACTCTGACTTCTTGGTAATTTGACAGATCATAAGGGCAGCCTGGGACTATGTATAGCAAGAAGCTGTAACGCCAGAGACCTCTCTCTGGCATTTGTCCAAGTGCGGGCATAACACCAGGCTGCAACAGACAAACAGTTGTCACATGCTGAGGTTCTCTTTTCTCCTGGTGAGAAAGTCTCTGTGGAGAGGAGTGAAGTGAAGCTGGAGGGAGTATTGCATCTGCACCCCCACAATACCATATAAGAGACCTTGAAACCTAATAGCTGTTGTGAAAAGTCTCTTCCTCGAGCTGTGCACATTCATGTACTCTCACTTCAATTTGTCTTTAATTTGTTTGGAGACCAGCAGTGCAGGGAGGTGACGGATAATAATTTGTTTTGGCATTTAGAACTGGGAACAATTCTTACCATAGCAGAAATGTATTGAACATTTCCTGTTGGGATAATCTGAGTCATGTGATCTCCCTCCTCTGGTTGTGCATGATATTGTGAAAGTCCTTTGTGTTCTCAGTTCTTTCTGCAGTCACACAACTGGTTTATAACAAAGGTGAGCAGGTAACCTGAAGTGATAATTCATATGAATAAAATGTATAGTAATGTGGAATATACTGCAATGCATTAAAGTAGGTGCTCATTACAACAGTTGACATCCATTTCTGGAGCAAGGTCCCATCTTAAGGAGTTGGAGTTGTGGTCAGAAACACAAACCTGAGGGTGGCGGTGAAGCTATTTCCTCTGTTACATTGGCAGCATCTGTGAAATGCCCAAGACCTCTTCCAAAGGATTAGTGAACCAGTTAAAACCAGCACTGCCCGTCATAGAAGTCTGTCCAGTTAAGGGACAGCTGGAGCCACCAGCACAACGTCACACAGCACCATTAACACGTACTGCACGACACTCACGGATAAAAACATGTGTTATTTTACATTTTGAATGTTACATTTAAAAAATCAGAAGAGCAACACAATTTCTGTTTCAGAGATGTTACAACCCGGTTCAAAGGCAACATTTTTGCTCTATTTGCGTCAATGTTATTTAGGCAGTCAAAAGTTCAGTGTTGTAAATAGCTACCTTTCTGGCAACCGTGTGACTTTTCATCGGCATCTGAAGGGAGAGGTTACATTTAGGGGCTTCATGACTACACTCCCATACATAACCTCCTTAGTAAAAAAAGTTTATGGTGTATCTAGTTATGATGCAAAGAGCAGCCATGAAGTGTCCCATGACGGACCTGCGGGTCAACGGAGAACACGAAAAGAAACATGGAGAAACATGGAGAAACATTACTCAAAGATATCCACTTAATTCTAAAAGTTAAATAAAAGTGTTTTTCAAATCAACTTCTTATGACTCTGGTCTACTATGGTAATATTGCACCATCAGGTATGACGTAAGCAGACAAATCAACAACACATGCCTCAAATTAAACCACGTGCTATTGCTGTTTGCTGTTGTTTATATGTCCTGCAAAACCTCTCTGACATTAATACAACCAAAACAATGTCATTCACTGAAAATTGGCATATGCTGTACAACTGCTTCTAATGACCCCAAAAAAAGTAAATAACATTGGAGTTATAGTCTCCCTCTTCTGTCAATGTATATCTGATATCAATCATGTTTGTTTATGTGGGAAGATGTAGATATTAAGCAAGACTCAGAGGGAACATTTTGGTTGTTTTTTATGAGGGGTGGGTGCCGTGCATGTGACTGTACGATGGGTGGAGCCGAACAGTGGCCACTCATTTCTAAGCTGAAGTCACTGGATATTAGGCCCTAAAATAGCCCGACAGAGGGTATAAAGGGGTCCTCTCCCACTTTCCCCATCAGACGACAGTTCTGTGCAACAGCAAACACACTGTGCAAAAGATCAATTCGATTTCAGCCGGGAGAACTTCACAGCAGGCGAGAAAAAGAGGACTGTACAAGCTAAAGAAGGGGATTGGATCACAGTGAAACACAGGATTTGAGAAGTGTTTGTAATCTGCAGAAACAGCAGGAGATCCTCTAGCTGGGAACCAGAGGGGTACGAAGCAAGCGAGGAGAGGACAAAAAGGACACAGAGCAAAGGATACTGCTCTTTCATTTGGATTGGTGTGTTCTCTTGGGTTTCTCACTTCCCTCCTCCCGGGCTGCCAGCAGAGGGGGAGGCAGAGTCGCAACCCCCCCCCCCACCTCCCCCCCGCAGGGATGAAGTACAACTACCATGTGCCGGTGTCAACGTACACACGAAGCTCGCTGTACACGCCGGCATACCACACACCTACCCACTACACAACCTCACATTACACCCCAACTACACCGCACTACACATCCGCATACACCTCTCCAACAAAGTACACCCCGACACAGTACAGCACGACACATTACACCCCGTCACAATACACACCCACCTACAAGGCCGCATCGACATACATCCCCTCGTACAGCAAAGGGTCGCGGTACAGTGCAACACGTCGCACACAAGCACAGGAAAGCCCTGCACCTGTGATACCTGTCGCGCCTGCAAAGAGAACTGTGCACTTCCCCAATGACATCATCTTCCAGGATATTGTTCGACGAGGAGATTTGGAGCAAATCGGTCGGTTCATGAGAGCGAGGAAGGTTCGTGTGGATACACTCTTCCACTCAGGTATGTCTCCACAACTTTTCCTTTCTTGTTACATTGTCCAGAATTTTTTCTTTTCTTTTCTTTGACTTTATAAATAATACCAGCCGATAAGGAACTGACTGCATTGCTGCAGCCGAGGACTGACTTAGTCTCATGTGCAGGTATGGCAGCGCTTCATGAAGCCGTGCTCACAGGAAACCTGGAGGTGGTGAAGTTGCTGGTGAAATATGGCGCTGATGTTCACCAGAGAGACGAAGATGGCTGGACGCCACTTCACATGGCCTGCAGCGACGGCTACCCGGAAATTGCAAGGTGACCTTTTGACCTTTTAGTCTTGTCTGATCTTGCTTCCCCTTTTTCAGCAAACTGATCGCATAGAATGAAACATGAACGACTTCATCAGCTGCTGTTGATTTCTCAAAATCTAAATAAATTGTCTTTAATTATTATATTGAACAGATAACGTCATTTAAAACCACGAGAAATACGAATGCTTCAAATATCCCTCATAGATTAAGAAGTCACATGATCGCAATTACCTTACTGAAACTAAGTTTATCCGGATATGACGCTAGTAGCTTGACTGAACATTAACAACAGGGAATAAAAAACACATTTGAAACAGTGACAGCCTTCATCACAATATACAAAACATTGTTTTTTGACATTAAGCAAGCCCAGGAATCAAAAGAGAGGATAATCATTGAATAGGAGGAAATTTAAATGTCAAAATATAAGGGAGGATGTTTGTGGTGAATTATATCCATAAGAAGACATTTTGGAACTGATCCTCAAAACATGAAGCTTCAATACAAACATCACTGAACTTTGACAGTTCCAGTTATTATGAGCCATTGAAGAAAATCTGCCGCAGTAATAATAAACTATTCTTTGTTTTTTATATATATATATATATATATCTGAGAACCTCTGGTTAACAACGCTGTGCTTCATTCTCCACTCAGTTATCTGATGTCGGTGGGCGCCAGCACAGAGGCAGAGAACGAAAGTGGAGAAAAGCCTGCAGACCTCATCGACCCAGACTGCAAAGAGCTGGTCAAACTGTTCGAGGTGGGCTGCGTGTGATCGGGCACCAAATGGATCCAAGACGGAGCAGCAACCAAGACAGAATGCTGAGCAGCCACTTGGAAGAGAAAGAAAAGCATATTGAACAGTAATAAACAGTGCAATACAAGAGAAACTTGTAACGGGGTGGAAGAACATAATCCGGGGTTAGAGCCGTGTAATGACCCTGTAATGCAAGATGGTGGTTCTGTGTGTAAGTTTCAAAAGTTATTTTTTATGACGCAGCCTTAAAGCAATACGCTATGAGGCTGCATTTCTCTTTCTGGTGGTTTATTTTACTTTATTTTGCGTTTTTGTCATATACTGCATATACATATATATTGATTTCTAAAAGAAATAAGATTAAGCTATATCCTCATGAGCATTTTGGTATTTTAAGTAGCTGGTAGCGCCCTGCAGACTGTATTTTTCCAAACAATTATTATTATGCATATTGAATTTACAACACAGAATTTTGTTCTGAGATGTTTGTATTTTATAGACTGAGTTATCTATCCTCGCTGCTGGGCAGAAAGAGGATCAGCCAAATTAATAATTGATACTTCATTGACGGTCATAAATTAAAAAATGATAATAAAAATAAATGTTTAAACGTCAAGTTTATGCTGTTTAAGCACTTTTACTGCTGCAGTATTTCCCCTGGTGTATTGCTGTTGTTTTCTGTCGTAGAAATACGAATGCGAGCAAGGAAAGTCTTATAATTTTCTCCTCAATAATTATTTTTGTACCTTTTCATAAATAAATAAACCTTTTATAAATATGGTTGAGTTGCTGTTGTGTAGTCTGTATGATAAAAAAATGAATATGTCACAAGAACTAGAAAGAACACACCGATATTTTCATCACGATGTCTTCAGGCTATAGCTTTTCGACCATCCTCTTTGTGTAAAGCATCTTTACAATGGTACAAGATTACAGCGGATACATGTGACCTCAACTTTTGCCAGGTTTTGCTGTAAATGATGGCAAAATATATGCTGATATTCCAGGTTTGGCATCCTAACATGAATGTAGAATGGTAATACACTAGCAACAATGAAAAAAATAACTGCCATGTTATATTTTTATGAAAGAAGTGGAAAAAAGTAAGTGCAAAGACATACATTATTATTGTTGTGTTTTTTATCTTCATATATATATATATATATATATATATATATTATTTTATTTTTTTTATATACATTTATATTTATATTTGTACATAGTAGTTCTACTTTATTGTCTTGGTTTTGTTTTTTTGTTGTTTATTTTGTCTATTTCTGTGTATGTAGGTTGAGAGCAATGGGAAATCCAGAGTCAAATTCCTTGTATGGGTACGCATACATGGCCAATAAAGCTGATTCTGATTCTGATTATAAATCAACTAGTGTATTATTATTATTATTATTATGATCATCTTTATTATGATTATTATTATTATTATTATTATCATTATTATCAGCATGATTATTATTATTATTATTATCATCATCATCATCATCATCATCATCATCATCATCATCATCATCATCATCATTATTATTATTATTATTATTATTATTATCATTATTAGTATTATTATCATTATTACTATCATTATTGTTATTATTATTATTATCATTATTATTATTATTATTATTACCATTATTATTATTATCATCATTATTATCCTAATATTATTATTATCATTATTATTATTATTGTGTGTAATATCACACGTATTACGTCGCCGTGAAAGCCCTTTCACTTCCGTTTTGTTTTCCCGGAAATGATTGGTTGGCATTGGCAACGTTTTAGCAGGTAACGGCGCACAGTCTCTGAATAAAGAAACCGAAAGGAAGGGTTGTAAAAAAAGGTTTGTTGAACATCTTCAGACGGTGTCCTTTACCGTACACGTTGAAAACGTTACAAGCGCGTTACGTGCATTTCTAATAAATATTTGGGACCGGGTAACCCTAGCAACATCTTAGCTCATTGAAGCTAACGTTACGACAAGACAATGTAAATCGTCCAGCTAGCTAAGCTAAGCTAGCTCAAGCTAGCTGGCTAAAGTTAGCTGGAATGATTGTGTCAGCACATCTACAGTTATCCGTCCCGGACGGCGCTGGAGGGGGGCACGAATCCCAACTAGCAGAGAAGGTTTTAGAGACAATAAATGTTCTTCGTCCATGATAATGTGAGCACCGGGTATCGTAGTGAGCTCGTCTCTGTAGCCTGATGCTAACAGGAGCTACTGAAGGGAGAACGTAAACAAAAGCCCCCTTGGTTCGCTCTCCTCACTGTTTGTGTTTGTCTCAGTCTCGTAGCTGTGTAGGAATGAGATCACGTTGGGCGATATGAGTTGACACCCCTTGACTTATAAGTAACGTCACCTGACTTAAGAGAACTCTTCAGATGATATCGTCTGTTTTAACGTGAAGGGACTTTACTTTAGTCACACTGGGGGCTAACCAGCAGTTTAACTAGTTTACTAAGAATTAGTTTTGATGTCAATGTAGATCTGTGTTATGTGATTTAGAAACAGAGTTCTTAGATCATGTAGAAATGCTATACTTGCCACTGTTGTTTATTGTTAGAACTCAGCTGAGGACTTCTGAACCTTTTTATTCTTCAAACCCACTCACCATAGAGGAGCAAGGAGCGAGTACAGACTGCAAACAGAATGACCAGGTTTGTGACAAGTTAATGCACTGAAGTGCACAAGTACAATTAGACCAGCGTTAACAGTGTTTATTAATATTTAATACAAGTTGATTTTATGTATGTACTGCTTTGGGATTGAGAAAGTGAGGAATATTTTTCTGAAGTTTAGTTTAAAGACTTAATGAATGTCTATTTGTGGTGCTAATTTAGCTGTTTTTATGTTTGTGAAGCTCATCTGCTCCCAGGATGGTGAATAGTTACAAGCGGACTTCAAGCCCCCGATCCCCGACAAACAGTGGGGAGCTTTTCACCCCAGCACATGAGGAAAATGTGCGCTTTATTCATGATAGTAAGTACACCTTCTAACATTGATGTGTTGAATTACTTTTAAAATACTCTTAAGTATTTCATTTTACTATTGCGTATGACTCATCTTCCAAAACTACAAAGAGTAATATATTGATAATAAAGTGTGTTTCTGTATTCAGTATATTGTTCAAGTCATATCTCTTTATTCTGATCACTTAATGTGCAACAGTTAAACTGGCACGTGTAACTTCAGTTCATATTGCTTGAATCTAGAAGTATATGCTCTTAGCTTTTCTTTTTTTTTTAACAGTGTGTAGAGCAAGAAAACAGGTTATGTACCCAGTTTATTGTTAGAAAGCTATTTGTAAATGCAGTCAGTCAGCTTTCTTTCTCCACACTTAACAGTATCTCATTCTCAACACTGAAACTCAGTGATTAATCTATTTCTATTCTTTGTGAAGAAGAGGGAACCACACCCTATTTATTGTGTGGGTGTGTGAAAGCTGCCCTGTGGAGGTTTCTTGTGTTACTCACCTAATTGCATCACTACGCCCATTTTGTCATTACAACGAGATTTCAAGTCTTATTGCGTGTATCCTCGAGGTCTAACAGACGTGTCAAATGCATTTCCTACCTCAAAAAAACATTTGTATCTTGGTGTGTTACTGCCACCTGTAGATCAGTCAAATAATGTGAAACCATTAGCGTGACTATATATTGTGTCCCCTGTTTGTGCACGGTGGAACGCACAAGATAAACAAAACGGTGACCTGGAGGAAAACAGGTCATAGTGCTACTATAGGTTAAAAATTCCACAGGGAACCTTGAAGTCCTGAGAACAGTATGTCAATGAGGTCCGACAGTTAGGGTAGTGATCGCGTAGTGTTAATGACTACAGACCATTCCTCAGATTTACTTTTAATGACTTCAGTCATCATCATTAAAAGTATAAATAGTGCTACATTATCTGAATCAGACAACTTAATCCCCCACTCTGAGTACAAGTACTGGCATTGAGTACTGTGTAAAGTGCTGAAGAATTAGTTTGACATTTTGAAAATGGCAAACCTGCGTTATCTTCTTATTCACCTTCAGTCGGTCTTGTCATGTCTTTGCTAACAAGTCTGCGTGGTAGGATGCAATTTCCTCTATGTAACAAATGCATTGTTGTCTTTACTCTTCCTCAGCCTGGCAGTGTGTTCTCCGAGACATCAGATCAACACAAAACAGTGAACGTAATGACCGTGGACCACAGGAGTACGTGGAGAAGAACCCCAACCCTAACCTACATTGTAAGTAACAGTGTAACTTGCAAGTGAAGTAATGAATAAAATTAAATAAAATTAATCAAGCACAGGCCAATTAACAACTCGTTTCTGTCTGCTCTTCACAGCTTTCACACCAGTGGACCTAAGCGACCTCAAGAAACGCAACACACAGGACTCCAAGAAGTCCTAGTCTTTCTCATGACGGTCCAGTCGCTTCTTTCCACCCATTATCCTCGAGAACTTTTCCTCCATCAGCCAGAAAGTCAGCCCTGTTGGCCAGTCTAGCACAGAATGCCAATCTCATTTCTCAACTCTGGACCATAGCAATGCCTGTCTCTTTCTTTGCCCTCTACAACTGACGACGAAGAAAAGAACCAGGATCCCAGGGAGCACAAATCCTCTCGTCTCTTGGTTCATGTTTTTTTTTCAAGTCACCAAATTTTCATATATACATTCTTTATGTGGATGGGACTGATGCAGACTTTCATCAAAATTTGCTGACATCTGATGCTGAGGTACAAACTGTCAACACTCCACAGGACACAAAAGACTACAGTCTTAAATATAAACCTTTTCTTTACTACTGCTACTTATATGACTTTGGAGGAAAATGTGAAAGGGCTGACTTCTTTTTTTGTTTGTTTTTGTTTTGAAAGATAGTATGATCAGTAAATTGTAGAAGTAATTGAATCGTCACATTGGGTATACACTTTGGGCAAGTTTTGGAAGCCAAATGCAATGTAGAAGGCCAACGTTTTTATTATATATTTTCTTGCCCTCAAATGGACTTTACTAAGTAGAGACCTCCCCGAGTATGCTGCCCTTGGTTAACCCCCCTAAGCCTTGAAACAAAATGTTGAATAAAAGACTTTTACAGTACTTCTGCTTGTATTGATCCTACATAAATATTGACCATGGAAAATGGAAACTAAGTTAAACTTACTGCAGGGTATTTCTTAAAGCCAGATAATTAGGAGAAAAGATTATGTTATATCATTGTTATAATTAATTTGGAGCTGCTGCCAATGATTATTTTCATTCTACATTTTTTTTATTCATTGATTAATCATTTCATCCATAACTTATCAGACAATAAACAATTTCTTAGAACTGTGTTTTATGTTAAATCTGCTTGTTTTGTCTGACGTCTAAAGTCACGAAAGGCCGAGAAAACCTCCAAATATTCACATTTAAGATTTTTAGCTTTGAAAAATACTCGCACGATTAATCAATGAACAAAATAGTTGCAGATCGATTTTCTGCCAATCGGCTCAGCACTGATTTGGTCCGGGAAGTCTTTGAGGGTCGTCGGACGGCCCAACACGTATTACGTGATGACGTCACTTTTACGTGCAGTATGTAACGCGCCAGCTCGTCTATAAACAGCCGCCGCTAGTTGTATTGTGTATTCCTCGTCGGAGCAGAGAGCGCTGAGCTGTGACGGAGCAACGAGCAGAACCAGTCTAGGGTGTATTTTTTATATATTGCGTTTGACAGTTTAGCATTATCGGGGCAGCATAATGGCGGATAAAATGGATATGTCTCTAGACGACATTATCAAGCAGAACAGGCAGCAGAGAGGCGGAGGCCGAGGCGGTGGAAGAGGCCGAGGCCGCGGAGTCTCCGGCGGCGGACGAGGAGGCCCCGGGCGTCTCGGATTCGGCGGCGGCGGAGGATTTGGAGGCCGAGGCGGATCCGGCCCCATGAGGAGCCGACAGAACCTGAGCCGCGCTAGAGGCAGACCAACGCCTTACAGCAGGGTATGAGAAAATTAAGAGGAGTGGGCAGGAAAATGGAGAAAACCCCCAACGGCAAAACGTCCTTCTGTTTCCAGTAGGCGTGCGAGCTAACCCTCGAGCCGGCTCGCTAGTCGGCCGAATAAAAGGGTTGCTGTGACCGCCGAGTCTCCCTCGGGGAGGCTCTATGGGTTTGCGGTTAAGCTTTTAATGGAAGTTTTATGCGTAGTGTGTCCCCTTCTCCCACCACCCGTATGTGTTGCAGCTTTTTTTTTTTCCAAGAGGAGGCCCCCCTTTGGAGGAGCGAGCGTGTTCGCCATATTGGCTAACTAGCTCAAGCTGGATCGGGAAGGCCCCGGCGGCGCCATTTCCAATCCGGCACCTTTTTTTAATTTAATCTAGTCGTCCAGGGTCAGTAACGAGCTGTCCACCCGACGGTCAAAGTGATGATGATGAAAGGAAACCACTTCATCGAGAAAATTCACCCTCAATTTTTTTTTTCACACCACTTTTGGAGCATAGTTTTTGTCCTTTTGTTCGGAGGTGGCTGGTGTTTCACAACAAAGGCTGGTTTGTCGGCTTTTCACCCGGTGTGGCTGTTACTTGAGGATGGATCAGTGGACTTCTACCCCCTGATAGTGTTCATGTAAGGCGCACCCATCACTCCTTAAGTGTGAATGAGTTTAGACGAGCCCAACAAAGCCCCAATCAAAATGGCGTGGTCTCAAAATGGACGCACAGATAATCCACGCTCTCATAGAGGGGATATTAGGCCCTTATCTAGGTTTTTTTTTTTTTCTTTTTTTTTTTTTGCAAACCATCCCCATCATCTTATGGACACTTCCCCCCCCTTCACGATAGCCCTTTTCGTGGCTTGGTAAAGAACTTTTGGTCGTGCCAGGAAATACGGTGCAACGCTGGAGGCAACGCTGCTTCAGATGGCGACCCCCTGTGTACCCGAGGATCACATCTGGAGAGCCTTGGGTGGAGGCGCAGATGGCAAGAGGACAATGGGCAATATTGGTAGCTAGCCTGGGTGGGGCAAGTTGTTCAGGGGTTAGTATAGACATTTTGGGGGGTGGGGAGGGCTTGGGGGTGTCATTGAGTAAATAAATGGTCTCAGATAAATAGTCTCAGCAAATGCCACTAGACCTTTTTTTTTTTTTTTTTTTATTGTTTACATTATATAAGTGATGTACAACACATTCGCTTGTGATTATTTGGCTGTTTGTCCTGTGCATGTCCTCTGTCTGAACTGATTCACTTGCTTGTAGTGATGGGGTGGGCAGGGAACATTTGGGGATCCTCTTGGGGGGGGGGGACTGAGCACCCTGGCCCAGTTGGAAGCGGAGCCCCTGCTTGCCCCAACACCCAGCCGTGTGGACTCTGTGATTGACAGAGGCAAGGGGATCCTGAAGTCAGCAGGTGCGTTCTCTTTCATCTGTTGCAGCCCAAACAGCTTCCAGATAAGTGGCAGCATGACATGTATGACAACGGCTTCAGCGGCTTCAGTGGCTCTGCTGGAGGTGGCGGAGGAGCTGGTGTAGAAACTGGAGGGAAGCTCCTTGTCTCCAATCTGGATTTTGGGGTCTCAGATGCAGACATTCAGGTACTTGGATTTTTACCTTTGTCCATTTCTTTGTGGTGCATGTTTGCCACGTGTGGGTCTAAACAGATGGAACAAAGGAATGGCTACTCAGTACATCCCCTCTTTTTTTTTTTTTTTTTTTTTTTCTCCCAGGAACTTTTTGCTGAATTTGGGACTCTCAAAAAGGCTGCAGTTCATTACGACAGATCAGGAAGAAGCCTGGGGACAGCAGATGTCCACTTTGAAAGGAGGACAGATGCCCACAAGGCCATGAAACAGTACAATGGCATCCCACTTGATGGTATGCCTCAAACTCAAATCCTATGCCTTTTGTCCCCATGCTTTGTATTATGGCTGCACAAATATTTTCACTACTTTTTTTTTTTGTTAGGGCATATTACTGACAGTTTTTCCAGCACTACTGTCCTGCCTACATTGAGGTTCATGGTGTCTTTGTCACTTTAGGGCGGCCTATGAACATACAGCTCGTCACATCACAGATCGACACACAGAGGCGGCCTATGCAGGGGTGAGTGCACTCGTCTGTTGTTCAGGCAACTTGACTGTAAACCTTGTGGACCCCGTGTGTGATGGGTGCTGTTTTCAGTCTGAACAGAGGTGGTGGAGGAGGCATGCAGAGAGGCCGTGGGGGCGGCTTCAGAGGCATGCAGAGAGGCCGAGGAGGACGTGGTGCAGGCGGACTTGGAGGAAGAGGTCGGGGTGGTCGCGGCGGGGGTGCCAAACAGCAGCTGTCGGCAGAGGAACTTGATGCCCAGTTAGACGCCTACAATGCCAGGGTAGGTTCAGTTTCAGTAGGAGGAACTTGATGCCCAGTTAGACGCCTACAATGTCATGGTAGGTTCTGTTAAAGTGAAATGCCTGTCGTCGATTTACGAAAACTGTTTTTGTCAGCTGTCTTAATTGATTCTCGTTTTTGTTTTTGTTTTTCCTCAGATGGAAACCAGCTAAGAATTGACCCTCCTCTGGCTTTGTTATCCCTTCCTGTCTGCACAGAAGGGTAGTTGTTACAAATGTGCAGAATATTTTACACATGGTTGTCTTCTGATGTGATTGAAATTATTGTTCCAACCTCTTCTTTTAAATGCCCGATGTGTTTTTTACCAGTATTTTTGTTTTCCCTTTTTCCTGACTAAAATGGTTTTGGCTGTAGGTTCATGTGAATTGGGGTTATCCTGGTTCTTTCTTCTACCATGTAGTTAATGACACTTGTAATAAAACCTACAGTGCGTATTAACCAAATACTGTCTCTGTTTCTATATCCAAAACTTTGTCATTATTATTTTTAAGTCTTTACAGTTATATTGTGCTAAACTTAAAAGGGTAATTTTCCACTTGTTTTTTTTTTTTTATATACCTGGTCTTTTACAGTATTCAGTTTACCCACTTGATGTATATTTTGTGTGATTTCAATTAGTAACCATGTGCATGCAATCAAGCTTTCCATTATATCTTAAGCAGTGCCTCAATGTGAAGGACAGGATAAAGTTGCATCAAGTGTTTTTGTTATCGTTTGGAATAAATATTTGTAATGTTTTTGCAACAAATCTTGGAATCCAGAATTCCTCAATAGTTATATTTTGAAACTAGAGGTTCAGCTTTCTACCAAAGGCGCCCAATGAAATGCTATCGGAGCAATAACGTAACTGCTGCTTGTTTCTCAGTCTATTGTCCCAACAGCTGAGCATTGTCACGATTAAACTGCTCGTCTTTATAACACCATTCATGCGTCACTGCTTTAATGCTCTACTGCATCCCAACCACTAGATGGCGTCATGTTCTGTCAACCTCACGGTAATGAGGTTTGACCCTACCGTTTTAAATACACTGAAGGCAGTGCCTGTGTGCCGCACCTATGATATGAACTGAATATATTATGTACCTCCTCGGTGGATAAACTTCTACAGTTGCCCAAAGACTGCATGAGTGAGCTAAGATGGAGGTTAAAGTGTACTTCGGAGTGTACGTGTAGCATAGCTCTGCATGCCCGCACGTGTCTTATGTGCAACTTGTCCGGAGGGCTGTCTGAAAACATCAAGGCACCGAGGTTTAAATCAAATACTGTTTCCGGTAAAGTTTTCATAATTGAAACGTAAAGCTTATTTATTTATATATATATTCATATACCATTTTTTTATTTGTCTGCACGACATCACATAGTGGTTTTATCTACGGGTGAGTGGACACAATAACCGGAACACCTGATATTAACCCTGTTTATGATTGTAAAGTATAAGATCTTTACTTTAGTGGCAGTAATACCTCAACGTAAAAATACTACTGTAAGCTATTATATTGAGTTACGTTAACAGCTCTCAAGGAAGCAGCGTTCCAGTGTATGCGTCGGTGGCTTTTATTGTGAAGGATACAACGGAAGAAGGGGAAGTGGAGAGTGGTTCTAGTTTGGTTGGTGTGAGGAAGAAATAAAGTGGATGCCGTCTTGTGCAGACTACGGAACCCCGTGTATAATTTTATTACTGTTATAATGTATAGGAGCACAATAACCCTCGGCTATACTACAGTTAAAAATAAAGCTTTTGAGCTATAAAAAAAAAAGTCAAGTACATTTAACGACACGACGCCGAGTACACGCTTTAAAATATGCTTTTATTTTGAAGGCCGCACACCGGACGTGGCCTCCCCTCAGAGCGGGACGTTGGCTCCGATTTTCTTCCGCTGCTTCACTTCACTCCCTCTCGCCACCCTCGACAGGAGACTGTCCCAGTGTACCGGCGGAATAACGGTAAGAGTCGGTCAAACTCTTCTAATAACTACTTTTACCGGAGTGGGTGTATCTTTAAACGATAAGCACTCAGGTGCCGAGTGGCTTTGGTGTCGTTAGTTACGAGGTTTCGGGCACCTGATGAGGAAGTACCGTTAGTACCGAGTTAACGTGACCCCCCCCCCCCCTCTCTCAACTTCTATCACGTTACCAAAAATATACCTAACTTCGTCTCGTTCGGGCTGTGTCCGGTTAATCTACATGCTACATCGAGCTACATTAGTACTTTTAAAGTACTAAACTCTTAATCCGTTCACTACTTGCCAAGTCGATATAAGTTATTCGGCGGCAGTGTGCTGCTCGTTTCCGGGTGTTGAGCCGAGCCGAGCCGAGCTGTTAGGTAACTATCAGCCTTTTGGGTTTAATTGTTCACACGATAAGCGAATGCGTTGACTAGTGGGGCCAAAGTGCCTTCAGAGGGGTGTTTTAGTCCACTTTTAAAACGCGTATACGACTCGACTGTCATGAGGCACGCGAAGAACATTTTCTTGCCACTTCCTGGAATCGATGCTTGCTCTTTTACCGTGAGTTGGCCTGCAGGGCTCACACCTTAAACCAGCCACCGTTTAGGCTTTTTAAAGGCTTTCGTGGTTAAGTGCGCGTAGGTTACACCTGCTGAGAGCAACTGTGCTTCAAGTGACAGTCCCCTTTATGTACTTTGGTGTCAAGCTGTGCGCTGAATGACTAATAAGTGATTGATTTTTTTTTTTTTTTTTTTTTTTTGCGCTCACGCAAACCGTGAATCCTCAATTTCCTTCCTTCCTAAATGGCCGGGAAGATTTTTTTTTTTTTTTTTAAATCTTGGATCATATTATTTTATCTCCCTTAGAGGACTCTCTGATGACACAATTCTGTCACAGCCTTTTTATTTGCCTCATCTCTACCTGAGAATGTGCAGCTGGGGGCCGGATGTCTCCTTTTGCAGAACTGTTCCTCTGGTTTGACCTGGTTGATCTTGAGTCGGCCCGAGGAGCTACAATCATCTTCTAAAGCATCAGTGTCGCTTTTTAATTAGAGGAATTCCCTGACAAGCAGTATAATCCGCTTTGAACATGTTCAAACAGTGTAAGGGTCAAAACCACAGACCTGAACTCTAAAATATTGTATATTAGTGTGTATTTAGAAAGCAACGGTGTGTCCATCCTGTCTATGAAACTCAAGATAAGCTGTTAAAAGCTTCAATAATACTACCATTTATTTGGTTTGTCTGTTTGATCTCACTATAAAGTATTGTGGGGACCAATACAATGCTCCCCCTTCGCCTGAACAGCAGCTTTCAGGAGCACATTATCTCAACGATGGACTAAAAAGTGCAGTAAAAAGTTGGTAGTATTTTAAAAAGGCCATACATTTTTTTCACCCCTGATTTTTGCCTTAAAACCCTCAGTTGTCTCTGGCCTTGTGGGTTTATACCCATTGTAATATTAGGTGTTTGCCGTCCTTGAGGGAAACCTTTATGCCGCCGTAGTTCTTCATCATGTAGAGGCCGTCGCCTCGACCAAGGCCGTTGCCCAGGGAAGCAGACCCCGATCTGGGAATAAGCCCTGACCTTTCAGCTGGCACCTTGGCTATCCCATTCACTGGCAGCTTCCTGCTGCTGCACGCAGGGATTTCTCACTGGCTATTTTTAAAGCTTCCTATTTGTTCTGGTTCTTCCTGGGATAGAGTAATGTTTTGTTTCTTGTTCTCTCACAGCCGCCCCTCTCTCCCCCTCTGGGGCTCATTTTCTTTGTGATCAGATCAGTCTTCTTTCCTGATGAAGCAATTTCTGTGATAGACATCCTGCAAATGTTATCTTGGTTGCGAAGGGGCTCTTTAGCCAATAGCTTTTCACTTCATCAATAATCACAAGCTCATAACAAGTTTTCTGTTCTGTTCCTCGTCTTATTAGAGGTTGATTTCCTGTGCATCGCTGCAGCTGCCTGAAGCTCTTGGTGTCACACTTCCTCAAAGCTTTGGTATGCGTTGCACTGCACCCTCAACTTGCTCTGACCCAGCATGATCTACTGACTTAACATGTAGCCAGTGCCCTTCTTTATATCAATATCATTACAGGATCTTAAAAAAAAGCAATAGGGTGGGTTCACCACACAGGTGGAACGTTAGTAAGAGGAGTTGTGCTTCACATTCGAACTATGTGGTTTTGCACGCAAAAGGATATGAATCAGTCATCTCGCCTGAAAAAGGAAGTCATTTCTTTGCAGGCAGTCTGAGATGCAAGGCGTGCTTGCATGAACTAAAAAGCTACGGCTGCTACTTGGGAACTCACCTCAAGTATAGAAGCGCAGCGGTCACCAGATACTTCTACCACAGCTAGTTACCCACTCTGTCCCTGTCTGTTAAAATCTAAATCAACTCAAAGGTGGCGGTGCTTGGGGAAAGAAGTCATGAAATGGTTTGATTACACCATAATATCAGCTGATATACATCTAATTCTGTCCAATTGTATGCATGAAAAAAGTGTTACTAAAGACAGAAATATGGTCAGTGGGGAGTGCTTTGAACACATTGCTGAAGGATGTACTCATTTCAAAAGCTGCAGTTGCGTAAGAACTGTGCAGAATCAGTTATGCACAACAACCTGTGGAGGCTAAGTGTGGTTTTTTTTTTAATCATTTTTTTCACATGTAATAAATCAGCTTTTATTAATGCATCGTGATAAGGATACACTGAAGTGTGGGGAACAAAACGGACAAATGCAAAGGTCTCTGGCAGACCTGTTGCATGAAAGAGACTAAACGAGATCAAAGCAGCCGTGGATCTGTGAGCGACATCTTCAATGCAGATGTGAAGTCAAAAGCTAAAGGTCACCTCGCAAAGGTTACCAATCCCCAGTTGCTTTTATTGAAGCAACATTTGTATCCCGTTGTTGTCTCTGATGTAGATGCTGTGTTCCGAGCAACATTTTATTGCTATTTAATAAATGCATAAGTATTCATTATTAACATTCGTCAACTTCCCAATATTATCTGTGGAGGTGGCTCTACTGCGCACCAACTACAAAGCTCCTGTTGGGTTTCGTGTTTCTCTGATGTCTGGCGGCCACATGCCTGCTGCGTTATCACCTTTGCCCCATTGTTGTTCCTCTCCATGTGTTCCTCTCTGTGAAGAGCCGGACCAGCAGCATCCACCGTGTGATCCGTGGCATCAGACGGAGCTTATGAGATCACCTCACATGACACTCAGACATGAAGCTGTAGATTCAAACTGAAAAACTGGCGAGTCACGATTTTTTTAGTTTTTGATATCTCAATTATTGTCAGCGGAAAAGTCAGGTTTTCACAATTATTTATCAGGGAGTGTATTATTCGACAAACAGACATAATAATTTTAATCTTAATAAAGCCAATGAACTCAAATAATTATCAACAACTATAGCCAGTAGAACCGCTTTTCGTAACGTTTGACTACTTAAAAATAATTAATTATGGTTAACTTGGGAATAAGTTATGGATGCACAGAGAGGGAGACCGTCCTCATTCGGTAATATCCCCACGAGATTCCTAAAGTAAACAGTAACACGCGGGGACCTACTCCCGACCGAGTTTTAAATGTTTTGGTCTCGCTTAGTACGTTAGCTAGTTAAAAAAAAAAAATCATTACACCTTGTTTTAGGCATTATGGAGTGGATGATTATGTTGGATTATATTTGAAGTGTTGGACCCCTTTGCGGTCTTTTTTTGACGGCATGCTTTGCAAATTGGGTATCCATACAACATGCTTCAGTTGTGTTGTGGAGCAACAAGGCAAGGTGAGGAAACCACAGATTTCGTAGCTTCTACAATTCTTCTGGTTGTGTAACTGTGGTTATGGGAGGTTAATCCCGACTTCTCCCACACACACACACGCCTCACCACTTCATACAGCCTGTAACGTCCCACAGGGATTCCCTGGTCCTCATTGAGCTCGTTGATCTTCAGTAACGTTTGATGACACTAATGACTCCTGTCAAAGACAATCCTCTTCATATGTCACCACTGACACCTCCCAAACATTTCCTCTCCTGTCCCTGAATGCCTCATTAGCCGTAAATCCCACTTTCTATAATCTCACAGCTCAGCCGTGTTGCTAAGGAACGGGCCTAATCTGAAGCCTCAGCTGCTGCCAAGCCTGGTTTATTTGTAAAACTGTGCCGCTTATCCCCATCAAGCAAAGCGATTATGCTCCTGTAGGAGAGAGCTGTGAAGGCGAGGACACCGAGGTGGTTCGATGGCATCTCCAGTGTTTGTTTGCATAATCTCATGACCTGTGTGTTGTTTCCCCGCAGGCCGAACAATCACCTTCTCGTGTTTGTGTATAGCCGGTTAGGTTAGCCAAAGCCCGTATTGTTGGTCAGAAAGACGTTGCATCATTATGAGGGTGGTGATGTGAACAATGTTTAGGCTAATCCATTTACTCAGTGCATGGGCCTTTTTTATTTGCTCATTCAACTGTCATACTCCTGTCAAGATGGCATCTCAGTGATGTCTGTGTGCAGACAATACATAACTTATAAACAATACATTTTTAGTTTGCTTATGTTGGATAGGTTGCTGAAAGTGAAAAAATGCAGGGAAGCTGCACTGGTTTATGCACACTAAGTAATATATAAATACCATATGCTACCTAGTTCGAATCTTTTTTTTCACATTTCTTTTTAAAATTGAATAATCTGCTGGTTATTTTTCTTGATTAATTGATTCATAGTTTGATCTACAAATATCCATCACAATTTTAGATAACCATCTCAGAAAATATTACTGTTTCACAGTATCATGATTATAATTTATTATTATTATTATTCACATTGGTTCTTGAAGGAATGAGAACAGAGGTAAAACCTGATTTAAAAAAAATCTACACTATAATATGTTGTTTAACCTAAAGCATGTTAAATTAACTACCAAATGGAAAATGACGTCAGCTGGAGCGTTACAGTGCAACCTGACCGCTTCTGTCTGAACCTTTAACACTCACTTATGTTTTTTTTTTATTTTTTATATTTCTTAAAAAATAACTTTCACTTATCAAAATATGGGCAAATTAATTTATTGTTGATTTACTAAAATCAATCGAAGCTCTACAATCAGAAATCCTAAAAAAGCACTGCACCAATTTAGCATTGCATCGTTAACATTGTCTTTTTCTGACAGTTTAAAAACGTTGAAATCCGTGTGGTTCCCTTTTTAAAGTCCTTTATCTTTGCCCTCCGTGGACCTAAACATGTAGCAGACCCCTCCTCCACGTCTTAATGGACCCTTCCAGTGCGTCTAGGTCAGCTCTCTACCGAAGGTTTGTCTGAAAGGACCCGTCACTTCCTCCTGAGTGACAGTTTGGTATGCTGCAATCAGAGTGCAGCTTACTGCAGGAGAGTAGAGGAAGTGAGCAAAACAACCTGTTGGGTCCTTCGAGACTTGGATGGCACCACCGCTGTGTCTTCTGCTCTCGGTTCTCTCTCTCTCACTCATCCCCTCTGACCAGAAACACTCGCACACAGCTGACCGCCTGCTGGCAGAAAGGGGATTTGTGCTTGTCTGGGAGCCCGGAGGCCCCGCTTGGTGAACGTTGCTGTGTTCTCAGTTCCTGCTCAGCTAATGGCCAACTGTGTGCGGCAGACACAATAGAGCGGAGAAGGGCGTCACGCAGGCAGAGCGACAAACCAGTTATTGTGCGTGGAGTTTTGTAGCCGTGTGATTTATTGTGGTTCAGATCGTAAATGGTGTGTTGGTGGAGTACACGTTCATCAAGTACCACTTCTGCTCAGCAAGCGAAGGCTGCATTTGCATTTTTTTTATGATGTGTTTGCTTTCTCTGTGTTGATTTATGATGACCTTTAACTCGCATGTTGGCACTGATTTACAACAGCAAACAAAACCCAGCCAACACACATTAAGGGATTATTTACACTGAGAAGAAGCTGAGTTTAATTAGACTTAAATGGAGAAGCAGTTTATCACCTTATGCCTTCCTCTTTTATTTTTAGGGTAGTTGGTTTTTCTCTATAGATTTGATCACATCATTGACATTCAAGCATCAATCTTCATGGGCCTTTTTAATCCTTAAGCATAACTCAAAGGAGCAATATGAGACATTTAGAGCATTAGTATAGAAGCAAATGGCTATTATATATATATTTAAAAAAAAAAAAAGAGTGTGTGTATATGTTGAGAGCCGCTGAGAAGCAATCAAAATGCTCCCAATCTCGTATCTTGCACTATTTTAAGAAGGAATTTTTTTTCAGAGCAATAAATCCTCTTCTACAGTTTGTCTGCTCCGTTTCCTGCTTGGCTGAATCACTTAAATACAGGAAGTTGGGTTATTTCAACACGCAAACGTTGAAAGAACATGCCTGCCTAAATCAGGAGATATAAACCATCAACGAGCACATATTTTGCAAGCTGCTATGAAAACAGCCGAAACGCCATTAGACGTGTGTGTGTGTGTGCGCGTGCAGGAGAACAGACCACACAGAACAGCTGTTATGAAAGCAACATCATCCAGCTGCCTCTTGGCCTGTGCAGGTGTTGATCAGCGTTGTGTATTTCTGCGCCCAGCATCTGTGCACCAGATGTTATCAATAGATAACTTTATTTATTTTTTTCTCACTGCTTTTTATGATCAACATTTGAGTTTTGTAGCACCTCTTTGTTCTCTCAAAGATGCCGATGATCTCACTTTGTTGTTGTGCCGTTCCCTGCTGAGGATCAGCTTCCTCGCTCCTAATCAGGAGTAACTGGTGTAACCGTGCAGCTGGGTGTTCGATGTCCACATCAGCACTGCTGCTTTCTGAGAGACGAGTGAGGGAGAAGCCTGGAGCGCCGATAATCATCAGCTTTATGTCACCGCCCCAGGATTAAACCGGCTCCACAGCCAAGTAGCCTGAGAGCGTAGCGTGTGCTGGCTCTCGTCTGGGCTAGTGTGTACGTTTTTGTGCGCTTATGTCTCAGCATACCTTCGGGGTCTCATCCCAAATATAACGATAAAGGTACAAACACCAGAGATCACATTGTTCCTCTTACAGACGGTAAGAGGAACAATGTGATTTATGGTGTTTGTTTCTACAGGAACTGCTGCTTTACACTGCTGGCCCCCCCAAGCTCAAAGTTCAGAGGTTTCCCTCTGGATAAGTAATCTGTAACAATCATCCAGCAGCCGGATGTCTCACCCTGTGCTGCCTTCGCCACATGGCGATCCAATTTCATGAAAGCAAAGTGAAGATTAAAAAAGAAAGGTGTGTGTGGATCCCCGCTGTCTGTCCCTATTGCTCCGGTTCCCCGTTCTCTAACCTCTCTGCTCTCGCTCTCTTGCTGTGGTTAGCACACCGTGATGGAACATCAGGAACCCACAGAAGAGCAGCTGGCAGCGATCGCAGTAGCCGAAGAAGAAAGCGAGAAAGCAGTCAACTACAAAGCTCCCGCCCAGAAGACCTTAGAGGAGATCCAGCTGCTGGACGAACAGGATGAAAGCCTGCGCAAGTACAAGGCGGCGCTGCTGGGCAATGTGACCACGGTGGCAGGTTAGTGGTCCCTGCTCTGTAACTCTCTGGGTCTTCTACAATAACAGCATGCATTAGCTTACCGCGCTCATCAATAAGCACCTTATTTTGATTTCATCCACCAGTAGCATCTGAAGCAAAAAACACTGAAAACATAGAATAAATATAAAATGTGTACATGTGTGCCCATAACATTCTCTCCCAGAGCTGGTGATGTTGCTGCTCTATGTGTCGGCAGTCGTAATAGTGAGGGATCTAACCTCATGGTGAGGGATCTAACCACCTCCTGGTGAGGGATCTAACCTCATAGTGAGGGATCTAACCACCTCCTGGTGAGGGATCTAACCTCATAGTGAGGGATCTAACCACCTCCTGGTGAGGGATCTAACCTCATAGTGAGGGATCTAACCACCTCCTGGTGAGGGATCTAACCTCAGTTATTTGTTGTGAAAACAGTTCACTCATTGAAGGATTAAAAACTGTTCAGTTGGTTGACAACAAACGATTAAACAGATTTATACACTGATGTATTTATGAAGTATGGCTTTTGTAAAATACAAAATGGGTTTTGTAGTAATACACTGTGCAAAGATGAGTAGAGTTTTTGTGTCGTCTATATTGATATAGAAAATCTTTGAATAATATTCACTCTACCAGTTATTTGGAGGTCCAGGTCATTTGAAAAGTAAAAAAAAACACAGCAGCAAATATTGAAAGTTATCATTTCCAGCAGAGGTCGACCGATGGTGTATTTTTAAAGGCCGATATAATAACGATAGTTTTGAGGAGGAAAAAGCCGATAAATCAACCGAAGAAATAAATCCCTCGATATATCGCTTCCGTAAATCTTATATTAAACATCAAACTCAAAGTAATTAATAAATAGATCTGGAACTGAAGCCTGTCTTGTATCACGGAAGAAGAGCTTATAGTGTTCGACTATCGTTCCAATATTCGAGAGAGAACTTTTGTTGCGGTTTGCGGCAAAATTAGCTGTTCACCAGTACCGCAAAAGTTTAAAATGTAATCGCATATAAACTATAAACTATTTAAAATGTCACTAGTGTGTGTGATTAACCATCTGTGTGGTTTTAAAAAAAGACAAAACCTGCTGATAAGACGTTTGAAAGCAAAACAATTGAAATGAAAAAGCATGCTTGGTGAGATACTTCCCTTTTTTTGCACACTTGTATTCTCAGTATTTCTCTCCTATGAAGTGATGGATTGGTCGTATGGTCATAATTTCTCTCTCTCTCTCTCTCTCTCTCTCTCTCTCTCTCTCTCTCTCTCTCTCTCTCACAGATCCCAGCGCCCCAAACGTCCAGGTGACGCGAATGACTCTGGTCTGTGAGACGGCTCCGCAGCCTTTGGTCCTCGACCTGAAGGGTGAGTAGAGCAGACACACACGACAAAACTCAACACCACATTCTTTTGGACTATCAACTGATGATTTATTGTTGACGACGGAAAGATTGTTTCACCTGGAAGCACAGATGCCCACATTTAGGCAGCTATCTTCCTTACAGCAGACACACTGGAATAATGAGCTCATAGTAACATTAATTATGAACAGTAATCACTCCCATCCTTGTGTACAAATACAGACTAAATGGCCCGCTGGGTCATTAGTCGACTAATTAGTAATGACAAGATCCCCGTGTTGGTGGCTTAATGAGCCATTTCCTGATGGCCCTCCCTCAGTGGTCCCAATGAGCGACAACAGAGCTGAGCTCACTCTGCCACCTGGTGGGCAGTGTAGCTACTGCAGGGGCATTTAGAAAATCTAAATACAACTTGCATGTGCTTTTGAGAATGCATTTCTTCTTTCTCTGGTCAAAGTAAACCAAGCTGTGTTGCTTCTCCCCCCCAGGAGACCTGGACAACTTGAGGAAGAGCCCGTTTGTGCTGAAGGAGGGAATCGAATACAGAATTAAAATCAACTTCAAGGTAAGAGAGAGTCTGGTCTGTGTCCAGCGCAGGACTCCTCTCTGTTTGTTGTCTCAGGCTGTTGGAGTCCTGATGCTGTTAGTGAGCCATCTTTGTTATGGGAAGCTGTTGAGCAGGATGTGATGCATGTCGCCATTTACAGGTCAACAAGGATATCGTGTCAGGCCTGAAGTACACCCAGCAAACATTCAGGAAAGGAATCAAACGTAAGGCTGCCTCCGTTATCTCATTTAATCTCTGCAATTATTTAGGTAGGTTATGAAATTACATGTAAAGTAGCCTCCTTTTACATGAAGGAATGATGAGACATTTTGGGAAATATCCTCACTAACTTTCTTTCTAGATGACGAGATCCATATCCATTCATGTAGCTTAGTGCATATTCCCCCAAATGACGGACTATTCCTTTTAAAACCCTTGAGTTTAAAAAGACCAAATAAACTACAACGAGAACGCTGAAGTTCGTACTGTATGTTTACGTTTAGTTTGCGTGACTTATTCCCAGTGAATAAGTTGGTAATAAGCCACTTATTAAATCTAAATCTCTACAGTTGACAAGTCGGACTACATGGTCGGCAGCTACGGGCCCAAAGCCAACGAGGAGTACGAGTTCCTCACCACCGTTGAGGAGTCACCCAAAGGCATGCTGGCCCGCGGCACCTACAACATCAAGTCCAAGTTCACCGACGACGACGAGCACGACCACCTCTCCTGGGATTGGAGCCTCACCATCAAGAAAGACTGGACAAATTGATTCCCGCTCGACGTCGTCCATCAGCGTCTTCCTCGGCTCTGTCCCTCTTCCTCCTTCTTGCTGTCTTTCCATTATTCCTGTCTGGATCATGTATCGATTGAAGCTTCTGCTCTCTCCGTCCATCGACGCCCCTCTCTTCCAGATCCCCTTTCTTCCCCTAAATTCCAATCACTTCACCATTCCTCCCGCGTTCGTTTGTTTTCACCCGCCCTTCTGAAATATCAAATCTTAAAAAAATAAGAGAAAGCAACCAATGTGCACAATCCAGATTTTGCGGTTATGGTTTGTTTTATAAAAGAAGAAAAAAAGTTAAAAAAAATATTGTCTGTAAACTGCTTTTGGAAAAGTGATAAACTATGTGATTCACGCTGCCCTTTAACCCTTTCTCCGCTTCTCCTTTTTCATTCGTTAATTTTTCAGATTGTTTTGTACGATTACCGCGATCTGCCTTGAAAGCGTTGTACAGGAAGCAGTAGTGCTGCATGTACAGCTGTACGGTCACTGGGCCACCATTGGGACACGGCCCTCCTAAAGCCTAAAGCAGATTATACGTACCAGGCTCTTGGTAAATAATTTTGAATTCAGGCCACGTCTCTTTCAAATGATTTAGCACCCTAAAAAAGTCTGCTGAGAGAACGGGGGTAAACTAAATGACCTCTGACCCCTTGTGACCCTTCGCTGAAGGTGTGGCTGTTCCTCTCCCGAGCAAGAGCCATGTGGCCTTAACAAAACCCCACAGGAGGAGATAGACAACCTAATGGAGCCATTTGCCTTCACATTATTTTTGCTAGACCATCATGTGAGCTCTTTTAACAATACTTGTAAACATGGACAGGGAATCAGGACTTTTATCACCTTTTATATATCAGGTTTGATGATTTGTAAAAGCAATTACGGTGTCATTTACAAACATCTAGCATTTGTAGTTTTCTAAATATCAGTCAAATTAACTTTTTCTTTTTTTTTTAGACCATTTACAACAACTGTAAATATCCTGCTTGTGCTCATGGCCTCTAGTCACCCAGTGTCCTCCCGAGTCCCTGAGGACACATTTCCATCGTGTCCGCTCACCTCGTACTAGTTAAAGTTAAAAATGACTAACGCTGACTGTGCCTCGTTTCTTACAACCACACGCTGCTCCTGCTGACTCGGCATCACTGAGGTGAAATGTCGTCTGTAATTGACTTCTGAACCAGTATAGAGACGTCAGTCCCCAGCCAGACGTATAGGTGTTATCTTTTTTTATACACTCCAGAAGTACGGGAATAACTTCAGCTCTCGGACTGATGCTTTTCTAGGTGGGTTGGGTTTGAATGTGTGCTACTTGTATGACCTACAGTTTACTGATCTCCTGTGTTCACATTAAAGTGTTCAGACTGAGTCCGCCTGTGTCCTGCTGCTTTATTATGCCTACACGCCAGCAATAGTTAATACATATATTATGTCCCATTCTGTCATGATATCTCAGGAACGCTTGGAGGGAATTTCTTCTCCTCTTGGATTTGAGGATGAACAGATTACAATCTGGGGGTCAAATGTCACTTTGACCTCACGAAACTCGATTTAATTCTGACATTTCTTTCTTGTAGGTTAAAATGTTGAAACGATTATATTTTGGACCGACCTGCATGTAAACTTACAACCACGAGGTGAAGGTTTCTAGTTCAACCCGCTGGAGGATTTGACTTGTTGCCTCCCTGGGCATTTAAGAGGAAAAAGAACGAGGTTGCTACATTTCTCATTTTAATCAACAGAAAACATTATAAATGGCCGACTACGAGAACAACTTTGACAACGTAGCAGCACAGCGTCAAACTGATTATATCGTCATGTCTGAAATGATCAAACAAATCCCTGAATCATTCAGCGGCTCCTAACGCATGCTGTAAAACACCTCGTCTCCTTCAGCACATTAGTGAGAATAAACCATGTATTAAGTAAACAATAACCATTAAACACTTATGCACGGTACACTTTGGCAGCTGTTTAAGGAGTTTTACCATCCAAGAAATTCTAAATACACACACGCAGTCAAATATCACAGTTGTATATTAAAGCAAGCTGGAGCTGATCCAATGCTTGTGATTTTAACTTTTAAAGTCTTAAATTAGCACTTAGTGGTTATCAGTCGGATACATGCTTCAAATGCCGGAAGTAGTTTAAAAACCAATGGCTGTTTTGTTTTTTTCCTCTTTTTTTTTATATTAATTATTTGGCTTAATTATTGGCTTCAATAAATTAAAAAATAATTAAACTTCTGCATCAGTAAATCTCAATGACAAATACATCACACACTAGACCGTCCTAAGACCGAAACAAAACCCTCCATTCTAATTATCTTTGATCAGTTATGGTCACACAGAAGAAAAGGTATATTTCATTCACATCACAATCTTCCATCCATGTAGAGAAAGTTACCGTTTATATCAGTTTCAGATTAATCATCTTCATAACTAGAGGTCAACTATAAGACGGGAAGTCTTAAACAGTGTATATTAAATAAATCTTGTGCAGTCACTGTTTTCAGTAGCTGCTCATGTTACTTTTTTTTGCTCTTGGTGGAGTTCATGTCCCTCTTGGTCTTCTGCAAGCGGGAGAAGATCTCTTTGAAGAGCGCCTTGTACTCCGGCGTGTTCTGGCTGAGCCGCTTGTCCACCTGCTCCACCTGCCTGCTGATCCCCTCCAGGGCCTCCGGGGTGGAGGGCGTCAGAGGGGGCGTGAGGGGGGCGGCGGCGGCGGCGGCGGCGGCCGCGGCCTCGAGCCCCGCCCCCGCCGTGGAAGGCCCCGCGCAGACCATGCTGTACTCCTTCATGGAGGGGTCCCTGGACACCGGCCGCGAGGTCTGCACCCCGGCGTGGCACAGGCTCTCCTCGTGCCGCCGGCACTTGCCCAGCAGCCCCTCGTACTTCTCCAGCAGCGCGTGGTACTGCTCGTCCACCTCGCGCAGGATGGACATGCCGCGCTTGCGCACTCCGTTGGCGTGGATGGCGTAGCTGCCCTGGCGCCTGCCGGAGGCGTCGCGGGCCGAGATGGCGTTCAGGGCCGTGTCGCTGCAGCTCTTCCTCACCGGGCCCCCCTGCTGCCCCGCGGCCCCCGGCTCCCCGTTAGCTCCTTCGCCCCCCTCCTCCGACCCCAAGCCCTCCTCGGGGGTGTCCGTCTCGGGCCCGTTGCTAAGCAGCGTCTCGAGGCCGTCCTCCATGCCCCCAATCAGGCACAGCCGCGACTTCCTCAGCTGCTGCATCTCCTGGAGCTCCGCCTCGAGCTCCTGGACCCGCAGCTGGCAGCCCTCGGCCCCCAGGAGCCGCTGCTCCAGGCGCTCGAACTCCTGCAGCACGGCGGCGCACTCCCGCTCGGCGCCCTCCCGCTGGGCGCGCTCCGCGGCCACGGCCGCGCGCAGCGAGGAGACCACGCCCCTCAGCCGCTCGTTCTCCTCGTCCACCGGGCGCTCCTCCGCCAGGTCCACGCTGCCCGGGTTGGCCAACAGGAAACCATCTTCATACCTGAGGGAAAGCGTTCACTCACTTAATGACGCGACACAATGACGTCACCAGCGCACCAACCTGGGTTCTTTAAAAAGGCATAAGACAACCTACAATAAATCAGATCATACTAATGACTGGCTTTGAAGTTTGAAGTTTAAATAAATGATAATCTGAATCTTACACTTTGTATGCTGATAATTAAGTATTTTACAGATCACATTAGATAAACGCGTAATGCTCTATGTTTGGACAATCTTCAGTTTTCATCTAATGAGCTTAATTTTAATCAAATCAACTTTAATTAAAAAAGGTAACGTCAAAACATGCAAATTCCACGAGGGTTTGAGACCACAGAGACTGCTATGTTAGTTAGTCCGGCTCGTTTTTAACCTTGGTCTATAGTTCCTATGAATTTCCTATATACATTTCATCGTATAACAATTTCTACAGTTAGGTACGATCTCAGAGAGTTACTCAAATGTAACTCGATTTTGACCAAATATGTAATAACTCATTTGGTTACTTATACAAGTACTTTGATCAACCCAGCAGGTGTCCTGCCGAATACTCTGTGTTGCATTGGCCCCATTCCAATCTGTGTGAACAGGTGCCCTCCTGTACACTAGAAGAGGTGGGTAGTAACCTTGGCGCCGTGACCAGCTCCTTGAGGCAGGGGAACGAGTGCACAGTCTTGCGTCGCTCCGTCTTCTCCCGGCGGAGCCTGAGCTCCTCCAGAGTCCGCAGCTCCTCCACCCGAGTCGTCAGGCTGTCCACCTGACCCTGCAAGGTCTCCATGGTGCCCGTCAGCCTGGAGACACACACACACACACACACACACACACACACACGTTTGTTCAGAGCTCGTTAGGTCATTGCTGAGCAGCCTCTCCCTAAAGCCACAGTGAGCCACTGTTACAACATAAAGAATGTGAAGGAGCAGATTTCCCGAAGGAACAGAGGCAGCCATTGAAATGTGATTTGTGAAGAACTTCGAGCCCCGATTACGATTATGGCAACGCTAAAGTTATTACATCCGCGGCCTCCAGCTGCTTTATGCCCCCCCACCCCACCCCACCCGTTAAAGGCCGATGCTGCGTGACGATGAGGAGGGTGACCCCGTGACGTGGAGTCTTCGTCACCTGTCGGTCTTCTGCTGCGAGGTCTTGCTCTCCAGCACCAGCTTCTCGTTGGTGATCTCCAGCTCTCGGGCCGTCACGTCCAGCTGCTCGTACACTTTGGCGTGCTGCTCGTTCATCTCCCTCAACATCTCCAGCTGCTTGGCCAGGTACTGCGGGGGGGGGGAACGTTCAAATGAGTGGATTATGGGATGCTCGTGGCCCAGAGGGGGGACCTCTGCGTCTGCAGGGTCAACATGTGAAGACTGAAGTATCCAAGTTTGAATAAAATACTAATTCCAAATTTGATAAATAGAATATCTCCATGTAATAAATCATCTGTTACTATGGCATTTTTTTTAAAGATATTATTTTACGACATATTATACATACTATGACATTTTTTATGACTTGTTTTATTGCATACTATACAATTACAATTTTCATTATATTTTTTTAATGACATACTAGACTTTTTATGGAATGCAATATTATGACATTTTCCCCCGACATTCTACACTATGACTGTTTTCAACATAGTGTTGGCTTAACACTTTTTTTTATTTTCACATACTATGCCTTTTTTACAACTTTTTGTCATATTGTTCAAAATACTATACCTATCAACATACTACACTGACTTTTTAAAAACTTTTATCAACATGCTATACTTGTTAAGACATATTTTGTTATGTGATACTTTTTTGGACATACTATGACTTTTTTTAATTTTTCCAAGATACTAGACTATGACATATACTGTGACTTTTTTGTGACTTCTCAACATGTGACTTTTTCAAATGTACTATTCCAGAACTTTTTAGGACTTAATTAGACATACTATACTATATATTTTCTTTACATACTATAGTATGATTTTGACATACTTAAATATGATTTTTTTGGACACACTAATATGACCTTTTAATGGCTATTATCTACAAACTATGCTATGACTTTTTTTTTTTTTACTTTATTGACGTACTTTACTTAAACATTTTTTATACTTGCATCAAAATACTATAAAAAGACTGACTTTTTTTTCTACATCCTATGTTATGACAATTATTTTTTTTTTTCGACATAGTATAGTATAACTCTATGAGCGTCTTTGATATACTATGCTGTTCTACGACTTATTTATGACTATTTGTACATACTATACAATGGGCCTCATTCAAGAACTACTATTTTCAAGTGGCTTGTAACAGACTACACATAGTATCCGGAGACTTTTTATGACTATTTTCAACATGCAAGAACCCCGTGTTCCTTCTGAATGGGCTCGTAGGAGGGATTTAGGAGAACTTGCTGCCTTCGCCACTTTTCTTATATTTTGAATTGTTTTTAATTGCTCCTTCTAGCTCGGCTGAAACGTGCACTCGGAGTTAAGACGTGCGGGACAAGCGTACCTCTATCTCCTGCACTTGCTCCTCATTGTTGATGTACATCTGCTGGAGGGAGTCCTCCAGCTCATTGTTGCGCTCCAGAAGGGTTTTGCCGAGCTCGGCTGCCAAGTGCAGGTCTGACCGGAACCAGGAGAGAAGAGCAGACGTAAACAGCTGACAGCGAGGAGTTCAGACTTCCTCTGGTCCCCAGGATCAAGTTGCACAAGCGCATTAAGGAGAAGCACTCGCTGCAGCCGAGGGACTCACTAAACATTTGAACCCTTCCTCATCGGTCTTCATTTGAAAATCTATTTAAAAGTGTCAAACATAACATCTCGTCTTAAAACCCCGATGTTTCTTTTGGGCCCGTTTCTCAAGTAAGTTGTGTTCGTGAAAGCCAAGATAAGACACATTTTCGTAGGAACCGACTATTAGTCAGAAGTTTCATATTTTTCATCATGACGAACAACACGAGCCTTAAAACACATCAACACAACATACGGAAGGAGAACCAGGGACCTTGCAGATGTAACTACAATACTCCAATCGATACGGGGGGGTCCGAGAGGCGATAACACGGCTGCTGGTATTTGACAAACACAGCTTGAAGCGTCCATTATTCATCTCCTCCAGTGAGAGGAAGCCTCGCCGCATCGAGTGGGAGGAGGAGAATCCTGCTGGCTCGGCATCCTCGGAGCCCACAACAGCACAGAAGGAGACGGGAGGAACAGAGAGCCATTGACACTCATTACTGGACATGAGAGCAGTGTTTTACCACCTCAGGGCTCAGGGCGTGAGCAATGACAGGAACAGGAACACACACATGCACACACATGCACAGGTGTGATTCACTGTTGCTGTATGCAGCTGGAATCCCTCTGTTTTATCAAACATGCTTAACAAGTATCATCACACGCCTGCGTTGTTACATTTGCCTCCGACGCTGAGGGAGACGGGGACCGGCTGTAATCATGTCCTGTTTCAACGAGGCAGAACCGATAACAGAACACTGTTGTGTGTGGTGATGACGAGCTGAGTGAGAGTGTGTGAGGAGGGGGGGAGAGAGAGAGAGAGAGAGAGAGAGAGAGCACAGTGAGCCCCCCCCCAGGTCGGGCTCAGTCCCAGCGCTGCTCCTGTTCCTGAGGGTCGACACGTGCCGAGTCTTAGTTATGTAATTTCAGAATTGTGCGCACGGATGAGAGGAGCAAGAAGCCGGCTGTGCTGAGGGAATAACGATCACCACCTGACACCTAACGACACAAAGGGCCGTGGCGTCACGGAGGCTGTGCTCACGTTCAATCACAGGCTCCCCGGATGACATGACCATGACATCACCACACCGCCATCTGCCCAGACACACTTCATATGTTTGCCAGATCATAATGAACACGGAGGGGAGGAGGAGGAGGGGGGGGGTCACCGAATCTCAGAGCTGGCAGCCGAGAAGTTGCATAACGGCAAAATTTCTGGGGCCAAAACACGGCCGACTTTGAGCCCATGCAGGATGACGTGCGCTGGATCTGACCCCAAAGCCTGGAATCTCTGATCCCGACTAAGGAGGTCCAGTGTGGGTCTCCCTAATCAGATCAACCAGGGGCTTATTGACTTGACAATGCTGAGATGAGATACAGGCAGTATGGCGCACACACACACACACACACACACACACACACACACACCTGCTCTCTGACTATGTGCAGTGAAATGATGAGACACAAAGCTGCTTTAGTTCTGTGGGTCAGCAGGTAATCAGGGGATGGGGTGACGCCGAGGCCGGCGCTGCAGACAGAGACACACATCTCTCTCCTGAAATGAAAGTGCATCCATTTAAGTCGTTACTGAGAGATCTGATAACACGCTGCATCACTTAATGCATCAGTGAAAAGGCCCTTCTGGTTGATTTCCTGCCTTCACTTTTTTTATTTAAAAAGGTCACGACCATCACTGCTGGTCTGTTTTCGGGGTGAAAAATAGTCACAAAATCAATCACTGATCAAAACAACTCCACAATTCAGCTTTGTTTCTCTGCATTGTTCCCCCTCACTCACCATAAATCATGAATCATGCCACTTCCTCCCCACAGATAATCAATGCTTCCCCTCTCTCACGCAGCAGAATGAACACAAGACCAAACTAAGAGGAGAGGAGGGCTGCGATGTGAGATGTGAGATGTGACTCGGCGAGAAGGGAGATGAAACAGAAACAACATTCAGTCAGTCAGTCAGACAGACAGCAGGACTATTCTGGGAAACATCACTGACAAGATCAAAATAATTGGCAGAGGAAGAGGAACAGAGATGCAGATCCAGATTGCAGATGTAGCGACATACAGGGACATTACAGGGATATTACAGGGACGATACAGGGACAATACATGGACATTAAAGGGACAATACAGGGACAATACAGGGACGATACAGGGACATTACAGGGACAATACAGGGACATTAGAGGGACATTACAGGGACATTACAGGGACAATACAGGGACATTACAGGGACAATACAGGGACATTACAGGGACAATACAGGGACATTAGAGGGACATTACAGGGACATTACGGGGACAATACAGGGACATTACGGGGACAATACATGGACAATACAGGGACATTACAGGGACATTACAGGGACATTACGGGGACAATACAGGGACATTAGAGGGACAATACAGGGACATTAGAGGGACAATACAGGGACATTACAGGGACATTAGAGGGACAATACAGGGACAATACAGGGACATTAAAGGGACAATACAGGGACATTACAGGGACAATACAGGGACAATACAGGGACATTAAAGGGACAATACACGGACAATACATGGACAATACAGGGACAATAGAGGGACATTACAGGGACATTACAGGGACAATACAGGGACATGGGTTTACACATGCATGAAATGGGTTTTTACAGTGAATGCAACCACCTCCCTGCATCCATCCATCCATCCATCCATCCATCCATCCTGAAGCCCAGTGCTCGCGCGGGGCGTTGTTACACCCCACCACCCGAGCCGGAGGCAGGAGCAGTGTCTCACCTTGCTCCAGGTCCCGCTGGTCGTACCACGGCTCCTCTTCCTCTGTGATAAACTCCTCCATCCTGCCCGCACGGAGCATCGAAGCTGATGAACTTCTTCTCCTCCGGCGTTGTGATCTACTAATTCACGGACGGCTCGAGCGGAAGTGACAACAAACGAGCAGCAGCAGCAGCAGCAGCAGCAGCAGCAGCAGCAGCCTCCCCCCAAGTGTGTCACCCTCTGAGACGAATGACTTGAGAGACCAAAACCCGGCAGCGCACCTGCTCCCAGAGCCGCCTGTCGAGATGAACCACGTGACCGGGCCGGTCACACCTGCAGACCTCAAATAAACCGGCCTGCCCGGCTGCCGTGTGAGGGCCCCGGTGTTCCTCCCGTTGGTCTCCGGAGGCTCTGATGTGCAGCGGGGCCCTGCAGACGCGCATCGGCCGCCCGCTCGCCGCTCAGTGGCTGAACGCTGCCGGTGATGCATTCAGGTGCTGTCGGAAACGCTGGATTCATTGTGGGCACTTTTACTCTTTACCCTGCTGCTGCAGCACCGCCTTCGACGGGTTGTTTTATTACTGCGTTTAAATACTGGTTTGACTCCATTTTACCAGATTAGTGAGGCTTCAGCATTATATTCTACTATATTCTATAAATATCGTCATTAAGGCTTTAAAAGGGGTTTATTTAGGGCCATGCAATACATTTATTCTTCAAATGTCTCTTACAGGGATAGTTCATCCCCAAATCAAAAAAGCACCGCAAACAGAGTGCCATATGGTCCTATTATATTAGAGAGAAGCAGACATATCTACAGCCGACATCTCCAAAAAAAAACGTACACCAAAACAATCTAGACTGATAAACAGCATGACAGGTAAAATATAATATATGTATTTTTTATTTTTAGGGTGGATCTGTCCCTTTACATGGGACACTTAAACACTACCGTGTTTTTTTTTCCTTTTCTTTAACTGTAATCATCTTCTACTATTTGCAAGCCTTCCTTTTCATATTCTAGACGTAAGGAAGTGAAAGTCGTAAGTTACCAGGGGCCTTGAAGGCAGCACCACTGGAGGTGACGTCAACGTCTATTTGACAGCGTCCCCGGCACGGACGTCTCCCCCCTTGTCCCCCCCTTGTCCTCCAGAGCTCCAATTGAAGACATTGGTGTTCCTGAATATAAACACACAGTGCGGCTCTCACACCGCGGCTCGGCCTATTCATCGGAGATTATTTATTGTAAACATTTAGGAGCAAAGAGTACATAGACTGTGGCTGTTCCCGACACGCAGCCGGGCCTCGGTGCTCTCAGTCCGCTTTGTGTTCCCTCTGTGGAGACAGGCACTATGACTCAGGAACATTTCCCTTCACCGTGTCACTAAAATAAAACAAGAAACATTCTGCAAAATGTTCAACGTAAAGAACAAAACAAAAAACACACAAACCGGACAGTTTCACCCCATACAGCATCTCGTTGTTGTACATTTACTTTATTCTTTGTTCTGCAGAACAGCAGCCAAAGACAAAATATGTAGCAGCAGTAAAAAATATATCCATCAGGCTCCCATAACACAGACTCGTCTGGTTAATGTCCAATAAGTGTTCCTGTGTGTTTCAGTCCCATTTACTTCAAATGATGTGTTCTGAGCATTACGGTGAACCACGTCCTCAGCGGGTCTCCAGAGATCTGAGGAGGAAAACATCAGTTGGTCCGTCCGTCTTTGGCCCAGGTGTCACTTGGTTCATGTCAGATGATCCCCAGAGGATGAACCCCGTTCATGATCCCCGGACTTTTCATCGAGTACCATCGGGTCAAAATTAAAATACAGTTTATGACCAAATATCTGCAAAACTCATGACATTCCCATCAGCCCCAGCTGTACTTTGTGTTCTGTTAGCGTTTGGAGCGCCACAGAGCTGCGAACACGGCGTTACACCATGTGGCTTCCATTCATTTCAGCTCAGTATAAAAATCAACTTGAAACAGGTTTTGCTAAAGATTTAAGAGCATATTGACTTGAAGAACGGAGAGGGCAGTACAACATACTGTCGGGAAACGAAAAAAAACAAACAAACTGTGAAACACAATATTCAGTTAATAGCTGAAACATACGAGCAACACTCATTTCATTAGTATGCACACAGATGTGCCTCTGCTCTCTCACAGCCCACATGTTATTGCTTCATTATTGACATAAGCTTCTGCAGCAGCAGAACTCTAGCAGCAAATCAACCGTAAAGCTGGTCGGCAGGCGTCTGTGGTGAAGCCTGAGTTCACCGGGACGAGAGACGAGCTGAGGCACTGACAAAAGGGGGAGGGCTCCACTTCCCATCATTCCGTGTTCTCTGTGATTTCCCAGCTGTGCGGCCTTTTGAGGTGCTTCCAGTCGGCCTCGCTCTCGCAGCGCTCCACGCCGCTGAAGAACTTCTTGATGAGCGCTTTGGCTTCAGCTTTCACTGCAAAACGGAGACCAGCGTTAGAGAGGAGTCCAGCGCACGCTTCACATTATTTACCCCCCCCTCTGCTTACCGTGGCCTTTCCCCCGACTCCTCCCCTCCGCGAGAAGGTGCGATAAGTAGCGGGCGAAGGACTTAAACAGCTCCTGCAGCGCGAGAAAAGAAAGAGAGCTGAGATTTCATCTCACACGGCTTTCTCGTCTCTGCAAACAGGAAGCGATGTTCGTGTCTCTCTCACCTTGGTGGCAAACTTCCCCTTGGTGTAAAAGGGGTCCAGGTAGCGGACCACGATGTCAGCCGCTTCCTTCAGCGTGACGGGCTTGGGGGGCTCCGTGACGGGCAGCAGGGCCCTCTCCTGCACGTTGGGGTTGAAGGTTACTTTTCTGTCTGCGGGCCGGCTGCGCTTCACCGGAGGAGACGACCCTCTGTCCGCTTTCATGTCATCTGTCAACTGGAGAGACACACACACACAACACACACACACACACACACACACACACGCACACACACGCACACACACGGGTACCATCAGTCCCTGAGGGGGAGATATAAGAGAGGATTGGGTAGGAAGCGGTCACTTACCCCTTCTGTTAGAGGTGGTTCAGCTTCTTTCTCTGGCTTGTTTTGTCTGCGTGAGCGGCAACAAAAATTATGTTAGGACACTTTTCCATCAACTGTTTAATAAAATGGTGCATTTATGGCGTCTTACTCCGCAGTGGACTTGATATTCTCTTCAGATGCGTCTGGAAGCTGCTCCAGCTCCAACGTCTCCGTTTTCTGCGTTTCCTCCTCTTCATCCGCACCATCCTCATCCTCATCCTCATCGTCATGTATAAATATCACTTCTCTTTTACTTCCTCCTTGGATCCGGTCCTGAGTCTCCACAGGACTGATCTCCATGTCTTCCACAGTGACAGGTGAGTGTTCCTCATTGCTTTCTGGAGCGACCTCCACCGCGGTACGCCACAACGCCGCATCGAGTCCCCTCGGCGTCTCCGCCTCCTCGGGGCTTTTCTCTGTCGTTTCCTTCTTCGCAAAATACTGGGAAATGTTGCGGGAGGTCTTCGCCGCCTCCGCTAGTTTCTGCTGCTTCTTGCTCGCGGGTCTGCCGGCCTTCGTCGGGCTGTTCAGGGCGGCGGCGGCGGCGTTGGCTCGGGCTCTGACGGACGACGTCACCGCCGGAGACGCATCCGCGTTCGCCTCCCCGGAGCCTGCGGAGCTGTCGTTGTAAAACCCGCCGCCCTCCGTCCACTTGTTGGACGAAGTGTCCGACACGGAGGCCTTCAGCAGCTCCTTGGCGGTCAGGAAGGGGTCAGATGATCCTCTCAGGCCTGCTCCCACTCGCTTACGCTTCATCTGGAGGAGGAATGCAATAAAAAAAAAATTTAAAAAAAGAATAAAAGTTTATGTCTGACTACGACGCAGCCATAAGGACTACCGGGTGAAACAAGTGTGTCTCACTTAAATTTTGTATTCATTTAGACATATTAACATATTAACATATCATACATAAATACAAAAAACAGGCCTGTCGGAGAACCACAAAGTAATAAAAATAAAAAAATAATAATAATACAGATATTAAAAAAAAAAGGGTAATACATTGAATACCTCCAAGAACCCCTCCCCCCTTTAATTATCTTTTACATGTAAATTCATATACACAGCCTAGCACCTATACCTGCATTTTCCTAAACACACAAATCCCGTCCACGAGTACTCGACCCATCCTCTAATTTGTAATAAAAGCCATCAGATATTTCCATGCTTGGTCAGATTGGCTTGAACTGTCCTTTACCCTGGCAATCATATTTTCAAATGCAGCTGTCTCTGTGTGTCTTAAAGTGAAACTCACCGAGTAGATCTCAGATGCAGATGTGAACCCCTGCAGCTCCTCAGAAACGGAGGAGGAAGAAGCCGAGGGTGTCTCCTCTTTGAGTTTGGACTCGTTCTCACTGCTGCTGTCAGTCTTGACAACGTCCCACTTCTCTCCGGGTGCTGCTTTCTTCATCTCCGATACCTTTAAAAGAGCACATGGCGTTATACCTTCCATATCGCTGCCGAGGATGCGTTTGACAGGCAGAGCGGATGGAAGCTACCTTCTTCAGGACAGCAGCTTTGTACACGTTGGAGGACTTGGTGCTCTTGAAGACCTCGAGTTCAATATCGGCTGCTCGAGACCGGGTGTCACTGCAGAGAGACGGAAGAGACATGAAAGTCAATGCAGAGCGATGACGGGGGGAAAGAAAGTTAGAAAGTTCACAATGTTTCTGAGTGATGTTTGAGGCATGCGTCTGCAGAATTACTTGAGTGAGTCTTCTGCCCCCTGGTGGCCATATAGCGCTTCCTGCAAGAGGCACAGGCAGTGCTCTCTGGCCTGAAATAGAATATTAGGTTCATAAAATTCAAACAAAAACTGTCAAGAAGGATGAAAGCTACTGATGTTAATAATAGATCCATATATTTTTTTTTTTTATCTCGTTGAAAGACACATTTGAGAGAAAAGTTTGCAGGATGGAAACTTTCTGCAATACATCTACCGCGGCCCCATTTTTTTCTTTTTGCACATCAGCGATGTTAATATTACTCCGCTGAACCGTTGGCTCTGCCGCCCGTCTTCACACCTCATGACACACGAGTCCCTGAGTTCATGCAAACGTGTTAATGAGCGCAGCAGGTATGAGGAATGTGTTTGCAGCGTTAGAGTACCTTCACAGTGAGTCTGGGGATCCTCTGGCTGCTGGCCTCTCTGAGGGGGCAGTCGGCGTCTACACAGTAACATACACCGGTTACACATTACACAGTACAGGCCAGCCTGGATGTACAGTCTTGTTTTATGTATAGTTACCTGGGGGAACAAAGTCTGCCCTCTGACCCTCAGTTGCCTAAAGAAACATGAGCAGAGACAGAAGTTCATTCTCAGATATTCACTAAAAACAAAGCACCTTCCAATAAAACAATGCACATTGTACAGAGAAGTGACACTCTGGTACACTTCCTCCATCGCTGCAGCATAACCGCTGTCCTCCTGCCATTCCAGTCAATACTTTTTTTTTTCCTCTCTCATTTCCAGTCATCTGTCTGCTGGTGATTTCCAATAAAAATGCCCAAAAAATAGTCAAATAAGTAAATAAATGAATACGTTGACATGGTGTTGGCTTTAAACATTGTCAGAAGAGAACAGCAGCTGATTCCAATAGTGAATTTTCATATCAGAAAATTCAAATAGGCTGTTGGATATAATATATTTATATTTAAAGCTCAATCAAGAACTAATATGAATCTTAGTTTCCTAAAACGAAGTAGCACAACATGACATGGGGAAAAAAATGTCACATATACACGTGACTTTACCTGTCACGTGTATATTTCAGTTTGTATGGATCTGTATGCTATGGAAGCCCTTTTCCACTACTAAAAAAAAAAAAAAGATGAAAATTTAGCCTTGATAATAAATAAATATTATGATAACAATATCCCCATGGTAAGTCATAATTATGAGATAGAAAGTCGAAATTATGAGATAGAAAGTCATAATTATGAGATAGAAAGTCATAATTATGAGATAAAAGTTGAAATTATGAGATAAAAGACGAAATTATGAGATAGAAAGTTGAAATTATGAGATAGAAAGTCCGCATGTGCTTCAGTGGTGTTGGCTTTTTTTTTTTTTTCTTACATGCGCTGGCTTCACAGGTCTCTTTATACTGTCGGCGGTCCAACCATGCAAACAATATGCAAAAGGTAACTATTACCGTTGACTTTTGTAAATGTTAGATGTTAGTTACCTTTTGCATATCGTTTGCATGGCTGGACCGCCGACAGTATAAAGAGACCTGTGAAGCCAGCGCATGTAAGGAAAAAAAAAAAAACCAAAAGGTAAAAAGAATTTCGACTTTCTATCTCATTATTATGACTTACCATGGGGATATTTTTATTATCACAGCTAAATTTTCATTTTATTTTACTGGCGTAAATGGGCTTCCATAGATTCTGTTTCAGTACTGTCAACACAATAATTTGAACTGAATGAAGGGATCCTTTCAATTTTATTTTGACTCGTTATTTTATTTATATATTGTTCTTTATATATATATTTCTCTTTCTCTGTGAAGGTATATTGTCATCATACTGTTGTGTTTGTTATGTGTTATTTTGCCTGTATTATATCAATAAATAAAACATAAAATAAGGATCTTCCATAGAATATTTTGTATTCACAAACTAATCTCAGTATGATCAATATATTCCAAACAGTGATTTACTTTGGCTTTAGCCATCTACAAAGTTTATGTGGGATTAGTATTAAATTACCTAATTATGTTTTGTTGGTGGAATAGTACATAAACCGTTTAGCTCAATTACATGAAGAGATTTAAAGTTTGAATGACGGGGGATCGGGGTGTCGATGCCTCCGTCCCATGAAACACCTGCTAGTCTCTTATTTGTTGTTTGTGTCAGTTTCCTTCTACTATTTTACGACGGCGACATTCCTGCTTTTATTGATGTTGTGTTGCAAACTGGACCAGCTCCACTTAAGACTTCTGACAAACTTTGATTTTTGCGCCAAATTCCGCTAAACATGTGGGAGCGATTTACCACAATCCTGACTTCCTGCTGCCAACAGCTGGCAAACAGACGCCCAAAGACACAAATCAAACACCGCGAGGAGTTGTTTTCCTAGTTATATAAACACATAGCTTTCTAAACCGTGTGTGTGTCCGTCACTATGATTCACCGTCTTCCGCATGGTCATCTGCTGCTTGAAGAGGTTGGTAAACTGCTTTTTCCTCTTTGAGTCGCCGCCATCTTCTTCACCACTACTGGCGCCCTCTTCGTCAAACCTGCAACGTGTGATGTCGGTGTCAATGGAAAGGTTCACCACTACTTTACGCTACAACAGCAAATCCCCGTGGGACAAATGTGCCTGAAGTTGTCCTGCCTCTCGAAGCCGTAGCCCTTCCTTCCGCCTTCGTAAAGGCCTCGCTGGAACCCGAACGGCCCGGTGGCCTCGGCGCTCTGAGCCGTCTTGGTGCTGAGGACGGCCGCCTTCTCCAGCTGGGCGCGCACAGCTTTGGGGTTCCGACAGAAGTCGCAGGCTCCGGCACAGTTCGGCGTCTGGTCCCCAAAGAACCTGGAGATGGTGGCATGGCGACAACTGGTGGGAAGATGGGAGACACCGCGTGTTAAAACTAAATCTATGGAAAGATGGGCTAGTGATACGGCTACTGCAGGAACACCAGGAACACCAGGGCTCCACAAGTAGTAGTCAGGCAGGTAACCAGGCATGTACCTAGTCAGGTAACCATGCTGGTAACCAGGCAAGTAACCAGGCAGGTAACCAGACAGGTAACCAGGCATGTACCTAGTCAGGTAACCATGCTGGTAACCAGGCGGGTAACTAGTTCGGTAACCATGCATCAGCTTTTGGTTATACGCCAGCTTAATAATAAGAATGTGACATCATAATGTCACATTCTTTATGTTGCCAGGTTCTCAAAACGTTTGACAAAGTCAACCTGGCAACTGTTACCGGCCGAGCCCTGGATTCTTTCCTACGGGCGGAAGTTGGTTACATATCAGAGTCTACGAGGTCGAGCCTGAGGATGTTTTTGAGCTCACAGCAAACATCTCTCCATTATTCACAGAGCATCTGGTGCATAATAGATCTATTAGCTTTTATGTAACCGTCACACATTACTGTGATCAATAGTTCTGTTCTCCTACCAGTCAAACAGGCTCCCTTGTGCCATGAAATAAAAAATACCACTGTCTGACAATAGCAGAGCTAATACACAGAGTTAAGCTCCAGTAGTGACTTCAGTACTTCGTCACGTACTGATAACAAGAACACGTTCAAGAAATCTTGATATAAATCAAGATTTGAGGTTTTCTGGACACAATACAGTTATTATTAGTTGCAAAAAAGTTTTTTTTTAGAAGAAGCCCTCACACTTGTGTCAAGTCAGGTATTATGTAACAGCCAATATTCTCACACACACACACACACACCCACACCCACACAGAGAGACACACCCACACAGACGCACACACAGCGTCTGATGGGAAACAGCCGTCAACACACTAACTAGCAGGCTGCAAACAGGAGCTCTGCTTCCACCGCCATGAAAGAGAGCGGAGCAGATTCACCAAAGGAGGTGGGGAAAGGCAGAGCGGCAAACAAAGACTCAGCAACAGTCACTCCCACAGAGGACTGCCAAACAGAAAACAGCCTCACAAAGTAAACGGCACAGCAGATAGCTACCAACACCAAGACTAACAAGAGGAGAGCAAGAAACCTGAAGGACTAAAGAGGAGAAACATTAAGAGGAGCATGAAAGTTTTTTTTTTTGTGTGCGTGTGTCATCTCACTTCTCCTTCACTCCACCTGCAGAGTGTCATCAGTTCCTGAGGAATTACTCTCCCTAACCTTAATCTCAACCTGACTGCTGATCTCCGTCTGCTAGTGACGAAATACAACGCTCAGCAGGTAACTCCTTCAGAGGAGACAAGTCATCTTCATCACGGTCACCTCCTCCTCCTCCTCCTCATCAACTGGCCCGCTTCCTTCTGTAAGTCAGCCTGAGCTGCGCTGAGCGTGTGAACACGGCGACGGAGACTTTCTCAGGTAAGTGTTTTTCACTCTGAGTGTCTGCCTGAGGAAAACTCCATGTGGAGAAGAATGTGAAGAATGTGTTCAGAAAGGCAGACACGTTAGGTGCAAACATACGTCGGGAAGTTCAGCTAGCCCGCTTTAAAAATGGAACGCCAATACCAAAGGCACTTTAACAGCAGGATGTGTGAGTCACTTGTCTCGATTTGATCTAAATGAACACTCAAAAGAGACGGTGGGGAAAAGTCTGAGTTTGATAATTAGAAGAGAAAAAGTCAGACTGAAAGGCAAAGTTTCGTATATTTTTGTCTGCAGGTTAAAATGACTTCAAGAATGAATTTAATATTTAAAAAACAGACACAAACAGGATCTAAAAAGAAACACCCACAAAGCATTGACTGTGCAGACATTTCCTTTATCAGTGAGGGCCATCTGAAAACACCAGCGAACGAATTGCATAACTTCCTAAAGTGGTAACAGCCTCTGGGTTTGATATCTGATGTTGACATTCTTAAATTCTCAAAATCATCTTTCATCCAAATTCTGCTGCTCTAAAATGTGTACAAAGTGGATACAGCACAGAAAGGCATGAAAACATTCAGCAGCACTGAAGAGTATTTGGTACGCAGTATAACAGTCCTGTAAATAAATCTTAGCGTCATGAAGGCTGTAAGTTTGTGTCCGTGCTTTATGGAGGTGTTGATTCAGCTGCATGGTCCTTGTTGTTTACTAACAAAAAGGCAACAGGACCTGCCTACCAGCAAGCTCAGTCACAGAAACATTTAGTTTGTTTCATCAGTTCACAACCTGAACCGGAACGACTGCAATCCAGCGTTTTACTGTGGGTTGTGTGAGGGACTTCGTGACCTCTGGACGGAGACGGGCTCCCCTTGTTTACAGTCTTTGTGCTAAGCTAATATAGCCTGCTGCTGGCTGCAAGTAGATGGCTACATAACGCACGGTGGTATAAATCTTCTCATCTAATTCTCGACAAGAACTGATGAAGCGCATGTCAACAAATGTCGAAAATAAAGTCCTCACGTGTCCTCAGTGTTTGTATTATTTAGTCTTTGTTGGTATTATGCTTTGTAACGCAATCCCATACAGCAAAACCAGCAAAGAGCTGAGCCCACAGGCCGTCACACCCAGAGGCCTTTCATTTACTTCAGACCACAATAGCAGTCGACTAAATCCTGGATCACTTTTAACACAATGAAACAGGCCGAGAGAGTCTTCTTCCTTTGTGATGTCACTTCACAGAGAGCCTGACAGGGGTTCACCGGTTAGTTATTGTGAACACCCTAAACCCCCCTCCCCCCACCCCCTGTTGTCACTACACTGGTAAACTGACTCACTCTTGGCTAGAAAAGCTATTCTTGACATCACTGCACTACGAGTAAAAGTCCTCCCACTTTCTCTGAAAAAAGGAAACCTGTGGATTGAGAAACTGTGAAAACATCATTTCACCATGATCGCAGATAAAAAGCTGAACGTTATGCGCTTGTGTCAACAAACCAGCAATGTGCTCTCGCCCACTCAGGCTGTAAGTAACAAGCACCAGGAGTCAACATCCTGAAGACCGAGCGCATGCAAACAAATGAGACACTGTGTAAACCAAATTCAAGCATGACCTTTTCACTGTAAATGCTTCCCGCCTTGTTAGGATGGATGCCAGAGAAGAGACGCTGACCATCCTGAGGACGATATGGGACAAGCTGCAGGGTCTTCCCAACGCCAGCCCTGTGGAGCTCGGGGCTTTCTTTGTCATCTTAACCTTCATCTGTGAGTCTCCGCTCTCTATTACGACCCATTCCTGTATTTCTTTTTAGCGGGCGAGCCGCTCATGATGCCGTTTTTATTTGCTCTCCTGCAGTGGTGGTCCTGCTCATGTCAGTGCTGACCTGTGTGAGCAGCAGATGCTGCTGCTGCTGCTGCTGCTGCCGCCGCAAGACAAAGATGAAGGGATCGTACATTTGAGCAAATTTTCGCCACACAAGGAAAAAACAGGACGGGTTGCAAATGGTCCTCAAAAAAGAAAAAAAGAAAATCACAAAAGGATTTTTTCTGCGGCTCGAGTCGTATACTCAACAGACATTCGAGAGCTTTCAGTGAGCTCTCAGAGGCTCTAGAGGAGCCCAACCCTCGAACAACAAAGCACCTGACAAACACAATGATGTCCTGACCGGCTGCCAAACACACCCGCTGAGCTGCCAGGGTTTCAGGACAATCTACTTTCTGTGGAGCATCTCTGCGCTGCACAGAGCAACAACAACTCTTCTGACTCGAGGAAGTGTCTTCAATAACGCCGGCTTATACACGGAATATGAGCTATGGAAATGTGTAGGGTGATTTAAAAAAAAAAAAAACTGCAGTGAGTTGCACAGTGAGATATATATATAGAATTGGGGAGACTAAATGTTTTATTAATGTGTCATACTTAAGGAAAGAGAACTGCCAGTCAGTGTCACACCTAACCTGTTTGGTTCGGTTGAAACAAATCGAGGTCTGTTTGCCTGGTTAGTACGGTTTATTTGGGCTGATGTTAAAGCGGTCAATCAAACCCCGGTCCGCTTCAGAGTGGACTCCGGAGCAGTTCGTTTGTGGTGTGAAAGCAGACGACCTCGCCACAGGATTTTACGAAAGCAGATACGTGATTCCCGCATGATTTCAAAAGCTTAACTAATAAATCCATCTGGTGATGGTATCCATCTCCATGTACTTTGTCAGTTCTTTAAGTCCATCAAAGTGTGTGACAGCGATCCCACAAGAATAACACAACATAATTAGTGTATAAGACGACTCCTATACACATCAGAGGCATTAAATCGCTGCATAAACGTTTGTAAGTCACCGGAATTTGATTTCCCCAAAGTGGGTCCTGATGATGCAGGATGACAAACGTCATCACCTGTCCGTCTGAATAATTACATGTTCACTCCTCTTGGTTTGCTTGTAAAAAGTCCAGATCAGAACTGAAATACAAAAATGTATCGTGTTTTCCTTTCGTTCCAGACAAATGAACCGAACTACAGGTGTGAAAGCCCCTTCAGAGGTTGATGAGGTCTTTCTAAGGGGGAAGCTGTTTTCAATCCTCCACATGCTTCACAACAAAGCTTAAAACACAGATCAAGTCTGCCCCCTGCTGTCCACAAACGGAAATGGACTGGTTGTGTTTTGAAAAGCACAGCATGCTTGTAACAACAGTTATGTTTTAATGTATAAAAATATTATGAGTGACGGGTGGAGACATTACGTAATCATGTGATGCTTTGACTACACCTTTGTACGCATTAAACAAAAAAGGTGACTGGTATGCGCGTGAGCACCGAATGCTTTACTTACGCTTCTTGAGCACAGAACGACACCATGGCATCGAAGTCCGTGATGGCCGCTTTGTCGGTCTCCTTTGCAGAGCCACGTTTTTCCTGCAGACAAGTTTACAAAATTTTCACAAAAGCCCAGAGTTTCATATGAGCTCGTTACATTTTGAGCTCCTCGTTATTGTGCCGACCTGTTTGCGGGCAAACTCCTTGCGGATGAGGAAGTTCATTTGCTCCTTATCTTTCGGGGAGTAGTACGTGCGACAGGAGGAGGGCAGTCCGTCTCTCCCCGCTCGCCCAGACTCTTGGTAGTAACTTGCCAGGGACTTGGCGAGGTTCCAGTGAGCTACAAACCTGCGGGATTAACGAAAACATCAGCGCTTGCCAACTTAAATTCTGGAGCCAATACAAAAATGTTACATCAAAACCTCATCGCCTCACCTGACATTGGCCTTGTCGACTCCCATACCAAAGCTGATGGTGGCTACGATAACCAGCACCTTCCCCTGCATCCACTCGTTCTGGACCTCTGTGCGATCTCCTGCTCTCAGACCTGCAGGACAAAAGCAGAAGTTGAGCCTTCAGAGACCAAATATTTGTGTTTTCTAATTCTACAACCACATGGAGGAAAAACAGTCTAACCTGCATGATACGGTTTGGACAAGACTCCGAGCTTGGTCAGCTGGTGAGCCACTGTTTCACAGCCGTCCCTGGTCCGACAGTACACAATCCCACAACCCTGTTCATACGTATTACATACAGTAGGTTAAAGAAACCAGGGCTCTTATCGTCATGTCCAAGTGGAAATTCTCAGCTTATATTGGGGTCATCACAGCCTACAGGACAGGTACTGATGTTGATATTTGACAGTTTAGAATGATATATCGGCACACATAACATAATAAACATTCTACAAGGATCCTTTGAGCTTGGTTTTCTCAAAATCATCACCATATACTTGTAGCTTATGTAGATTGAGAGGGATTTTTTTTCAATATTTTATCAGTCTATACATTGATTTTTAGGAAATTGCTGCATATTATACATCTAATTGTTAAGGCTTTGCTCAAATCTACAAACTTGAAAAGGAACTTTTTTTGCATATCAGAACCCTGAAAGAAAAAGTATAGTGAAAACTGAAGGCTAACCACGACTATTCTATTCAGATGTTTGTGTTTCTATTCTTTCAAATGAGCTGTTCTTTGTCAACATGATTTCAGAGTAGTCGTCTCAGTTATCTTACTGTAACCAATCAAGCTTTTGTGGCAGCAGATTCCAAAAATAAACGCTGGCGTATATAAAATTAAAGAATCTATATAAATGGATGAATGAGGGCTCGTGATCTTCCATTCAGAAAAAAAGGATCCACACAAACAATCCCAACCTGTTGATTAGAGCCGCCGTCCAGTGACAGTGCCTTCTGAATGAAGGCGTAGAGGTGGAGGTAAGGGTTCGGCAGCAGCTCCCTGAAGATCACATCATAGTGCAAGTTACTGCGGAAGACAGGTGTAACAAAAGACAGCGGCGAGCGCAGCCCCAGGGACCGAGAAATGTCCTCTTGTACATTCTTGGTCGCTGTTGCCGTCAGGGCCAAACAGGGGACCCCCGGGAGGCGTCCACGCAGCGCTCCCAGTTTGAGGTAGTCCGGCCTAAAGTCGTGGCCCCACTGGGAGACGCAGTGAGCCTCGTCCACAGCCAGGTAAGACAGCAGGCCGCGGGAGACCAGGCCGGTCAGGCAGGGCTGGAACGAGGGCGAGGCCACCATCTCGGGAGTAATATAGAGCAGCTTCAGCTTGGGGCTGCTGCTCCCCAAGTCAGCCAGGATCAGACTGCGCTCGCCTGCTGCCAGCTTGGAGTTGATGGAGCAGGCGGGGATGTTCAGACTCTTCAGGTGGTCCACTTGGTCCTGATGAGACACACACAGGAAGGGGATTAACGCAGAACTGAGACCGCACTGGAGCAGCTCGACCACAGACGGAGACCGACCTGAATGAGCGCGATGAGCGGGGATATAACCAGAGTGATGCCCTCAGCCATGACAGCAGGCAGCTGGTAGCAGAGGGACTTCCCTGCTCCAGTCGGCATGCACACGAACACATCCTTGTCACCTGCAGGGAGACAACACCAGCCACCACAGTCACACACTCATCTCTCTCTCTCTGACAACCACAGGAGACGACATTCAAACTGAGCCTCGTATTTAAATATGAACTACAACGTCAGTTAGGTTGCTGTTGCTAGGAGCCAGCTAACGTCTGCTAGTTAGCCTAGAGATAAACTAACACAGCAGAGAAAAGCCCCGTGTTGGCTGACTTACCTTTGACGGCTACCTTCACCACGTCCTCCTGTACTTTAGAGCGAAAGTTGTCAAACCCGAAGTGGGTTTTTAAAGCTTGTTTTATATTATTTGCTGCTGTTGCCATCGTTTATCGCTCTTTAAAGAACTCATGTAAACCTTTCTCTGGTGTCGTCGCACACCGATGACGCGGAAAGGCTTCGACGGAAAATCAAAGTTGTGTATTTGTGTGTGAAATTGTGTATTTAGTGATTCCATGTGATTTATAAGCATTGTTTAATTTTTTTTATTTTAATTCTAATTTTAATTTTTATATATGTATTATTTTGGTGGAAAGTATTCTATATATTTTTGCTCTTTTTTTGTCAGAGCTCTCTGATTGGTCGAGCTGGTACATGCGTGGATATTATGGTACTGTGTGCTTAGATCAACCTATAAAGATACATCATACTCTTGATTATATTTTGTATTCAATTTTTTTATCTGCAAAGTATCATATAAATATGAATATAGTAAAATACATAAATACGTAAATACAACATTTAGAGTTGATATACTGCATATAAATTAAATACTCAAGCAAAGCACAAGTATTTAAACATTTCATTAAAATACAATACTTGAGTAAAAGTGCTTTCCACCACTAGAGATATGCAACAACGAAGTGGAAGTCTTAAAACCATTGAAACAAGGTGTCAAGATGGTGGCACCCACCTTAAGGTCCTTCTCATGTGTTTGCTTCAGTGGTACATTATTATAAGCATAATTCAATTTATTTAGTACAAACTAATTAACTCTGGAGCTCTGGGGCCTCAGGCCAGTGTGTGTTTGGTAGTCCAGCCTTGTCTAGTGCTACATAGGGATCTCATTAAGTTAAAATCTTTCTTCTTAAATTTCTCTTCATGTAAAACCTTTCTCTCACTATTTTACAGCGACACACAGTGTATGTGTTTCAACTTTTAATTGCAACTGAAAGATTTTTAGAATGAAATATTTCCGATATCTCGTAAATCAGGTAATACACTTTTCACTTTTCCCTCTATATCAGCGTGACATATTTGGAAACTTCAAGAACTCTGAATAGAAAACAAAGTTATTTCAATTTAAATCACTCTTGGATGAGCCACTGGTGGAAACATAAGAAATCAGTTACTGGGTCAACTGGGCTCAGGTGCTGTTTATATCCTACTCTGTTCCTCGAAATATTTAGCGGTAAGGATGTAGAATAACCGAGAACAGAGATAGAAGATAAATGGTGAATAGAGAGAAACAAGAGAAGCTGCTGAGGCTGATATCTGACACCACAAGTTTATTTACCCAAGATACTGTCAGGGTGTGACTATAAACCAACCACAATTCAGCTCTTGAGGTCAGATTTCCCTTTCTAAGTAAAGATATATATATATTTTACTGTGCTTTGTTCCTGTTTTTGTGATATATATAATGTAATATCTATTATACTAATAAACAGACCAAAGAGTAAGACTTGGATTTGGTTTATTTATCATTCACAGACAGAATTGCATTCTTACTGCAGGGTTAATATTGCACAATAGATTACATTAATACTATCGGTTCCTTTTCAAAAATACATACAATATGTGAGAGCAAAGAGGAGCGCTGTAACTCTATAGTGAGGAAGTGGTTGCGACAATCACATTAAAGCAGCAGCAGCAGCAGCATAGACAGGGGTCACATAGTGGAGCTATTCAATAGCACAATGATGGACTTTCACATCAGGATCTCTGATTTCTCCCAGTGATTATTACATAACCATTATGTTGTACTTTATTATAATATCTACTGGAGTTTAAAGGAAGAGGTGACCGGAGCAGACTCAACCCCAGAGGCAGGGCGTCGGGCAGAGACATTGGCTCCTAGCCGCTGGAGACTTGATCACCAGATCCTTGATGATCTCCACCGTGCCAAACAAGGGGAACAGCTTCTCATCGAAGCTCTCGTTGTAGGTGTAAATATGGAAGTGTTTGTCCGCGTCATAGAAGGACAGCTGGCCGCGGTCGTAGTCGACGTAGATGCCCACCTTGCGGGGGATGAGGCCGGGCGGCAGGGAGGTGAACGGCACCGTCAGCGCCTTCAGCTCGGTGCCCCTCTCCAGCCGCAGGCTCAGGTAACCCGTATCTGTGTTCAGGGACTTGAAGCCTTTCCTCAGGGCCGACTCTTTGGCCACGCCCAGCCTCCAGTCCCGCTCACCCACCTCCACCTCCCAGTAGTGGCGGCCGGAGGCGAAGCCCTCCATCCCGACAGCGCACCACCAGCCGTCGAAGCGTTGGTGGTAGTTGGGAATATCCTTCCTCTCAAAGCCACAGCGCATCCTCTTCTCGTCAGTGGAGATGAGCAGATCAGGGTTGGCTGTGTCCAGATCCAGAGTCACCTCCACTGGAGAGAAAAGGGACATGGATTACATTACCGGGTCTCCAGAGATTATACTCTACACATATGTCGATAAAATGAATGCTGTACCTGCTGCATCTGAGATCCAGTCCCACACTGTAAAACAAAAACAGAGGGCTTTAGTCATAAGAGATTGTCTAACAGTGTAAATGTAACAAATCATGATTTTGTCAGTAGATTTAGGCTGTCAAACTATTATTAAAGGGACTAACAGTGGACATTATGAGGATGAAGTGTTGAAGTAAAGGAGAGGTTGTCTGTCCTGACATTTCCAAACTTCTAACATTTTAATTGATGCAACATTTTGACCTCAACAGGCAAATATCCATATGGACAAAAGATGTGTAACTGAAGACAAAACCTGATATCTTCAAACTATTTATTACCATTTGCACAGATTTTTTAAAAATCATAAAGAAAGCACTGCAGGCCAAACAGCAGCCAATATGCCCATACAGTACATTATTACTATTAAAAAATGTCAAATTGCAACAAAAGAATATATTAATACATATCACATATGACCTTAATAAGCTAAAGCCTTCTCTTTGGGTCATAATGTGTCATTTTTCTGTGCATAGTCGATATATAAGAGTGTTGTTTTCTGTCATATGATCTCTTAATTGCAGGTGGAGCTGTCATTTTATTTGTCTGCCTGTTTGCTCTAATAGATGTTTGACAGATGTTTGGTGCAAAACTACAGTTAAATATATTTCTATTAAAGCAATATACTCGACAACACCAAGCAGTCAGAATGTAACTTGTATGTAATGCTTTTCAGTGCAAGCTGATATGAAGTATATCACTCACCTGGTTGAGGAATGTAGGATATGGCACCTGGATGGAGACAGTAACAGACTCATCAGGGACTGAAAGTCTCCAGATTTACAACAAAATTCAACTTGATTCAGTTATGATTTACAAACCAATCGTCTGAGTCTTCTGCTTCCACATGAGCCACTGCTGCGGTATGGTATCCTGCAAGAACGCACCAAAGGAGGTTTGTGTTACGCCTGCACAATAAACACAAGGAGTTAAGCCGACTGTGTGAATGGCGACGTGGACTTCTACCTTATCTGGGCGCTGCACCATTAAAGTCCAAAAGACCAGCTCCATAGCACTCAGCAGATTGGGCGCGCGGCCCCAACGCCAGGCCGACTGCAGGTCCTCCAGAGCCTTTGCCACAGGCTCCCCGGGCCACACGCTTTGCTGCAGGTTAACAATAATAGTAAGCTTTATTTTTATAGCACTTTTCATAACAAAACAAATGCCACTCAAAGGGCTTCACGAGAGCAACAGATCAATAACACAGGTATTTATAACGTTGGACACGAGAAGCAAAAACAATAAAATAATAAAATCACCAAAATAGAGATACAAAATAGGATAATCGAACAGCCCACCTCAGGCTGAGCTCTCAGGTCCTTGATCCAGTTGAGGATCACAGTTTTGGCCTCCAGCAGGTCCTGCTCATTAATCATATCAGGGTGTTTGACCTCTTCCACCTCTGGCCAGCCGTCCGTCTGCATGGGCCTCTTCTGCACACAGAAGCACCCAAAACGTTAGTGGTAAAACCTCCACACACCTTCAGTGACTATAGTCCTAATCTGTCCCTGGACTCTCCCTCTGGAGATGGACTATATTCTCAGATAAGCACCTTGCTCTCTAACATGGAGGCCCACTGCAGGATGAAGACCTTGCAGAGAGAGGTGGGCCAGGTGTCATCAAGGTTCCAGATGTTCTCCAGGACTGCGGACCTCTGCAGAGGCAAAGCGGAGAGACAAGGTGTCAGTCTGTGGTCACTGTTCGACAAGCGAGGCTGAGACTGAGATGCACTTCCTCCTAGAATGTAATACATCCAATGAAATGAGGAACATTTATTTTGACAAATTCAACTCTGTAATCCCAGATTTCAAAGAGTTTAATGACCTCTCAAAATTTAAACATACTCCCAGGAGAATCTTGCTGCCCAATATATATCATCATGCCTAAACCTGAGGGACAGTGAATGACCTAAACACACACACACACACACACACACACACAAATGTAATTGTAATACAGTATATATATTATTGTATAACAATTGCCAATGAAGCCTCATTGAATTGAATTGACAAGAGAGGGAAACGGGGGGTTGGTGATAGACATGAGAGGAGAAGAGAAACCCTCATGGTACACGTTCTTTTCACAAGTCAGACAAAACAATTCCTAGTTTCATGAGGGATTTGTTACCTGGCAAACTCGGCTTAGATCTCTAGCCAGATCCACAACGAACAGCTGATCCTCATCCAGAGGCTCCCTCTTCTCATTCGTCGCCCTCTTGTGTGATTCCTGCAAGAAGATTAAAAATTAAAGGATTTTCTGTGGGAAACCTGTTTGGAAAGGGAGGAGTTCTCAGCACAGAAATACAGACATTTGGAGGACATTAGTGCTGCTTTACAAGAGCCTGAGAGAGTAATGAAGTCATAGTAGAAGGGGGCGAGGAGGGGGGGGGTCAATCAGCCTGATCAGAATGCACATGGTGGCTCTGCTCCTGTCAGCAGAAAAGAAAAGACACCCCTCCCTTCCAGACTCTCACAGACGCTCCCTTGTTTAATCAAACCGTGCAGTCACGTGGGATTAAAAACAGTTGTCATGTCAACAGTCTGCATTGGTATCAAGGTGACCCAAAACAACAGGTTTGCACATTAAACACACAATGTTTGTTTATTGGGTTTTTTTTTTTTAGATTGCACCAAAACGTGTCTTACCTTTATCTTGGCCGTAAAGTTTTTGGCCGGCTCCACCATGAAGTGAAAACACTGCATCATCTTGGCTGGCCTGTAATGAGTCCTACAGGGAATAAACACAAACACATGTTAGTTTAGAAACGATCTACCATCAAAAACTCCATTTGTTCTCGTTTGCAGCCTGAACACTTTGACACAGGACATTACAAGTTACAAGGTTATATCTAAGATCACCAGAGGTGGAATGTACTCAGTACCTTTACTGTTTCTTTACTTCAATAATTTGACATACTTGTACTTTACATGAGTGTTTCCATTTTATGATACTTAATATTCTTCTACTCGACTACATCTAGTTGAAACTTATATTTACTTGTTACATTAAAAAACACGTGTTTCATAAGATGCGATGCAGTACTGTATACTGTATACTGTATAATGTATACTGTATACCGTATACTACTAATCTACCAGTAAAACTGGCTCCACATTGATGAATTGTTAAGATGCTCTTACTTGAATTAATTGGTAACAAAAAGAAAATAATATAATGTTCTAAAATAATTAAGACTTTGAATGTAGCCATTCTGCATAATGACTACTTTTGATACCTAAATTACAATTTCTCCTTTTTACTTAAGTAAAGGATCTGAGTACTTTCTTGTCATCGTGTGATGAAGTGAAACATCACGACTTGTTCTGTAAAAATAAGGTCACTGCTATTTAATAACTAGCCAACCATTTCAGGGTCAAATCTTGACTTTGAAGGCCAAATGCATTTTTTTTGCATTTCTCTGTGAGATTTGAGAAAAATTTAAACATTGCTAATGTTTCCATCAAAAACACCAGCATGTCATGTCATACGTGTCATTAAACACGTGATGGAAAGCTCTCTTGGCCATTCGGAGCCGAGAGTGATCACAGCAGCTTATCAAAAGGGAGGGATGTCGTGTCCTCGGCTTCAGCAGCTTTTACGAAACATTTAAAGTTAATAAAGTCTAATATTATGTCCAACAGGAAGTCTTTCAGGTCCTCGTATCGGAGGCCAGAGCACATAAATGAATCATTGATGGAGCAGAATCGAGCCCTCAGAGCAGGCGGTCTGAAACGTGACTGGCCCTGCACACTTCCCCAGTGTCCTTGGCTAGTCGCTCTCTTTTCTGTCCTCCTCACTCACTTTCTCTCCATCGTCATCTGCAGAGAAATGCACCAGCTCAGTCTGTCTGGCTGGCACTGAAGCCGCTGGCAGGACCAGTTCAAACTGGTCTATCATGCCGACCCAGACTGAGGATGATGTGGGAGAATGCACTGGCATGAAAAAGAAAAGTTGGACTTGCATGTTCATCCACAGTTCATCCACAGCTGGTTTGTTTAGGAATGAAGTTATGCAGGCTAATTATTAAAAGAATGAATGTTGGCAGCACATCAAGCTCCACAAAGCTGCAGCACTCAGGTATTTGTACATAACAGTACCTGTGTGTGCTTCAATGCAATGTATGCAGTAATTACAATTCATAAGCTGAAGGCGAAGATATTCAAATAAATAAAAATAAAAAATTATAAATAAGGGAAAAATATTGTAATTGCAGAGACTGAAGTCGAGCTACAGGCTGATTGAAACTGAAATGCTGCTTTAGAAAGGATTATCAATGTCGTGGGAAAACATGACAGTGCAGTTTCTGCAGCGCGAGCGCGCGACCCAGTAAGAGGCCAGCTGATGACTGCGCAAGAGGTAAACACACACCTGCCGCGTGACTTTGCGGCAAATCTCCATCATAGCTGCAGTTAGACTCCCCGTGCACGTTGACTGGGGGATTTATCTGCAGCCGTGCATGCAACAGAACGACGTCATTTACACATGTATGCTGGTCATGTCATATACCTGCAGTGCGGACGTGCACAACAACACAAATAGCACACGGTCGGTAACGCGCACATGAGGCACGAGCCTACCTTTTCTCCTCAGAAGTTTAGTGAATAACTTTTCTTCTTGTCCTCCCTTAAAAGCGAGCCGCCGTCGGAGCCTGGAGGAGGTGTTCGGGCCGTGTGCTGCAGTGTCTGACCTTGTTTACATGCCAGACTGAAGCTCGGCGGCTCGGGCGGGTTCGGTTTTCTCCGTCGGTGACGCGCGAGGTTCTCCGGTGGACCAAGCGCGCGGCCATGTTGCTAAGGTGATCTTTATGACGCTGTTACTGACGTAGGTTCACATTATAATATAATATATATATATATATATATATATATTTTTTTTTTCTTTTCTTTTTTCTTTTCTTTTAGGGGTTATTATTATTTAAAGAATAGCTCTACTATCGCCTACTTTTTTTTTAATGTTGAGGTACTCCATTACATTTCAGTTAACATGGTCCATTTGATAGCTTTCACTTTATGAAATGTAATGAATGCATTGAACAGCTTATAAAGTTGTTCAAATGAGTTCCATCGCCGTCAGATGCAACATTAAAATGCTTCATACATGTTTATCCATAAGTGATAATAATCCTGTAAATTTCCCCACTGCGGGACTAATAAAGGATTATCTTATGTTATCTAATCTTATCTTATCTAATCCTGTAATATATAATGATATAACATTCTGCGGCATACATACTAAATACTCCAGCTTTTAATACCTTGAGTACATTTAGTTGATACTCTGAAGTAATAATGGAAATGCAGGACTTTTGCTCGTAGAATTTTGACACTGTTGTATTTCTACTTTAATTACGTCATTGATTAGAATACTACCAATAATATCAGAGACTTGATGGTATTTTAAATACAGACCTGATACATGTTCACAGAGCTGTACACTTAGATTGTTGCCCCCCCCCCCCCGACTTAATGATCATAGACTTCATATGTGAAATATCAATAACACAGAGAATATTGGGCTGTGTAAGTGTTGAGAGTTTGAGTCAAAATAAAGAAATATTTGACCAGAGATTTAAAAAAAAGACACAATGTATGGGCTAATTTGAGACTCCTGTTTAATTCGTGTGACTTTAGAGTTTCACAAACAGAGATATCTTTGTCTTTTCCAGTCAAAGGGATCGACTGGTGACACTATTCTGCCTGCAGGCCCCTCGGTCGTTGACCTCCACTGGGCTTTTCACTGAAATGACTATTTTTAACCTCAAACACGGTCATATGATCCAATGTTGATATAAATATATATTAACGTCAAAACATACTGCCCACAACCGGCTTTTCTTGATCTACTGAGAACAAAACACACATTCTTGATTTTGACCGCATTCAATATTGTCAAACGTTTCTCATATACACATTTAATCTTTTATTTCCTGATCATTTCTATTAATGAGACGCATTTCTGATAATGTGCAGTCTCAGTATTACATTACTGCAGTTTGTTTTTTAATCTTAATAGCAGCTTATGAGCTGAAGGAAAATGGAAAAACATTTCCGGAGCTTCAATTAAAATCAGGGTGAATGAAGGGGCAGGCAATTCTCTGCAAATGAATTTAATAATAATAAAAGCAAAGGAAAAGTTTCCTTTCCGTCACGCCCACAAGTACATCGTCATGGAAATATAACTGCACTGGCAAAGGACAGCCTCACTATGTTTGGCTCTGCAGCTGTTTGTAATTACTGATCTTTATATTCTTATTAAATATTCACAACGTGCTATCTGTATTTAGAATAGTCCGGCATCAACAAACAAAAAAAAAGAAAGGATTTATTACGTTTGTTTTCAGAAATAATAATGCGGAGTCACTCTTTTTTCTTCAATAAATACAGTACATGGCAATGTGCAGGACAAACATTTGGCATGTGTGTGTAGTAAAGAAATAACCTGTGATAAAGAAAACCCGAGCAGGTCTCGATAAGGAGATGCACTGATACTGATATCAGGCCGATACTCACTCAAATAGCTTGTTTTCTGTGTCACGGGGTCGATCTGGCTATGGATAGCATTATTTTAATAAATAACAATTCAGTACATTTATATCGATGTATTTGTTTGTTACATTCTGTTTCAAGTTCGGAAAACAATATTTACCTCAAGCCCGATGTTGCCTGACACATAAAAGTCACTCCCACACAGAGACACACAACGTGTTAATGACACACTGGCATCAGATCGGTACTCGGTATCGAATGGCACCCAAATCCAAAGAGTTGGTATCGGGGTGGAAAAAGTCGGATCGGTGGATCCCGACAAGGAACTTGTTGTTGTTTTCATGTCACAACCGCTCCTCTTTTGGAGAACAGAACAAATCAATATGTCTACAGCTATAAATACGTGAGAAAATATCAACAGTCCCATCTGCCTTAAAAGAAAAACTAAGCATGGTAAAAAAAAAAAAAGAAAAAAAGAAGAAGGTAAAAGTGATTAAACAAACCCATCTGTCTTATAATAGCTTCACGAAGGCACTCTCATCAGCACCTTTTCTTAACGCTCCCTCTCACAGGCCGGACCCGGGGCTTCGAGGCGGTGTGGCTCGGCCTCGGCAGGGCGCAGAAACTAATCGGTGTCTGACAACATTACAAACCTGACAATGAGGTCTCCGGCTGAGGAGCAGCACAATAGAAGAGAAGACAGTAGAATCAACAAAGTAAATAGTGGTTCTCTTTTTGGTATGTTGTAGTCCACGGCTTTCTTCTTCAAGGTGTACCAGCCACCTCAGTAATTATTAACGTCCAGTGATTGTCTGTTGAAATTCATCAGCATGGTAGAGTACAGAAAGTAATGAGCCGAGCCAAAGCTGTCCTTTCCCAACGCTCCTCTTTGGTTGCTCCTTCCTCGTGTGTCTCTCAACATGAACTCTTGTCTTAAAGTCTTGAGGTATCTGAATCAGCTCGTGTGAAGGATCCAGTCGGGATCCAGTCTTCAACAAGTCTCGTGTTTTTTTTTTGTTGTTTTTTTTTGGTAACTTCCTCTGTATATATAAAGCTTTCGCATGTCCTTCACATTCATCGTTGAGAAGCTTGCTCAGTGATCAATCACACAGGTAGAACATTGCTGTTGGTGTCCCAGGTGATAGCAGGAGGTGTGCCGGGCCCTGTGCTGGTGTCGACGCTCTGAGGAGGGGAGACGTCCAGACCGGATGAGAGGATGTCGTACGGCAGCTCCACAGAGTGGCGGAGGCTCTCTTCATACGTCGGAGGAGGCTGTCGGAAATGAGTAAGAACGAGACGGAGTTTAGAAACAAGAGTTTGAAAGTACACCACTCTGTTAGGTACACCTGAACAGGAGAGCGTAGGACTCCCGTGGGACGAGAGGAGGTCGCCGTCAATGGTGCTCAGATACAGTCAAAGTTGAATATTAAGATGTCGGCCATGTTATCTGTCCAGAGAGTTGTTTTGTTGTTTACATTATCCTTAATGCAAATTTAAAAAAAGATGCACTGCTGTTTTGTTTTTGTTTTGTCACGTTTGTCTTGTGAAGCATCAAAAGAAGACTGGACTTCGTTGTGCAACCTTGTGTTGCAGAAGGACAATAAATTATCTTTGAACCGTCAACGTTTTAAAGCCATAAGATCTATTTCTATTAAGCCTATAAAGTTCAGTTTTATTGACACTATCATGATGTTAATTTAATTATATGTTGTAGCATTGAGGTCATTAGTGGTGGTTGTCCTGGGCCCCTCATGTCTGTGAGTATAGGGGGGACAAACACCTCTCCATATAATGTAGTCCAATACAACTCCACCTTTAACTACGACGATGTCACCAAACACAGAACATGATCGTCTGCGTAAAGACAGACATTACAGCAGAGCTGTTGTGACTGAACGGCATTAGATTGTACAGGTGTACCTAATAAAGTGGCCACTCCGTGTACATATTCAATGCGAAGCTTTGGATAGAATGGTGTTATTTTTTATTTTTTTGACAGTAAAGGACACGTTGAAGATCTTTGCACAGCAAAGAGCAAACTTTAAAGCTGCGTGAGGTGTACTGCAGATATAAATAAAAATGGACCCTGATAAAATCTCCTGCGACCCACCTGTGGGTCCCGACACAGTCTTTGGGAGTGACTGTGCCAGAGGACACCGTCCTTGCTACTTGTCCATTTGAGACTATTACTGGGATTTACAGACAAAGAAAAAAATAAACTTAACATAATCTACGCAAGTCAGAAACAGTATAGGTGATAACCGCAAAGTTATTCAGGGAAGACAGAAAATGTTTTTCTTCAGGATGAAAGTGTTAGGAAACATCCTGAGGTCTCATATCCATCCCTGAAAATAAGTGGATCATGTTGGTATTTACTTTACCAATTAATCTCCACGTCAGTCGCCTGGAACTTTTTTTTTCTCCAGTGCATTATCTTTCTGATCACATCTGGCTGATTCCCTTTAACCGACTGGGTCTTCTTATCTTTTAATTGCTTGGGGACCCTCAGGCGACAGGAGCAACCCCACAACCCTGCCCTCTGTGTGACACACAAACCCACGCACACACACACACACACACACACACTAGGCCACTGAATTGTACTACCATGTCCACGGGACAGACAGGGGCCGATATTATGGGGCCATCAGTTCAACTTTAGTTAGGGGGGAGGGACACTTTTCAGTGACTGGTGATGGGTTGACTGGAAAGTACCGTGTGTGTGCCTTCTTTGTGTGTGTGTGTGTGTGTGTGTGTGTGTGTGTGTGTGTGTGTGTGAGAGAGAGAGAGATGGGCAGCCATGGTAAGGATTGTTTAATTAAGGAAAAAAAGGAAGGTCAAAGTAGAAAGAAAGCAGTAGAAGACAAGAGCACAAAGCTGCATTCTCGTGCACTGTTTGCACTCGGGATGCAGGCCTTAATTGTGTTTGATGTGCCTCTTACTCATTACCTTGTTTGCTCAAGCGTTGCGCGAGTCAAAAGCTCAGCGAAAGATCAACTCGGTAAAACCTTGAAACGCGGCCGGCAGCACAATTCAGCAGCGAGCACAAGATGAGCCGATAGTGAGTCCTGTTTACTGCACTCTGAATGCAGTCTAATCTTTGAACAAGCTCTTGTTACAATATTGTATGACAGCGTGGTCATAATAGAAAGAGCCTGCTTCTTATTATCTCCATTCATTGCGAAGCTGCACGCGAGGGGCCTCCATAATAAGATGAGTTTATATGAGATTTAGCGTTCCTCAAAACTGTAATGGGAGTTCAAAATCTTCTCTGTTCCCAGGCTTAACAACAGCACCTGGACATTGCCGAAGCATGTGTGACTGTATCAAGTGCCGTGACACAGTCCTAATCATTAATGTAGCTGACCTCAGTCACAATGGGTCCATTGAGGCCGAAGCGGTCCGCGATCATCATGTGGATCTGCCTCTGGCGGTCCTTCTTTCGGACGCTCTCGTAGGAGGGGAGCCTCGGCAGGGGGGCCTCCAGTGTGGGCAGGCTGTAGCTGGAGGGCAGGCCGACGTAGAACAGCTGACCCGCCTGCTGAGACACACACAGGGGGACACTCGTGAGGGACACTCGTGAGGGACGGGGAACAGAAGCTTTTAAGTGCCACTTTAAAGCTGCAGTCATTGAAAATGTCCCCTCGGGGGCGGGTGCTGCCTGATGTTCCCCGTGACGTGTGTGTTGCACAGTGCGTGTTGACGGTGTACAAAGGAGGGAAGAGGGACGCTGCGAGTGGCCGGCTCTCTCACCTGAGTGTTGCTGTCATCCAGGATCTGAGTCGGCTCAAGACAGGGATATCCCACCAGTGTCTGCCTGCTGCTGTAGTACTGAGGAGGAGCATCCTGTAAAACAAGCAGTCACAACTGGAACAAGTGTGTCTCAGAAAGCACAGCATTGAGAGCCGTCCTGCTGCAATTAGTCAAAAAAAAACACTCCTTTCAGTCCATTTTACCAATGTTCATGCCCTGTTTAATCACTGTAGACACTGCCTGGTTTAGCGACGCCATAAATGATCTAATCAATAAGAAGGCCACCCTCCCCATTTCCGTGCCTCCTCCCAGTCCCACCCATTCTAAAACAAGACTTGTCAGGGTCTCACTGTATTATGTGCAATCCTGGAAAAAAAGACAGCAAGGAAAACTCTGTAATTGCCTCGAGTCTAAATGAGTCTCCTTTGTGTGGAGAACAATGTGATGTCCTACTGTGGCATCAGGGTCCCTCGGCAACAAACCACACCGTGTGGTCTGTTCAGTGTCTCTTTTCCCCTCGTAACTGCAGCAGGTACCTCCTAACGAGCACACTCCAGTGCACATTATGGCCTCGTATGTCATTCGGGCCGGCATTACAACAAAGTCAATTTGTCGCCTGACTCGGATTTAAATCCAGAGTGAGGATAAGAGATGTCGGGACAACTTTTAATGTTATCACTGAGGAGATTTCCTGCGACTAAGAAGCAACAAAAGTCTAAAAAGTAGTATTAGAACATGAGATTTATCATTTTCCCAGGCCAGTCAATGCAAACAATGACATCACTCACACTTAGAGTGACGCAAACTAACGACCTTTGCCATAATCCTCACCTCGTTTCAGAGAGAGACTGGCGACACCAAGAAAGTGATGTCAAAGGTCACTTTCCCCTCACTGGTTTGTACTTTTAAGAAGCAAAAAAAAAAAAAAAAAAAGTCCTCAAGGAAGAGAAAAAAAAAGGAGACTTGTCCTTTTGTCTCCTGCCATTTATTCAGCCAGTGTGAAAAAGCACAACCGTGTAAAATCAGTGTTGAAGTCGGGGGAGGACCCCAGCGGCAGTGTGCCTTTTCCACCGCCGCAACCTAAAGGAGATCCATTGTCCCCCTTGTGTCCCCAACACCCACAGTGGGGTCGGCCCACTATTCATGGTGCAAACTGAAGCAGGGAAAGGTATGTGACGATGAAGTTGAAGACATGAAATGTCCCACAGGAGCACAATGAAAGGGTTTGAGTGTGTGTGTGTGTTTGCGTGTGTGTGTGTGTGTGTGTGCGTGTGTGTGTGTGTATGTGTGTGTGTGTGTGTGTTTCATTCGTGGAATGACGAACCTTCACTTTCTGTGTCTCCTTATAATAAAAACAACACAAAGCCTTTTCGGTTCTAGGAAAACATTGACTCTTAAGTGTAATAATTATCTCACAGGAAATTATATTAACTCTGAAACAGTGTGCACTCTGTACTCATAGTACTGAACTGGCCGTAAGGTTAGCTACGTTGTGTACATACACAGCTGTAACTAAGGCCACTGTGTACCAGACACAGTTACTTCCTTAAATGGGACAACAGGAGTCCTCCGTTAAAAAAACCACAACTGAACGGTGCTTCCTGTCTGTTGAAGGGGGAGGCATGACTTTCGTCTCTGCAACCCAAAGATAACACTCAAACTTCCCCCTGGGACTCACGGAGGTGAGAAACGAGTGAGAAAGAGGAAGCAGAGAGAATGGGCCTCCAACGAAAAGTTACCTCTGTGTTTACGTTTCCCTTTCGCCTCATCCTGAGCCATCGCCTACAGCTTCATTCAGGCAGTTACCCTTTTTTAGATTGAGAGATTTGGGATGTTTGAGGTGTGAAAAATAGATTCGTAATGACATCAAACGCCACGCACTCCCTTAAAAACCTTAAAAGATGAGGTTGTTTTGCACCGCCTGCTATTCCGACGTTAGCAACTAAATCTGATTTGCGGTGATTTAATTACACTGGTGCTGAAGTAGCATCAATATGCGGGGTAAGTGCTAATTCTGTCCAATTCCATTAGAGTTACTGTGGCAGATATTTCTGGAGGGCAGCTAATTCAACTGAGGCAAATCCACCGCCTGACAATGATCATATCAGGTTTATTGTAGTCCTTTTCCCACAGCCATGCAAATTGAATCTGACACTCTGTAATGGTGCGACACTGAGTGCACATGGTGTCTTTGAGTCCTCTCTCTCTCTCTCTGTCTCTCTCTCTCTCTCTCTCTCTCTCCCTCATCAGTGTGACCTCAACCACTGCACTGGATCAGGATCAGAACTGAACATATGAGCGACTTTAAAAAAAAAAAAAAAAAAAGAAGAAGAAGAAAACTTAGCACAAAGGGCACTTTCTCCCTTTTGTGTTTTTTTTCTTACCATATCTGCATGTGGCCCCTGATAGGAGCGGAGTTTGCAGCACTGAAGATCCTTGCGGTAAATAATGGACAGCAGCACCACAATAACCACAAAGAAGACCAGAGAAGAAACTGTTTGCAAAGCAGGAGAGAAGGAAATGTTTGTTCATCGCTGTTAAACAAACAGACTTGGTTTTGTTTGTTTTCTGGCTGCAAAACAACTGGAAAAAAAGAGCAATTTTGTCCTTTTTAAGCACTTCCAATCTGTGAATTTGGTTACATTTAGCAAACTGAACCACTTTGAGTTTTGACTGACAGTCTGTCTCTGCAATTTGAAAACATAAAAGGTGTAATTTCTCTCCTCTGATCGACCTGTCTATCAAAAACAATGACAGCTGGAAAATAATAGACTAATAACTCTTTAATTAATTGTAGTTCAAAGCAATATGTGTATCAAATTAGCTGTTATCTTATCCAGTACGACCCTTATCACAATTCTGCAACATGGTGAGATTAAGTGCAAATATCCAGGAAGCAGACAATTTTAAAAATCACTTTCCAAAGGCAGATGTTTCTCTCACAAAATATGCTTTCTTCATAATATCTTTAAAACTTAACTTACAGGACGCAGCGACCACTGTGAGCTGATCCGATGTCAGCTGTGAGGAGGGGATGGTTGGACTTGCAGTTGTGGACATTTCTTCTGTGTAAAGTGTTAACGTCCCATTGAGAAATCCTCCTGAACTCATCAGGCTCAACACAAAGGCTCTCATCTTCCCAGAGAAGGAAACGGAGAGCGGCTCCGTGAACTCCTCTTCATCGTCCGCTCGGTCCCGGACGGTGCGCGTGACAGTCTACAACGTGCGCTCTCCGCGAGTGGGATCGAACTCTCCCCCCTCGGTAAACATGCCACAGCGTGCGTGAATGCTCGTGAAGGCGCACTGACGCCCCTCTCCCCACCGCGTGACGTCGCTCTGGCTCCGCGTTTGGTTTATGGATGAGCGTTTACGCGCAGCGCGCCGCGCGCGCAGCAGCAGCAGCAGCAGCCACCATTTGGCTCCAGATTCATTACGAAGGCTCCCCGAAAAACAGCAGCGTGACACGTCTCACAAGCCGATCACGAACAGCCCAAATGATGTTGGGAGAGCAGACAGCACGCTGCTTCCTCCGCCGGCTGCTCAAAGGCATCCAGACCAGTAGATTAACGCACCGGATGCCTGAGCTGGAGTCCCGTCACCCTGGAGACGGCGGGGGTCCCGTCCTGAGATGATTTCTATACAGACAAAGAGACACAATGTAGTGTTAGTATTCATGGGGGGGGAGACTTCTTTTTTTCAACGGACTTGTATATTTTGTGATAATTATGACAAATGCCTGTCAGGAGGCACTGATTCTAAAAAAAATTATGATGATGATGAAAAAAGAAAATACTGAAATAAATAAAAGGAGATTGCAGATCAACATTATAAACCAATAACTTTAAGTAATAAATATACAAAATAGATGTATTGGTCTCTCAAGGCGATCAGGTTGGATTTATTAAGGATTATCTGGTATAGGCCGACCTCATCTGACTATGTGCAGTCTGTGCTTTGAATGCAGAGGAAATCCTCATAAATATGTTAATTCTCAACATATTGACTTCGATCCAGCCTTATATCCAATAAGCTATATTATATATGGACTAAATGCAGCAGGGAGAATGAAGTCAGCTGCAACTTAAGCCTAATAAGAAGCTGGAGGCTACTCCAACAAAATGAGGGTTAGAAGTATGTACTTCATAAACCTAGAACAGTTTTTTTAAGTCTGCATTTAACTGGAGAAGATGAACTCGGTGGAAATATGTAGGGATAGAAACTAAAAGTTCTTCTGCAGAAGGAAACATCAAACATGTGAATGTGTCACAAGAAAAAAAGCTAAATCATTAAAAAAAAACTCCAAACTTTGCAGCAACCTGAGGATGGCGAGCGCCGCCGCGTGCGCGCGCAGTTCAGAATGCGCCGTGCACGCGCTCCTCGTCAACCGGAGTCGAAAAAATGGTGGCCAGCGACAGAGTGCAGAAGCTGCTCCGACGATACAAGCTGGCGATAGCCGCCGCGCTGACTATCCTCCTGGTCCAGGGGCTCGTGGTCTGGAGCCTGAGGAGCCTGGAGGAGGGCGAGGCCGAGGTGAGTCCCGGGACCCGGGGGGTTTCTGCGCGGTTTTGATGGAGGAGCTAACCGCTAAGTTAGCGCGTAGCTTACTGTGTGTTATGATACAGCCCTGTCTGTCTCTCTGCCTGTCTGTCTGCCTGTTTGTCTGCCTGTTTGTCTGCCTGCCTGCCTGCCTGTTTGTCTGTCGGTACCAGACTAGTACAGTTTATATGAAACTACCGGTTTTGATAGAACTCGTTTCTTGGTTGTTAACTTGTTTAAGAAGCAGTTGTCTTCACTTTTGGGGGGGACGGTCACTGACGTCACGTTTCCTTGGGAGTCACTGCTGTGTGGAGAAGACGTGATGATGGGAAGACAGACCAAGTACCAGTGTTACACAGCTCAGAGGAACAGGGCGTCTCTGGAGTGATGCAACTTTTCTCTGGGACCAAGTGGAAGTTCTGACTCATTAAACTGTTCATCGCTGTGAGCTGAGCCACAAGATATCCAAACATCTGCTCTCCTGTTTGTGTGGCTACCCCCCAGAGGCCTTTCTGTGTGTGTGTGTGTGTGGGGGGGGGGAGGAAGGGGGAGGGGGGGTGACCTTCACTAAGCTCTGACTCTTACCAAAGTGCCCGCGGAGGGAGCACAGCCCAGGGATAAAGGTGGAAGTGGACCCACGACACGCCACTGAAACAGTCCGTTTAACGTGAACCCCCGTGGGACGCTGATCTCTGTGTCTCCCTCGCACACCTGGAGCGCTCCGCCCCGAGGCCGGGCCCGGCGCCGGGCCCGGTGCCGGCCTCCCTCTAAAGAAGGTGAAGGGGCTTCATTAACAGATGTGACACGCGGAGGACTGTGTGCTCGTACAGGAGTCCCAGGAATGCAAGCTGAAACCTGAGTTGGGAACGCTGCTGAAATACGCAGCGCGTATGATCCCCCCCCCCCCTCCCTGAACAGGGGCCGGGGGCAGATCAGTGCCTGGAGGGGGAAACTGGCAGCAGATGTAATGCTTAAATAGAGGAAAGAAGTTTGACCCAGAGATGCTTTAAAAAAAGGGCTCATGGTTCCGTTGTCAGACTCAATCCACTTCACTGTGAGCTAAGCGGTGAACTCTCAGGAGGAGCCCCACGGTTATTCACTAATAACACGAGCGATGAAGTAATCCATTTCCTGTGGACTCACTTGAACGTGACCTTGAGACAAAACGTGCGCCGCGTCGTTCATCACCGCGTCGTTCATCACATTGCAGACGCGGCGTTCCTTTTTGAATTCAATCAGCTGTTTGCATCATGGGCCTCTGGGCTTTCTGCTACCTCGTCAGGGGCTTACAGGCTTCAACATGCTTCAGCGGAGAGGCAGAGACATGTCTGTGGGGGTCTGTGCTTAGCTAGATCACCTCGGACTGTAAAGGAGCAGACGGACACGCCGATAAAAACCCCATCACAACTCCACAAACAGTTTTTCTAAGCGTGTCTCTCTTTTTTTTTTTTAATTGAACAACTTCAAGTTGAAAACCGCTCTCATTCATTCTTTCGTGAACTCCGGCTTCCAGTAATGTGACCCTGCTGCTCGGTGCACATGTCAGCCTGATATGAAACTATGTTGGCAGACGTCAAACGCAAATGTCAGCGCGCTGCGTCGTTGCATGTTTGACTGAAGAAAAAAATAAATAAAAAAAAAATGCAGAATCACATTTCAGACTCAAGAATGCATATTAATCTTCCCTCCGCACCCGAACAATGCATGTTCAGTCAGGGAGGAACCCAGTGGCTCGCTGTGCATGTGTGAACACCGCCACGTTGGTTTATATATTTAAAGCCCTTGAAGGGGGGAAAGGACTGCGAGGACAGAAGAAGAAGAAGAAGAGGAGGAGGAGGACCATCATCCTCGGGTCACCCTCTGCTCTCCTGCAGAGCTGAGTGCTGCCTCCCGCCTCAGCAGATGGCGACGCCGATACGGTTTCACTCCACTTTAATTGGAAAGTAAAGAGGCCTTTGAATCAGTGCCGTTTGTGACGCGACGGTGTTAATTAAAAGCTGTGAAAAGGAGTGATAAGGAAAACTGAAACATTAGCCCCTGCTGCGCGCTCGTCCTCCGCGTGGGAACGGTTACTCTTGCGGGCCGAAAATATCCGTCGGTGTCGGGCCTGCAGATGATGTTCGTATTAATACATCAGCGACGAGCCACCACAGAAAGAACATGTACCAACACTGTTGGCGGAAATGTGAAATACATTTTGGGACCTTGGGCGTTGAGGACAAAAGTTTTTATCATAATTAATGGGGTTTCTTTAGCTGAACCGAGTGTCTTCAGGAGACGTTTGGACCACTACGGGTTTCTGCTGAAGGCTGACAATAAGCAGGTTACTCAAGAGCCCGTAAACTCCCTGAAAGAGGCCCGCGCTGCACAGACTGGTATGTGGCTGGGCTTCACAATGCTTCTCACTGTAAGGGCTTTCTGTGAGAGTGCAGTTGGCCCTCAGTAGCAGACTCTGCTGTGTTGGCTCGGCTCTGTATTCTCTGGCTCCTCGTCCCTCTCCTGTTCCCACCGTCTCTGGGCTGGCGGCTCGGCGCGAGGCGGGCGGGCGAGCCCGTGTCGTCTGACAGAGGCGGAAAGCTCTCGGCCCACTCGCTGTTCTCCTTCCTCTCCTCCAAGCGCACACTTTGAAGGGGCCCTTTTGTGGAATCCAGTAATCTGGTGCGGCCAACGCTGTGATGCTGTTTGGCGAGAAGATTTAAAAATGGCTAAAGTCCAGTTTCTTTTTTTTTTTTCTTTTCAAAGCCGGCCTTCCGTTTGTGGAGGTGTGATTTGTGCTGCAGTGAGGCTGATTCTCTCTCTCTACACTTTGGATATTGAAACTGCAGGAATACACCCAGATGAATGCTGGTTGTGGTGTATCCGACTGGGTGCTTACTTTATTACCTCACCGACACTGACATGTTTACAAAAGATACTTCCAACTACATTTTTTATTGGAGGAACACAACACATCCCTCAGAACTGATCTTTCCCGTATTGCTGGTTTTCACTGAACCACAACTATATGACAAATGCTCTGTGGACTTAATGTCTCCTTTAGGGATGCTACTTCCTGTCAAAGCTTCCAGTTATGGGACATGTGAACAATTTTATTGAAGCAGATCTACTGTAAGAGGATCATGTCTTGACATTTTAGAGTTTAGGAAGTCTCACAGGAGGATTTTGAGATGCAACTCTCATACAAATGATGCAGCCATGATGAAAGGAAGATCTATTAATTATAAAAACATTAAAAAAAAATAATGATACCTATCCGGGTCAAATCCTGTGCGAGTCTCAAGCAAAGAGCATGAATGCAATATCTGTCTTCAGTGACAATGACTCTGACTCATATCCGTATAGAAATGAGAGCTATGCAGTTAATTGTTTAACTTATTAGGTCAAATTTCAAGTTACATGTTGGACCTGTTGCAGAATGAGTTTTACACGATTTCTGCTATATTCTCTGTATTTACCCCTCTGATATGAGTGCATTTGTTTTTCTTGCATAATCTTGCAAGATTGTGCAACCCACCCCAACCCCCCAACACACACACACACACACACACACACACACACACACACACACACACAGTGGCTGTCTGATAAGGATTCCCTGTACATCCTCCTTAATGTCTAAGGTGTCATGCTCGGTTTCCGTGTTCGTGTCTGCAACACGTGACAAACATTTGTATGCAATCTTCCTGCATTTCTTTTCTGCCAGAGGGCGCAGACAAAGGTTGGTTGAGGTCTCTACAGTGAATCACTGGATTCATTATGTATGCGTGTGTGTGTGGCTATCCAAAACTGTGCTTTTTGCAGATTAGCCTCAAAAAAAGGCAGAGGCTCAGCTAAAAATAACCGAGATCAGAGAAATGGGAAAAAAAGACAATACAAGTAAACACGTCCTTCCCTCTGGGGCTCTTTCATCTGTTGTCTTAGCGGTGGTCTTAGTTTACCTTATGTTATTCCTGGATTGTGAATCAACATCTCCTCCCACTAATGTTTGTCCAAGATGTTCTCAGCAATAACTCTGGATTTAACATGCTGTTTTATTCTCTGACCCCCTCCCACTCCTCTCTCCTTCTCTCCTTCTCTCCTCTCTCCTTCTCTCCTTCTCTCCTCAGAGGAAAACACGGCGGTCTAAGCTGCCTGACCACAACAGCCAGGTCCTCAAAATAGACTCACAGAACTCTTTGTCGGGGAGGAACAGGGGCCGATGGAGCGGCAGGTCGGAGCGGACGGGCGGCACCGCGGCCAGTGCGCTGAGGAGAGGGACCAGCCGCAAAGGAGAAAAGCCCGGCATCCGGCTGAAGTCCCGTGGCGGGACGGGATTGGACGGCATGGCCCTCCACGACCTGTCCAGCAGCCGCAACTTCAGCGAGACCCGAGGTGGAGCCGACGAGGCGGCCAAGTTACCGGCCGCCGCCGCCCTGGGGGAGCCGGGCAGCGTGGACGGGGCCCACCAGGCCCCCAGCAGCGACTTTGTGCCCAAATGTGACATCGCGGGCAAGGACGCGCTGTCCGCCCTTCACCGCGCCGGGTCACAGCAGTGCAGGCAGGAGATCGCCAACATCGTGTGTCAGCATCAGGCCGGGAAGCTCATGCCAGACGCGCTGCCTCAGTTCTGCCCTCAGCTCGGTGAGAACACGTGACTTCTGAACAGTTCTGTGTGTAACCTTGTGTGTGTGCATTTCCTGTGAACACGGCTGGTGGCGCTCATGCGTGTGGGGAGATTTGTTGGAGGGAAAGTGTAAAATAAGAAGATGACAAGGCAATCCTATACATTTCACACACGAACCTGCTAAAATCATCTTCTATCCATCGAACGGTGTCTTTCTCAACACCCAGCCTACCAGTTCTTATTCTTTGAAACTCTCTGCTCCCCGCTGATTCAGTCCCTTTATGTGTCCGCCCTCTTCGGCCAGGTATATCAAATCAGGTGCAGGCGTTTGGCGAGCTGGACAACAGCCTGTCCAAAGTGGAGAGCCCGGTCAGAGTGGCTTTCGTCCTGATGGTCCACGGCCGAGCTGTACGGCAGCTCAAGCGCCTCATCAAAGCCATATACCACCGTGACCACTACTACTACATCCACGTGGACAAGGTAAGCCCTAGAAGGTGCCATGGCGACCAAACAGCCTCTACAACATGTACATGGCAGCACCTGCGTGATAGAAATATCCAGAGGAGTGAATTCATTCCTCTACTGTGGATACGAGCTTATTGTTTATTTATGGTTGTGCTGAACATTGAAGAGCGTGTATTTGGCTCCCTGCTTGGTTCTGGCTTCACTGAGCTCACAAATGCTTTTACCGGTGAGGTCTTCTTGCATTATGAAGGTTAAATATACCCCGTGGGTCTCGCAGTGTGGTAAAGGGGATTAGCCTGGATAGAGTAAAGTGTGGTTATTCTTAGGGGCTGGATTTAGTGGAGGAAAAGTCTGCCATCGTGTGCAGCTCGGAGACAGGAAGACAAATGCACGGCTGACTGGTGACACCGAGGCCGAGACCTCAGGTTTGTTCAAGTGCAGGCGGCAGAGAAGCCGGCGCCTGTTGCTGAGCCCCGGGGAGTCGCTGTGGTCTGCTGCCGGAGCACGGCGGAGAGGCTCGCTGGAGGCACTGATGAATAGGTAGTCGGCGGGACAGACTCTCCATTTATCACTGAGGCAAAAGCCTGTTGGACGGATGAGTCTGTAAAACAGGTCGGGTTGTCCCCGCGTCGCTCCACCAGCTCCGCTGCACTCCGTGGTGTTTGCGCGTGAGGACTGTGGGTGTAGGACCTTCTGTTGCTGTTGTCTCCTTTATGACGACCACCAGGATAACCACCAGGTGCTTGTAGTGTCTGAAGAAGTCCTGGCTGAATTTGAGACACGTCCACTGTTTATTTAACACATGACGGAGTCAGTGGCACACCGTCTGTGCTCCACTAAACAAAACAATTGGACTTCATGTCCCTGAACTAAGTGTCTTTTCCTGTTAAACTGCGCATTTATCGCTTCAGGACCTTTTATTGGCCGTGTTCATTTGCAAACGGCCTGCTTGTTAATGAGTTGGTAATTAATCTAATTAAAGGGGAATTTAACAAAAGAACCTACAGATTGTTGTCTTCCTGCTGTCCTCAGACCCGTAGCTACATCGCTCACCACTTCTAATGTTTGAATAACGTTTGACAGCTGCTTGACTCTTTGACTTCCTCCATCTCGTCCTTTAATCCCTGACCTTTGACCCCTGCTGGACGTTTTGACTGAGTAGGATCCTTTAAGCTCGGTTCAGCTTAGTTCTGTTCTTCACCTCTTGCCACTTTGAGAAGGACAGAGGAAAAAACAGCTCATTTCTATTTTCTCTGTCATTGTGGTGACCCACAATGCAAAGCGCCATGTGGCTGTTGTTCTGCTCCGATCAAATTCTCTTTGAACGCGAGCCAGCGTTGTGTGGTAGTCTTGGCACGGTGGCGGCTGCAGATCTGTGGGAGCTGCGTTACCTTTTGTGATGCAGAAACTCCCGTTTTCACTAATTTAACGCTTTGACCCTTTTTGTTTTGAAACCCTGCAGCGGTCCGAGTACTTGCATCGGGAGGTCCTGCAGATAACCCAGCAGTACCCAAACATACGAGCCACGCCCTGGCGGATGGTCACCATCTGGGGGGGCGCCAGCCTCCTGAAGGCTTATCTACGCAGCATGCAGGACCTGCTCTCCATGCTGGACTGGAAGTGGGATTTTTTCATCAATCTCAGTGCCACAGACTTCCCCACCAGGTCAGCAGATTAACATTATTGTGCTGCATTTCCCTCTTTAAAGTGTTAAATATCGTTTTTTTTTTCCCAGCGCATATACTGTTGTGGTACATCCGAGCCATGACAACACTTACAGCATGAGTTGATTATTTCATGATTTCCCCTGTTCACAGGGGGTTTAATCTTTCAATAGAGCATTGAGATTGATTTCTTTGCTGGCTGACTGACTGGCTGTAAAATTAATAGCAGTCGGGTAGCAGCATGAAATGGATTGTTTTCTTTACCGAATCGTGGAGCTGGCAGTGAATCGCCATCTTTCTCGCTGATCGTTTTTTGCCGGATTTCTGGGGCTGCTTTGATTGGTTGGACGCACACAGACAATTCTGTCAACCACGATCCGGTCCAAAGCAGCTCATGTCACTCGTGGATGTTATCAGGCAGCGCCGTGCTCGAGCCAGCATTTTATTTCCCAAAGAAATTTTTTTTTTTTTACTCTCTTGACCGAACCCCTCTTCCTTTCCGTTCTCCCCGTGACGCCTTCCTGCAGGACCAACGACGAACTGGTGACGTTCCTGTCGCAGCAAAGAGACAAGAACTTCCTCAAGTCCCACGGCAGAGAAAATGCCCGGTGAGTTTGCCAGCTGTGAGATACAAGCCAGCAAAATACTATTTGGTTGGAGTTTTTCTTTGCTTCAATCCGGTTTTTGGACAGCAATTGGTCGTAACTAAGTGGTAAACAATACATGGCGAGCCTGTAGAGATATCCCAGTGAGTCGGCAGCAGCCAATGAGAGCAATTAAGAAACCATTTAAAGCTCCATGCTGCTGATGTCACACGCGAGGCAAAGAGCAACGCGATGATTCGATTGTTCAGACAGAGACGGTTTGTTTTAATCGCTCACTTTGATGAACGCTGCAGACCCACAATGCCTTTCTGTTTTTAACGGTGCTCTGTCTTTTGCTGAAGGTTCATTAAGAAGCAGGGCCTTGACCGCCTCTTCCACGAGTGCGACTACCACATGTGGCGTCTCGGCGAGCGCAGCATCCCGGAAGGCCTCGAGGTCTCCGGTGGCTCTGATTGGTTTGCGCTCACCCGCCGCTTCGTCGAGTACGTCATCAACTCCCAGGACGACCTGGTGTCGGGGCTGAAGCAGTTCTATTCCTACGCTCTGCTCCCCGCCGAGGTAAGTGAAGCCTAAGGTGGTCTGTTTATCTCCCGTAGTTGAGACAGACAGTTTGATGCACAAGTCTGTCTCAGGCTCGTCCTCCCCTGCCAAGCCAGGAGAGCCCAGCAGCAGAGATAATGTAATACTTTAAGCTTTCAGGCGCAGCAGAGGTGCCAGAGGAGAGGCGGGTTCACTTGAGTTTATCTGACTGTGAGGTTTAAAGTCTCAGGAGGAGGTTCGTTCCCTGTTGTTTGGGGCCACAGAGGCGTGACCTTTTGCAATTTAACGCCAGTGGATACAAACCGTCTCTACTTGTCTTTGACCGTTTACAGCATCTTCGCTCTCACACAACACTGCCTTCGTTGCACTGCACAGCGTAAACGGTGTTTTCTCTCCCACTTCGTCCTAGTCCTTCTTCCACACGGTGCTCGGGAACAGCCACATGTGTGACTCCCTGGTGGACAACAACCTGCGCGTCACCAACTGGAACCGCAAGCTGGGCTGTAAATGCCAGTACAAGCACATTGTGGACTGGTGTGGCTGCTCTCCCAATGATTTCAAACCACAGGACCTCATCCGGATCCAGGTGAGGGGGGCGGTGCTGAGGAACAGCAACTGTTTTTTTTTTGTTTTTAAAACCTCGCTCGTAGTTTCCCCGTCTCTCGTGTTTTATTTGCACCAATTTGGTTCAGTGTCTCAAAAAGGCTTCTTCTTCTTCTTCTTCTTCTTCTTTTTTCTTTTTTTTTTCACAGCAATTGACCCGTCCGACATTCTTTGCACGCAAGTTTGAGTCGTCGGTGAACCAGGAGGCCATAGACATCCTGGACACTCACCTGTACGGCCAGTACGCTCCGGGCATCGTGGCCGTGAAGGCGTACTGGGAGAGCCTGTTCGAGCAGCTGGACGGCGTGGGCTCGCTCGGTGACGCGGCTCTCACCGCTTACACTGCTTTCATTCGTCTTGGCCTCAAGAATCTGGCAACTACTCAGAGCAACGTGGAGGCCTGCAGGTCCGGAGACACGGTTTACTTTTTCATATTTTTGGGGGATCTGTAAATAATAAAACAGGTTTATTTCTTTACTGAATATAATAATCTCCGATGTGTTTTTTTTATTTCTTTTTTTTCTCCACTCACTGCAGGTTCGAACCAGTAGGCTACCCTCTATCAGTGCACGTGTACTTTTATGACGACCGTTTCCAAGGATATCTGATGCGTCAGGAAGTCCAGGCCGTGGGTTCAAAGGTCAGGGAGACGCTGGAGATGTGGGCAGTGCCCCAAGCCACGCTTGTCCTCGAGACCAACCTGAAGGAGTTTGAAAGGCTCAAGAACCTGGAAGTAAGGAACACTTCTCGCCTAAAGACGATTCTTCATTATCATTGTGCAAACCTTTAATATCAAGGTATCTTAAGAAAAAACTGCTTCACGGGGAGATTTTCTTCCGGATATAGAAGAATTGGCTTGTTTTTTTTTATCAGGGCTTAATCTGACCAAAACTGAACTTTGAAGTTTAATTAGTTTAAAAAAAATACGTTAATTAAGCTAGAGCAGAAAGTGCGAAAATATTGTCTCCTCTTGTCCTCCAATAAAATGTGAAAGTCAAAGACGTAGGAGGCATTGTGTCACATAACCCATTGCCACTTCGGGACTCCACAGACTACGATTCCTTTTGTCTTCCTCCCTGGCAGATCGGCACCGAGTGGGATCCCAAAGAAAGGATCTTCCGTAACTTTGGTGGCGTGATCGGCCCTTTGCATGAACCACTGGCGGTCCAGAAGTGGGCGCGCGGTCCCAACCTCACAGCCACTATTGTGTGGATCGACCCGGCTCTGGTGGTGGCGGCGTCTTACGACATTTCCGTGGACGTGGATGCCGAGTACACCCAGTACAAACCTGCGCTGCAGCGCCCCCTGCGGCCCGGCACCTGGACGGTACGCGTGTTGAAACAGTGGGAGCGCGTGGCGGAAGTCCGCTTCCTTGTCATGCCCTTGACCTTCAAAGATAAGGAGCCACTACGCAAAGGTGAGACGTGGATACAGAGCATTGTGTCACTATGTGAGTCTAAGGGTGAACGCTGGCAATATTCTATATCTTTCTTATTGTCAACAATTCCCATGAAATATGAAGTACTACTACTCGACATATCTACTTTGTCTGTGGCACTCAGACCATGTAAATCCTACTGAAGACATAAATCTAGACAATCTACAAGCGTCCATATTGAAGTATGGTCAAAGATGAAGTGGTGTGTTTGTTGTGGATTATTTTAGAAGTATTTGCGGCTGCAGAGCGGTGTGTGATTAATCCACAATAAGCTCCACTGCCGGTGTTCACGGTAATGATCCCGGACATGTTGCTAATGCGAGTGTGGCTTACCGGTGTGTTTTTAGTAGCTTTTGGACAACAATAGAGCTTTATTTGCAAAGAGAAATAAAGGCTTTGGTCGTTTCATGGGATTGTTGACGATAAGATGCAGCATAGAATATCACCGGACTAATTGAAGGTTTAAAGTTTAGTTGGAAAAGTTTTGTTCTTTTTAAAAAAAAAAAAAAAAAAAAAAAAAAACTTATTTCCCCCTTCAATTTGTCTTTGTCTGCAAATGTGACTGCCCGCTCCAGAAGAGGACAGCTGGCTCCATGCGGGTCCTCCGGGTAACCTGTACCTGGAGCAGAGCTTCCAGCAGCTGAGCTCCGTGCTGAAGCTGCCCCCCCAGGAGCCGGCCCTGCAGGAGGCCCAGCGTAAAGCCCAGCTGGTGGGTCAGCCCCTTGAAGCCTGGGTGGACAGCAGCATCGGGACCTTCTGGGTTACAGGCGGTCTGTGCGCCACACAGTCGTCGTCGTCCTCGTGCCCGGCCATGGGGCCGTGCTCCAAGACCTCCTGGAGCTCTCTGTCCCCGGACCCCAAGTCCGAACTGGGCCCGGTCAAAAGTGATGGGCGGATCAGGTAGCCCCGAGAGAGGAGGCACTGTGGACTCCGACACATACACGGGAAGGCCGAGGGAGAGCTGGAGCTGCACTGGAGAGCCCCAAGAGAACCTGTGTGAAGCGGATACCGTCTCGGAGCTCGAGGGCACATAAACAAACCCATCTTCCTGCACTGAGGAGTCGAGACGTTCTCCGTGAAGTGGTGTCACAGACTTTAAAAGAGGAGGATGTGACTGCTGGAAATTTGCACATAGACGTTTTGCGAGCGCAAAGACTTGTGTCATTGTTTGCCGAACGTTGACACGGATGTATTGTTTTTATTTTCCTGGCACACCGGTTGCCGGTCAGGTTTCTGAGTTTGAGGGCGGAGAAAAAAAAAAAAAAAAAAAAAAAAAGAACCTCTGTGCATGTTTGAACTCTGTTTGGGCGCACAGCTTTCAGTCTTTCTCCGCTTTAAAGAATCGGGAGGCGGTTGTCAAATACTCGACGACAGACTCCTCTTCGTTTCAAGGGAGAGTGGAACCCCTGGATGATATTATTGTGCTTATTTTGAAGCATTGTTGTTCTGTAAGCATCGGGAGCCGACGGATGACGTGCACTTTACTGTCAGACGATGATGTCAAACAGAGGTCACTTGGTTACAGCGTGAGGAGCAGAAGTTATACGGTCGCCTCGCTTTCATTTTACAGGAGACTCTAAACCTGCACAGACACGTCCCTAAATACTCGGTACCTGTGTGAGGAACAGATGAGGGAGTGTAGAGAGAGAGGGGTTCTCCTTTTTTAGTTCGCTTTACTGTGACATATCACTGAACATGTTTTTATTAATGTATTTTGTTTTGTCTGTTTAGATCTCTGAACCGGCGGTAGAGTGTTAAGTTGTCTTTGATGTCCGTTATTGCAACAATAAAAATAATATTCTCCGAGACAGCTGCAGCATCAAGGCTGCAGAGAGCCGGGCTTACGTTGAAATACACGACGGGACAATCTCAACTCCGAACATCCAGCTTATAGTTTTATGGCAACAAACTCCACCTGCTGATGAAGGCCGTTAAAAGTGGAAACCTTCGGAACGAGTGGGTTGGTAGATCTGAAGTTGAGGTTGTTTTGTCAGCTGTTGTTTTCAAGTTCAAGATCGAACCGTCCGGGTCAAATCCTCTGGAATTAATTGGTGAGCTTTTTTTTGGGGTGGGGGGTGGGGGGAGGTTCCAGATTTCTTTTATTTAAAGCCAACTTCACGAGATAAAACTTTAAAAGGAATAGTTTTGTTTTTTGCTTTCTTGTCCGGAGTGAAATGAGTAGATTGATACTCCTCTTGTGTTTTGTAAAGACGAGGCAGCGGCCGGGTGACTGGAAACAGCTCGCCCGCTTTCCAAAGGCGACTAAACCCGTGGACCAGAACCCGAAGTATCTGAAGCTCAGTTTGTTTAACCGGAAAGAAAAGTGTAAAGACGACAAATTCCTGTTTTTACAGCGTGGACTATTTCTTGGCTGCGCCGACCCATAACAATTAGATTTGTTGTTTTTATACTTCTTTTTTTGGTATACGGCTTAAGCGGGGGACATATCCGGTGTTTATTAGTTTGGTTAGTCAGAGCCAGCTGGCTGTTTCCGATCATTGAACTCAGCCATCAGTCTTCTCGTCTACGTTAACTCCTCAAGACGGCGAATAAGTGCATTTCCCACAAATGTCGAGACTTTTAAAGACTTTTAAAATGCAAGCGTGGTTGGACACAACGCGCGGTACTTCCTGTGTACCCGGTCATGATCAGTATTGTACGTGTGCTCTGTGTTGTTCTCATTTCATTTCCTACTATGCATTTCAATTCAACTCAAGCCCACCAACCCAAATGTTAAACCGCACACGATGTTTGTGTTTTTATTTGAACGCGATCAAGAGAATCTAAGCTGCCTTCACTTAGTGAAACGATAGATTGTTTACTTCAGGATTATAGCTTCCAGAGACGTGCAATGAATGCCTTTCCACCCCAGTCTGTCTGTTAGCTGCTTTTTTTTTTTTTTTTTTTTTAAACCTAATTTTAAATGTTCTTAAATAATAGTTGGCCACCATATGAGTTTACAAGTGACCTTGTTTACCTTGCACAGTACAGTTGCTTCAGTGAAGCCCCAGTTTTATTGACACAAGAGTACTCGGCAGATCAGATGTTATTTTTCTATGCTGTTTGAGAGGAAGTGACACACACACTTCGTGTGTGTGTGTGTGTGTGTGTGTGTGTGTGTGTGTGTGTGTGTGTGTGTGTGTGTGTGTGTGTGTGTGTGTGTGTGTGTGTGTGTGTGTGTGTGTGTGTGTGTGTGTGTGTGTGTGTTGTCCGTTTCATCTCCAGTGCTCTGTTAATAACTGTTAACTGTTAATAACTGCTGTCTAATAATGTTGTATTTGACAGTCCCACCTGCTCAGTGTCGTTTGAAGCAGACCATGTGTTTGTTTTTTTTTTGGGGTGGGGGTGGGTGGGGGTGGGGGTTCAGGTCCCTTGATGGCCGGGCTGTTTGCTGAGTCATGCTGAGCTCCGGTCTGAGAAGACATCGTCCTCCTGTCACTGTTTGCCTCTGGGACAGCTCATCGGCATTCTGACTGATGACACAATAAAACACACTTTAAGGGTTTTGTAAAGCCGTTTTGTAGTTTTTCCTCCTCCCACATATCTCATCTTTGACTGAATCCACAGGTATTAGAATGGTACTTCTTATGTTTCTACATTAAACCAACTTTTCTGTCTTAAATGTCCCGTATCCACTATATTTATGGGGTTTTCCCCTTTTAAAGCAAATGAAGGAAGTAGGACATGTTTATGAGAAGGGGAGGCCCTCTCCAGGGTACTGGACGCTTCCTTGTTGTCGCTTCCTTGTAGCAGCGCCCGACATGGTTTTTTATTTCATAAATACTGTAAACTACACCTCAGTGACGCTCTCGTATAAATATTTAGTCAGGTCTGTGTCTTTGTTCCGGATATAATCCTGCAGAGGAGGAGGGCCGCAGGTGAATGACCGGCGGACAAAACTGAGGGAGAGGAAGCTTGAACGTTTTTAGTTTGTTTGCAGAAGCGCGTTGAGGCTTTAGATCAGACGTGATGGAAGACGTCGGTGAGACACGGAGGCAGGAGGAGGAGGAAGAGGAGGATGAGGAGGAGAGGCTGGTTTCCTCGGACAGTGCGTACGGGTCATCTGCTGTGGACACGGACACAGAGGGCGGACAGACTCCCTCGCCCACCACCTTCCCGTATGATGAAGACCTGACGCACAAGGTGATTCCTTCTTCACTTCACTAGTGTTCATGAGTCTGCACTTAACCAGAACTAGTGTCAATTAATGGTTTTATAGCAATAGTCTCAAGTTATTGTAGGCCCAGTAATTAAATTACGTGTGCTCTCTCTGCCCATAAATAAATACCTGCCAGCTAATTTCTCAAAAATGGTCATCAGGAGAGCCGTAACATTAACATTGAACTTAATAAAAGCATCCTTCTGAATAATATGCATACATTTGAATTGAATAAAATTGTGAATATATTGGGGGAAAATATATAAATGAACCCAAAACCCCAAAATATATCATTATGATTAATTATTTTCATAATACGTTTTTTTTTTAATATACATGTTTTTATTTCTATAGATGTTTATATTTCAAAATGTGTTTTTTTTTTTTCAAAAGTCGTTTTTTTCCCTTTTCCATTTGGGATTTGTTGGTGATGTGCGATCATCAGTTTGTTAAAATATATATTTCTCTAGAAGCTCCCTCACATCTAAAATCCTCCACTAAAGCTTCACTGCTGCAACCTTTCAGCTGAAAAGAGTAGGTCATTGGTATTCATGAGTAAAACCGAGTTAATCCTCTGTGTATGATCGCATGCAGCAAAATCAGTCTCCGACTCCTTCATCTGGATGCACAGGTGTACACACACACACACACACACACACACACACTGATGTATCATATCTAACACGGTGTAAAGCAGGTAAGAGCTCAATCCTGACTTCTAGTTTTAATAAATAGTTTTTCCTGTGGCTCACATTATGTCAAATATGTCCCTACAGTCTGTGAGATTCATTTTACTGCTTTAAAACTGCAGCTATTTTGATGATTTTATTCTTTCACGCGCTTCAGGATCCTCGATAACTCAAGTGTTCAAGATTTGGAAAATAAATAGGGCATTGTGTGTGTGTGTGTGTGTGTGTGTGTGTGTGTGTGTGTTGTGTGTTGTGTGTGTGTGTGTGTGTGTGTGTGTGTGTGAGTGAGTGAGTGAGAGAGAGAGAGACTACAAACAAACTCCTGCCTGCTCAGTCGGCACATTTCAGGTTACATTTGTTGTTTTGCCCAGTCGCAGCCGGCCAGAAACTACAGCACACTAACGACAGATGGCTCAACTCTCTGCAGGCTACAACGGGCCAATCGGATCGCAGTTCATAAAACACACAATAAACTTATAAGTACTACTTTCTTAAAGTTTACACTGTAATGTGCAAAAAGGTATATAACCCCAAATCTAGTCAGAACTGCTCGTTGACAAGAAGGGACTTCGCACACATGAAGGGACGAGGTTTTCTTTTTGGTTCGGTAATTATTCTGAATGTGGAGGCTGAATGTGAAGTTATCAGCATTTAAAGACGTTGCTGAATGGTTTGGAAACATGAAAGTGAAGACACTCCCTGTTCCCTCGCTCTGCTGTCTCAAGGAGAATCCACACAGCACTGCTCACATTTAAAGATAAGCCTCGCTTTCACTTCAATTATTAGGTATTCAAGATTCATTTACATTTTTAAAGAAATGAAAGCAGCATTGGAATAAGGTTCGGAAACGGTGGCCTGGACGTTAAATACTCACCAGAGAAAGTACCAGAAATGTTAAATACTGGTAAAAGAAAAACTGTGTAATTTAAGTAATGTTGTGTATGATATGATGACATCCCTGAGATTAGATCCTTGTGACTGAATTAATATCCACTGGATTCATTGGACTCCTGCACATATATGAGAGTGCTGGGCCTCCACTCGGCACTTTCACTGTAACGATCTCATTATGAAACATCTCTGAGGCTCGCTCTTGATGAACCCAAACAACTCTGAGAAATCCTGTGTTGCCATGGAGACATAATCAGCATCCCAGCCCCCCGACCCCCTCCCTCCATACATTTGTTCCCACATGTGCTTCCTGGAGATAAACTGCCCCTGGCTGCTGCTCTGTTCTCCAGCAGCGTTTGTCCTGAGAACATTTACATGCGAGCATCAAAACTTGATGAAGACGACATGAAATAGTAATATGTTGATTTCACGGCCAGCTGAACGCGGCGCAGACACAGCGTGAGTCGTGCACACGGCACCTTGCCTCTGGTCGGCGTCGTTTGTACTCAAGGGCCAATTTGTGCTCGTGCAGTGATAAAAAAGCAGAATTTCTCTTATTGCCTGTTATTCGAAAGTGATAAAAAAATATATATATAATCCGATTTCATTCATAGCCTGTTTTGAAAAGCTCATCTTCTATTTGCTGGATTTCTGGAGCTCCTATCTGTATTTTCAGCATAAAAACAGTTGCTTCACTCAGCGTTTTAGACGGCCACGTCTTCCACGAGGGCTCTGCAAGCTTCCACGTTACAGCACCGGGTAGTCTCTCTGCCCAAACTGTCACGATGCTGTGTTCCTAACGAGGAGGGCGAAGTCAGATGTGCAGAACTTGTGGATGTCAGTGATTAAAGGGAAGGTTTTTTTGCGAGATGCCGAGCGCCGCATTCTGTAATGCTGAGCAGCATGTGGGCCCTTTGAAACCGCAGATAAGAGGCAGCAGGCAGGCCGGCCTGCTGGAGGAGGAAGAGGAAGAGGAAGAGGAGGAGGGGGGGGGGGGTGGTAAACGTCAACAAAAGAGGTAAGCATCTGAAACTGAGGACCTGAAGGCCGGATGCCCCTCCCCCCCCCACTTCCAGCTGCCCCAAATGAGATGATAACCATGGCGACAAGGCTGATTGATGCCTACGTTCAGTGCTCACGACCCTCGGCCGTGAGAACTGATGCTATCACACCGCCACTGTTTCATACGAGTGTGTGAGGGTTGAGTTGTGTGGTGGGGAAGCAAGTCCTCAGATCTTTTACTTGAGTAGATAGAAGTACACAGAAATACTCCCACTACATGGTACAAGTCCCGCATCATTACAGGAGCTGAAAGTACAGACGGTCGTATTATTACGTGCAGTAGATCGTTGCTGATGCCTCAACGTGTACGCTGCATTTTACTCTTGTGTTGGTGGAGGTGGAGCTAGTTACTCATGTGGACATTTCAGATCAATTGGAGGAATGACTGTGGTTCCACATTTGATCTGAAGTCTGTCCCGCAGTGTGGGACTCGCACTGGTCTGACCTCGGTCATGACTTGGTCTCGGTTTGGTCCATTGGGTCCCAACTTAGGGGTTGGGCCCCTTCAAAGGGTCACAGACATCAATCTGAGGGTACTTAATTATTGAAAAGTTCCTCTAATTTTACCACTTTAGGACCTGAAGAGATATTTAAATAACTATTAAATACAGTTGTGGAATAAATGTATTGGAGTAAAAAGTACAATATTTCTCTCTGAAATGGATTGAAGTATAAGTACAAAGTGGCATAAATTGGACGTACAAGTGTAGTACTTGAGTTAATGTACTGCTGGATCCACCAGCAGTACATTAACTCAAGTACTACACTTGTTGGCACGGGTTTAAAAAATGGCAGAATAAAGAGATTTATGTGGTTAGTGTTCCCCTTGTGGCTGCAGACACACAGGCAGAACATCAGCCTGAGATGTGAGCAGCTGTCTCTGATACAGTGACACAGTTTCAGGCCCACACACACACACACACACACACACACACACACACACACACACACACACACGCACACACACACACACCCCCTCCAGTAACTTCCCAGTTAACCACTGCACATTGCCCTTCCCTCTTGAAGGCATCAAGCCGTCACATTGCATTACAGGACACGGAGGTGTGAGATGAACATGTACAGTAACCTAAACAGTTTGTACACACACACACACACACACACACACACACACATACACACACACACACACAGTGTTCTGGCCTCAGACGATAAGCGAGGAGGCAGCAGTGGAAACATAATGTCACATCTCTCTCTCCCTCTCTCTCCCCCACGCAGACGATCCTGGTGGGAGACAGCGGAGTGGGCAAGACCTCTCTGCTGGTCCAGTTCGACCAGGGCAAGTTCCTCCCAGGCTCCTTCACCGCCACCGTCGGCGTTGGTTTCACAGTGAGTCCACACTTCCTGTCCTCCACAGACCTTCCTTCGCATGTTCATCCTCAACCCCCCGCCCCCGCCCCCGCCCCCCCCCCACCTCACGCTGTTGACTTCACCCGAGTGATGAGAAGGACATGTCTCTGCGATGGGCTGTTTGTACTGAAGCCGTTGACGTGACAGTGAAGCTAATCTTCTCTGTTTTGCTGCTGCCAGCGAAGTGCAGCATGAATCAGATCAGTGGTGTTCTCCAGTGTGGGACGATGCATCTTCTCACCGCATTCATTACGGCCACTAACTGTGTGTGTGTGTGTGTGTGTGTGTGTGTGTGTGTGTGTGTGTGTTATTATGGTTAATGATGCCACTGCTATGAGTAAGTCAGTGTAAAGACACATCACTGCTAATGGAAGGCAGGTTGTTTGCTTCTGTTATAACAAAGCTCATTTATGGGATTTTATGCTTTGTGACATGTGTGTATGGGGGAGGGGGGGGGTGAGAGAGGGATAGGAGACGAAATAGGAAAGATGTGTGACTCATCATTTAATGTATGGTTCTTCGGCTGTGATAACTTTGGCTTTGTGTCATTGCCATTAGAGCGGCACGGAGATGGCAGAAATCTGTGAGCAGGTATAAAATTGGCTTTGCCATTTTGCATTAGCATGAGATTGTGTTTAGTGTGTGATTCAGGCTTGAAAAGGCCTCCAGGAAAACAAAATAAGTCACTCTGCTGCAGCTGCAAACGTCTGGATTTAAAGTAGGGTAAGACAGACTTGCATCATTTTTCTGTTTATTCAGAAAGGGCTTGATGCAGGCGGACAAAATAAAGTGCCTTAAATGCACAGAACATCTTTTTGTTTTATAAATATTTATATATTCTTATTATAAACATTCACCTACATTTAAAGCTTTCTCAGCCTCTTTTGTTCGATGCACTTCTCTCCACACTGATTCCTTAAGAACTGCCATCAATGATAAAGCAGTGAGTTCAGAAACAAGAACATGTGGTAAATCTGAGAACTTCTTATTGACACTTCATAATTAAATCAACCACCCAATCGGCTTCATCTACAACATGAGCGTGTTCGTGTTCATGTCTGAGGGGTGAGATGCCGCCTGCGGCTTCCCTCTGACGCGCAGAGACTCCTTCACATGCCCGGACGACAGATCGCATGTCAGTTATGTAACATAAAGGATTTAAGGCCGTTCATCGTTATCTGTCCCCGCGGAGAGGAGCGGGCACTTGACTTGAACACTGGGTGGAGACAAACACTGCAGGACGGGATTCATTGTCAGGCTCAGGGAAACCATTTTTGACATGCATGACATGCTAATTGAATGGGATATTTTTAGAGTCACGTGTGTGAGTGACAAGAAGAGACTTTGGGTTGTTTGAGAGAAGCCAACGGGTTGATGAACAACAACAACAAAAATATATTATTAAAGGAAATGGTTCATAAATGCACAACTGGTTCAAGGTTTGTGCGCCATTTTACGCACCAAGAACGGTTCCTCTGTATAGGAGGTCATACATCAGGGGTAATTACACCAACAGATCCCAGATCAGCCTCCGTCCCCCTCCCCGGGTCCCTGCTCTCCTCTCTGACCCGCTCACCGACCGAGCACCACCTGTGGCGGATGAGTCAGCCGTATGCGCGCTCGACCCCCCCGCAGCTGTTATTGGGGACAATGTCAGCCCGCAACGCTGGCGGATGTTTTCACTCGTAAGAAAACAACCGCGCTCTGAGCTGCCGACGTCCTCGCACGCACAGTTAACCATCTGCCCACGCGAGGATGCAGAGAAACGTTTCCGCCTGTGTGTCACCGCCGCCTTCCTCCTGACTGGTGGCTGCGGGAGCGCGCAGTGTTTGTCAAGTTTTGACAGCGTCGCTTCCGTCTTTTCACAGTCTTTCTCAAGGTGTGATTTGTCTGCTTCTTCTTCTGCTGCTGCTTCTTCCTCTTCTTCTTCTTCTTCTTCTTCTTCTTCTTGTCCTCCTCGGGAAGCGCCTGGTGATCGTTCTGTGGCCACACGCAGTAATGCTCGCAGAGGGGCTGGAGGCTGGCGGACACCGGGACTGAGCGGCGGACAGCTCGCAGACACCGTGCGCGTCTCTCTTGGACACATCTCGGAGGACAACTGAGGTCCGGCTTTCTCCGCCCCGCGCGCGCTCTCTCTCACTCTCACACACTCTCTCTCTCTCTCTCTCTTCCCGGCGTCGCGATGTCCGCGAGAAAGACGTCGTTGACGGACAAGCAGGCAAAAAACGGCACCTCAAAATACGTGTTGGAGAGATGCGCTTCTGTTAACGAGTATTACGATATCGCGTTCAAGGTGTGTATTTCCGTCTCGTCTCGTGCGCAGATTTTTGTTTGTTTGTTTTGTCTTTCTTTGTGCGGCTAACAGGTGTCTACATGTGCTGCGGGGTTTGACACAGGAACAGCTGGGTGCACCTGCAGCAGCAGCAGCATGCATGTTGCCTCTCCGGACGCATAACGAGCGGAAGCTTTAACTGCCCCTGGATCAGCGCGCCCGTCTTCATGCGTGCTGCTCTTACACAGGCCTCGCGCTCTGACACCAAGTCATCGACCCGATGGTCGGATTACCAACAAGTCGAGGTTGCTTTGTCCGCCCTCGCTGATACGCAAATATTTGCTGAGGGTGTACTTGTTGCTGCCCTCCCATAAAATGTGAATTAAAAGCGGAGGCGCATCAGTGACTGTTTAATGAAGAGCCGCGGACAAAAGGAAAAGTTACATTCAAGTTGAATTGTGCCGTTATCTATGATCACTGTGTGTCTGCACGGCTTTGGCTCACCGTGCTGGGTGGGTTGTGTAATCACACATCCTGTTGTTTGTAATTATATTGATTAGTTTTGGATGCACGCTGAAAAAAAAAAAAAAAAAACGAGGAGAGTTGAAATTCGAGAGTTGGCTCCAACATCTCGAGTCCTCTCTCTCCAGAGCGTCGCATGTTATTGCTCCGACACACGGAGAATCACAGCTCTAGTTTCCCCCTTCTTTTTTTTTTTTTCTCCATAATAATATGAACTGAAATCGTGCCCAAAAACAAGACATTGCACAATAGCATCATCTGACTCAAACATCATGAGCCCGGTTGTGAAACATTTTCTTCTCCCTCAGTTGCAAAATAATTGCTCTCAGTTTTAATTTCCTCTTCAGTGGGGGGTTTTGTAATTGTTTATCATACCATCATGTATAAGCTGTCACACTTGTGTTTTTTTTTTGGTTTTTTTGCCAGCTGTAACCTTTTCTCTTCTCTGGTGGGGGGGGGTTTGCTCCAGGTGATGCTGCTGGGAGACTCGTCCGTGGGGAAGACGTGCGTCTTGGTGCGCTTTAAAGACGGGGCATTTCTGGGAGGCAACTTTATAGCCACCGTTGGAATAGACTTTAGGGTGAGAGAGACGCTGTTGAACAGAACGGCTCATTAAAAATGTCTATCATTTCTGCGTTTATGTTATGTTTTCTTCTTACTGCCATGAGGAAAACATCCAGCATCTGAAAAATAACCTAACGGTATTTTTTTTAAGGCAACGAGGGATCCACTTGTGAGAGTCGCTGCGGCCCAATTATCACCTTATTTCCTCGCGGAACACTTCGTCACACCGCGACGACGGCACCAAATGTACAAATCCTCTCGCCAATCACTCAGGTTCACAGACCACTTGTGCTGCGAGGCTCTGTGCACGGCTTCATAAATGTCCTGGCAGATGCCTGCCCACGTCTCCGTCTCCTGGAAAAGATTGGCTGCAGCTTGAGTCAGTCCTGGAGGAGACGCACTGCTGACAGACGAGCTGCTAGTCACATATGCACACACACACACACACACACACGCGCACACACACACGCACACACGCAAGCACAAGCAGTGACGGTTTGCTGAATTTCATAGCAGATTTCTACAGTACATCTCACTCTGCAGGGAACAACATGCAAATAAGCCGTTAGGAGCTCGACCCCCAGTTCCCCTCCAATCAAGGCAAAACACTCACACTAATGGCAAGTCAAGTAGGGGTGGCTCGAGGAGGAAAGTGTGCTGCATTAGACGGAGTGATGGACTGTCTTCTTTGATGGTGGGGAGGACATTATGGAGCGTAATGGATGTCAGGCCGGGGCTATATATCAACATTACATCTCGCCAAAAGCAACAAGTACTGCAGCCGGAAACCCATTCATGAAAAGCTTTACAAAGGGAACCGACGCTGGTTTACGCTGTAAAACAAAAAGAAGAAGAAGAAGAAGAAGAACATTATTCATTCAGAAGATCGTCTCTTCGTGGAGGCGACGACCATTTTTCTGGCTTGTGTTTCTGAAAAGCTGCTTAGGAACAGAGTCGTCTGAGAGGAGCCGTTGAGTCAATATGCTGAGGTTGTCCTCTCCTCCGTGCATGGATGGGGAGGCAGGCTGTTGTGGCAGCTTGTAACATGGCCGGTCTATTTTCGGCATGCTTCCTCGTAGCAGTTACTCAGCATGCAGGCTCTCACGTCATAATTGAGAGGGAAAAATGGAAACCCATGGCAACTAATGCAGGGGTTGAACCATGTCCATTCTGCCAAGGCAGAAGAGGCTTCAGCAGGTGGCAGCTTTCGCTGTAGCAGAGGTTTCTTTTTGTGCGTTCACAGGAAAGGCGGGAGCTGTTTGTGATGACCTGTCACTGATACGCGCCGATGAAGGGATTGAGGAAGTGCTGCAGAACATTTTCTAGTCACACTTCCTCCCTCTCTCTCTCTTTGTTTTTTGTTTTTTTTTCGCTGTGCGAGGTTGAAATGCGGTTGTGACCCGGCATGTTGCTGTAGCAGGTCATGGGAACATAAAAAACTACACTCCTCCGCCCTCTTCATCATCCCCCCCATGAAACAGAGCATGGTGAAACCTGTGTTTTGTAATTGCATGTTGGAGCACGGATGAGAAAATACTGCACGTAATCTTAACCATTATTCCCACACATTCATCGGTCACAACATTTAGCTTTTTTTAGCGGGGTGCCTAAACTATTTTAGGTCAATCTTTTCTTCTAAGGAAATCAGAGCCCCCCCCCTACGGGGCCGCAGGAAATTAACGGGGGAGTCAGTTGTTATGCTGCCAGTCGTCTTCCTCACTGTTGTGTAATTAAGTCTAATCCCAGGACCTTGTTGTTGCGTGGGTGTTGCAAATTACTTTCTCTGCCAGCATTCAAAGCCACTTTTAGTTGTCTTGTTTCTTTTACCACATGCTGCGTGTCTTATCTTTTCTTTTACTCTGCTGAGATGTCCGTCATTCATTTCTGTGCCGTCTGTAAAGCATATGGCGGGCTGCCAGTCTCTCACAGCTCCTCTCATGTTTGCAGAATAAAGTGGTGGACGTCGACAACCTGAAAGTCAAACTCCAGGTGAGAACATTTCCTTCCTTCCGCAAATCATCTCATCCGTCTGGCAGCTATTGACCCACGTATAAAGACTCATCTGGTAGATTATGTCGCATCATAAATAATCTGAACAGTAATTATAAAATAATAGTTGACCTGAATATGCTTCACACTCCCCTGACATTGTTTGCGTTGCCAATCCAATCAAAGTAAATGTTAATGTAGAAGGCTGAGGAACGACAGTGTGCCAGCAGCAGGCTGTTACACATACGCGTCTGTCACCATAACCTGTTCATTCAACACTGAGTGGGGGACGCCAAAATTAGATTCTTCTGCCATCTCGAGTAAATCATTAGATTTTCTTTTCTTGCAGGGTCCTTGAACACAATGAAATCCTGTTATTATTTTCCAAGATAGATTACCACAATGTGTCTAAGTCGATACGATAGAAATGAAAGGAAACAGCTTAAAGTTTTCAGGCTGACTGGATGAACAATGTAGCAGATTGATTGATGTAATATCGTCATCTTATGTCTTTTTAAACCAATTATTAGATAGGAGCTGTAGACTGCAGTCTGCTTTTAGACAACTAAAAGGAATTTGAGGAAAACACAGTCACGGCAATACAAATGTGTTTTTTCAGCTTTCCATTACCTTGATATAATCTATTAAATGAATTAAATGCATTTAAATATGGGATTTAAAGCATAACCACACCAAATAGTGAACTCCACAAGTGTCAAAAGCTGCATTAGTTAGTTATGGTGACCATATAAAAAAAAAAAGAAACTGGGAACCTTAATTATACCCCACGTTCATTCATGTGCAACATTGACGTTTATTTGAAAACTCTTTAGTAATACTATAAGACACAAAACACATGGTTTCGATACGTGTACTGTAATAACTGATTGTCAGACACCTTTTAAAACTAAACACATATTTGTCAGTGTGCCGGCTTTGACACATTCTCTGCCAGCTGCTGTTTGATGCTATCAGACTGCTTTAATATGATCTTTGGCATTTCCACTCTCTGGACTGCTCTTCCATTTTCATTGCCGTGTACTTTACAAAGGAAGAAGGCCTTTTTCTTAGGCATGACCGCTAGCTAAATGTTAACGTACTGACGGTGTCATGGCAACAGGCTTTTGAAATGCGGGACATTTGAGAGCTTTACAGATATTTGTCGGGACTCGGGACACCCAGCTTGTGAACGGGACAATCCCAGACAAACCGTACAGTTATTGCTACTTTTCTAAGCTAGGCTAGTTAGCCTACCTTTTAGCATGACTATACTATAGCTGTTTTTATTCTCTACAAGCAGCTATACTTGCTACCGTATTCATGTATTATTTATGTCCCTATTTATGTTTAACGAGCTAAATTAAGATGTGAGTTCATATTTAATTCACAGTAAACAACTAGAAGGTACAAATCTAAATTTAGCTTTAGCGGCTGGCTGTGGCTAACTTGTCTAACCAGCTTGAACTCGCTAAATTTGTCTTATCTTGCTTCGACTGTTTAGTTTTGAGCCGTTTTATTTGAAATGATAGTTTTTTAAAACTATGTAAAAAAAAAAAAAAAAAAAAAAGAGGCAGATTCTGGTGTCAACTACTTTCGGACTAAATATATAGTTCCTGGATTTTGACCTTGTGGGTCAGTGTAATGGTATGTTTCTGCTTCAGTCGTTGGCTCTGGAGGATTTGCTTCAGGATGTTCAGTTTTCCCACGTTAGCTGTTGTGTAATTATGTGGTTTTGTTACGCAGATCTGGGATACAGCTGGCCAAGAGAGATTCCGCAGTGTAACACACGCCTACTACAGAGATGCCCAGGGTAACCTTTGCTTTTTATATTGCTCTTCCTCATGCTCGGTGTGTGTTCATGTGTGGGTAAGGGTGAGACGTGGCTGAGATGTGCACTTTTTTTTATTAGTGTGCGTAGAAAGTGTGAGTAGGTGTTGATGTGTGCGTTGCATAAGAATAAAGGTGTTCTGTTTCCTTTTACAGCGTTACTCCTGCTTTATGATATCACCAGCAAGATGTCGTTTGACAATACCAGGGTAAGACTATCAAATTACTTTTCCCTCCCACTCTCTCTTCTTCTCTCTCTCTCTCTCTCTCTCTCTCTCTCTCTCTCTCTCTCTCTCTCTCTCTCTCTCTCTCTCTCTCTCTTCATTTTCACTCCCTCAACCTTCTCAAGCTGAACGCTTCACTGTGTCTGTTTACATGCAAAATACTGTGAGGACCTCCAGCCTTTTCTCACAGCCCTCTTTGGAAATGACATGATGTTATCGTTCGCTTCGCTGCACAGTCCCCAGTTTCAGTAATGAAAAGCAATAAAAGTGTTCAAGGATAAGAGTGACTCAGGCTCACCAGGATGGATTGGAGGATGGTAGTGATACACAGCTCAGGAGGAGAGTGAAAATGCAGACCTTAAGTGATGATATTTATTTTGTTTATACACCAATCCCTCTTTCTTCCCCGCTCCTGTATCTGTCTGTCTTTTATACTTTTCAAAGGCTTGGCTGACCGAAATACACGAGTATGCCCAGAAGGATGTGGTCATCATGTTGCTCGGCAACAAGGTGAGCGAAGCTTCCTATCTTTTGCGTCGCATATAAAAAATCAGGAGGATAACTGGTCTTTTAGCACAATTTTAACACTCTTATCGCAGTCAGACAGACACGAGGATGCTTAAGCCAGGAAATGTCTCCTCTGAGACCGAACTCTCACTTCACATTTACGAAGTGGAAACCCAGTCTTAACTGTGTCTTCAGTGATTTATGTTTTGAATTTCCCTGCATGAAAATAAAGTTCAACTCATTAGATTCTTACCCATCACCCAATGTTACTTGATCATTGTGACTGGGAAGGACAACAATCACAACCTGCCACAGAAATGACTGACCACTTGCTCCAAGCTTCCCTTGCATGGAGCCATTTCCTCCCCAATGCTGCTGGTGACGAGTCTGCAGTCGCTGCTGATATATTCCTAAGCTCCCTCTGGCGGCTCAGAGAGGACTCACTCTTCTCCGGGGTCGGAGATGTCACACAGCAGCCGCTCAGATCATTTGCTGCGAGAGCAGCAGGACTGCCAGCATCAGTCTGCGGGAGCGCTGCTCTTCTGCCAGAGGTTGAGTTTCTGACATCTCATCAGTCTGAAGGAGCTCTGGCTCTGCAGTTAGCGGCAGACGAGAGGATGCACGGTCTGAGCCAACGGTGCATCACTGAAGCTAATGGCATGGGGAATCTCTGACCCTTCACCTCCACTATGATGACTGGTTTCTTCTCCCCTGCTGCTGTCTTACAGGCGGACATGGCTGCGGAGAGGGTGGTGAAGACAGAGGACGGAGAGAAGCTGGCGAAGGTAATGTACGACGGCGCCATGCGGTCATGTTCTCAACAACAGACACTCCACTTGCTCCTCTAATGTTTTTTCCATTGTAGGAGTATGGTGTGCCATTTATGGAGACCAGTGCGAAGACAGGAGTCAATGTGGAGCTGGCCTTTCTCGCTATAGCAAAGTAAGTCTTAGAGCTGCACTGATCAATATTTTATACCAGCAATGGATGAAATTACAATGTGAAAGGTGAAAGGTGGAGCTCAGAGAATCACCAGCCGATTTCTTTAGGCTCTTAGTTTTGGTTCTAGTGGTGAGACTGCAGTTTGCCACAAACCACATACCCTCCATCACCCTCAAAGACTGTATATAATAAGTGGACGTAGTCACCGTGACGTCCCCCATTGCTTTGTAGACTAAGTACAACCAAATACTGAAGAAGACATTTTTAGGTGACCAAAATGTTATGATTAACTTTGATGAACTGTAAACACATCGTGAAAAGGGTTAAAGTTATAAGACGAAAACACGGGGAAGCTCAGACTGGACATCGCCGGGGTAGCGACCTGTCAATCACAAGGTAGCCACGCCCTAAAGCATACCCTGCTTTATGATAATTTACTAAATGAACTTCATGCTGTATTGAAGAAGACTTGAAGCTAGAGACCATAAACTCATGTTTACAAAGTTTACTGAGGTAATAAATCAAGTGAGACGTTAGTCATTTTCTCATAGACTTCTATACAATCAGACCTATTTTTGTAACCAGAGGAGTTGCCCCCTACTGGCCAGTAGGAAGAATGCAAGTTAAAAGTATTTCCACATTGCCTTCACTTTTCAAACCTGGAGGTTACTGCCTGCTCATCCCTCCCTTTCAAGCGTTTAGAAGAACCTACAGGGGCCTTCAGGTGCATTTAAGCCACTAAATTCAAGCTACCACTTTAACATAAAAACACAATGTCTCCCAAAAGATCCCCCTTAAACCCTACACACTGATCCTCGAAGAGGTTTATGATAAGATGCCAATTTTCCCATGAATATCCCTTTATTCATTGACATAAAAAAAATATATAACATTTTGAATTAGAACATTTGATTTTGTTTGTTCCAATTAAGAGATGCTGCCCCATACCATGATATTTTAGACAACAGGGACTTACTTTTGGCCATATAAGTCTTTTCATTCTAGTATTCCATGTCATACAAGTTATGTTCTAGGGGTGTTTTTATTTTTCAGAGACAGGATTGGTTAATCTGTCCAGTGTTTTTATTATGAGCTCTAAATCATAGCAGTTTTTGTTTATGTTTTGGTTATAAGGCTGCTGGAACAAAAGGAAGCGAGTAAACCTTTCTCTGCACCCGACCACATAAATGAGAGAAAATGACTGAATGAGAGAGAGAGAGAGAGAGAGAGAGAGAGAGAGAAAGAACCCACTTGGGGATAATTAAGAAGAGTTATTTGCACTTTTCTCATTTCCAGAGTCATCTAAGAGTAATCTCCAAAACAAATATTTAACGCTTCAAAGGCTTTGTCTTCTTTTAAATAGTCCTCTAAAGTCCTCAAACAGTCCTCAGTCCTCTAAAATGCATGTTTCGACAACAAAAACAGCATCTTTCTCTTCTGGTAGTAAAATAAAAGCCCAAACAAAATGAAATCCCTTCTCAATTTAGTCTGGCTCATGCTTCTTGAGTAGTAAACCCTGAGGTTCCACATAAAGGGTTTGTATTTTAATCCTCTTCACGCATATAGCCGACATCTTTCTGCAGACTCCTGAGTTCACTCTGGTCTTCTCCTCTGAGTATTTTTATACTTTCCTTTGACTGAGCATTAATGCTCACAAGTCTCCCTTTGATTCCTTCAACTAATCTTTACACTTTTTTTTTTTTTAACACTGCTTTTTTTTTCGTGCTAATGTCTTGTTTGTTCCTGTTGACTCGTTATAATGGGATTATTCCCTGTGGATGTCAGACGTCAACTGTGTAATTTCTACTTTTGAGTGACTTCCTTGTGCACACACCTTTATTATTGAAAGGTAGGAAATATGAAAAGGATTGTTGTTTAGTCTAAAAATGACTGATTGCGCAACATGTTCCTAGAGCTGTGGAAGAAAGTACTGTGAGTGATTTGCTTTCTTCATGTGTATTTTAAGTGCAAGTTAGATTAAATGATTCATGCCAGAGGTATTTTGATTAAAACTCAGTACAGATAGATGTTTCTCTCCCTCGCTAGCTTGCTCTTTTTTTTTCTTCTTTTTTTTTCTTTCTCATTTTCTTGATTTGCTCACCCTGTGTGCTCCATCCCACACATCCACCCCCTCTGTATCCAACTTCCTGTGTCTCTCTCCGTCAGGGAGCTGAAGCACAGAGCGACACAGCAGCAGAATGAGCCCAAGTTCCAGATACACGACTACATCGAGTCTCAGAAGCACAAGTCTGGCTGCTGTGGCAACATGTAGCTGATCCTGATCACCAGGCAGTGAGAGACACACAGAGCGAGAGAGAGGGAAAGAAAGAGAGCGAGGGAGGTAAAAAAAAAAAAAAAGAAAGAATAAAGAGTCTGCTCTCTTTTGAAAAGCTAATCCCAGCACCAAACGTGAGGAGCAGACGACCTCGTCTTCACCGCTGAGCTTTTAGCTTGAATGGAAAGTGGATCTGGATCGGCCGCCATCCCCCTATCTGAAATGTGAATTTAAATGTCATGCGTAGAAATGTTTGTGGTCTTTGTGGTGACAGTTGTATCAAATTACAAGTCAGGAGTTGCAAATCTGAAATGCAATATCCATTTGCAGGGACAAACCGAAAACATGCTCATCATTTTTATTCTGCATCGCTGCAAACTCCAATTTCTTGGTTTTGGATGAAAAACATGGGGCCCTTGTGATTTGTGTTAATCCGAGTGTATTATTTTGGGGAAGAAGGTGTCTGCCTGGTCAGACGAATTGCACTAAAGGTTAACTGCACCCTCAAATTCTTCTTGAAAATATATAAATATGACAAATAACAGCACGGTTTCCGGCCACTGAGGGGAAACAGATCTGGCTCATGTCGGCGTGTCTTGCAGGGGCCAACATTTGTAACAAATAAGTTTTAGGCTAACTATATTTGTATAAGTTAAGCTTAAATATTTTGATAGTATTCAACTTGTGTTACAGTGGAATGTGCGCCTCAGAGAGTCCTGCAGTATTATGTTTGCTAGTGCCTTAGCTAATTACAGTAACTTGCTAACACATAGCTAACATTAGCTCGCTAACAGCAAACTTGTCCCATTCCATCATTATTTTAGTTATCAAGTGCGCTCCCTGTAGACATTAGGTGCTCAAATAATCCTTGTACATGCTGAAATGATCAGCTAGCTAGCTAGCTAGCCATTTGGTTGCATATTGCGGCGCTAATTGTTTTCCCCTTTGACGGGTGTGGTTTTCACTTTATGACGCGTTGCGCTCTGTCTCTTTACACCTCTGAGTCTATCTCGGAGAATTCGGCTGAACCAAAACTTCCAAAATCCAAGCAGACAGAGACAGAACAATTACGTGTATTATCATCCAACCCCTGTCCCCGACAAAATTACGTTACCCATAGAACTAAACTGAACTCTCAATTGTGTTTTGAGGGAAACTTATTTTCTTTCAGCTTTAAATCGTTTCAAACATGTAGTTGATAATCAATGAAAAAAAAGAAAACGCATCAAAACTACTTCGCTAGGTTTATTAAAATACATCATGGTTGGCTCAAAATGACTGTTACATTGAACCTAAATACTTTAAAAGTAAACGTAATTTGCGACAAAATATATTTACCTGGAAACATATTTCACAACGCAGTTTCAATGTTTGGGGGCGTAGATTTTAGGAGACAGGGCTGTCACGTTTTATGCCAACGAGAATCTTTGTGATTATGTGTACAGCACATGACAAATATTTTACTTTTGTAGTTCAGATTGACTTCATGTTTGTAATGAAACTGTTTTTGGTTGAGCTTCAGTAACTTAATCTTGTTCAAAGTGAGCTCAACTCTTTGACCTCTGTTCGGTCCAGCGGCAGCAGCGAAACACTGAAAGCGAAGTCCGTACCTGATCTCAGAACTGTCACCTTTGTCATCCTGCAGTTTGCAGTTTTATATAAACAATCAATAGGACTGTTGGTGTGGATATAGCATTTTTGCCCTGCAGCT
>JACSYO010000444.1:747500-772500 GCA_016806645.1 Ophiodon elongatus
AAAACAATATTACTGAGATTAAATCGGTTTTATACACCAAATGACACAAATCAAATGTTCGTGAAAGTCGCAACATAATCACTGTGGAATATCACAGACAGACACATTATAATGTATGTCCCTTTGGCAAAACCAACATTAATGGATGGACTGATCGATACTTTATTATTCATGGTTAAATTCCCTATAATTTCTATTATTTAGTGCTTTTAATAGTAGGAATTAAAGATAATAAATACAGTATGTATCAGATCATTACCTGTGCTTAATGAGAACACAGAAAGGCGGCATGCAAGTGTGAAAAGGTGGTTCTGAGTAAAGAAATGAGGAATGAGGACGTATTCAGAGCAGTAAGAACAAACTAAATCTGGGGAAGAAATCTACAATGCAATTTAAAGAAAACGATATATATATATATAAAAAAAAAAGTAAAAGTAAAACTATGCAAAAGAATGTGAATCAATAAAGTTTTTAACACAAAAAATGGAAGGGAAGGGACAGCACTCTTTTGTTCCCTTCTTAAATCCAAACACTATCTGGTCCTTTGATCGTCATCTTTATTTTCCTGGACAGTCTCGGTTTGTGTTTACTCCTCCGGTCCTCCCTACTTTGCATGGGGCCGCCAGCTGGGCCGGTCCCTGAACGCACCTCCCTCTTCCTGAGTGGCTTTTCTACTTTTGTCGCGCGCACTGAGAGGGAGCCGAGAGTCTAAGCAGACCGGGTCCAGTCCTCGGGTCAGGACCTCAACTGTCCGATAGCAGGAGTCTCAGCGGGGATTTATCTACACGTGTGAGGACCAACTCTGACTCTGACTCGCGACGTGTTGGTGGACCAGAGAGTGGGACAAACACCGGCACCGTTTCCCACGGACTAATCTCCCCAAGAGGGCGGGGGTTGGGTGTGTTTATTGGAAGGGGTACCACACACACACACACACACACAAACACACACACGCGCACACCACTCCCCAGCAGCATCCTGAACAGGTCCTGTAGTCGTTCCCACTTTTAAACAAGACGTTGAACCATGCCGAGCAAGAGCCAGCATCTGCGCCCGCGGCTGTGCGCGCTGGAGAAGGGGGACAACGGCTACGGCTTCCACCTCCACGGGGAGAAAGGTAAGACGGGGCAGTTCATCCGGCTGGTCGAGCCCGACAGCCCGGCCGAGACGTCCGGGCTCCACGCCGGGGACCGCCTGGTGTTCGTGAACGGGGAGGACGTGGAGAACGAGAGCCACCAGCAGGTCGTGTCCCGGATACGAGCCACCGTGGGCCGGCTGGTGCTCGTGGTGGTGGACCCGGACACCGAGCAGCTGCTGAAGAGACACAACATGAAGTGTCTGAAGGAGTACGTGGGCGACGGCATCCCGTTACCTTTCGACGAGGAGGAGGAGGAGGAGGAGGAGGAGGTGATGGTGGAGGAGGTGGACGGGACGGTAAACGGGGATGAGCGGCACGCCAAAGGGGGTGAGGAGCGCGAGGGGACACCCAGGGAGTCCACGCCGGTCCCGGAGAGGAACGGGGGGGACATCCACGTGCACGTCGAGAAAAAGCTGAGCATCAACTCTGAGAAGGTGAGTCAAAGTTCAAAACAAGTTTCTGCACTGTTGGCTGTGCTACACTTTATAATATAAAAAAACAACTCTTCAATGAAATAATGTAAAAGCCCCTGAACGCATCACTGAGCGAGAGAATAGGTGCTCTGTGTCTAAAACACGGATAACAGCTGCTGCACCCACATGCTGCCAGGCCGTGGGCAGGGTCAGCTGGCAGGACCTTTACTGGGTGAGAGGACCAACAACAACCTGGTTCAGCTGGGGTCCAAACTAAACTGTGACCCCCCCCCTCCCCCCCACACCCCCTCAGTCTGTTGCTCAACTTTCTCCTCTCAAATAAGGTGACCTGACATGTTTTTTTCTGCAGCCCTCTCAAAGAGCAGTCACTTGAAGACCTGAGGCAATGTTGTCGTCTGTTAGGCCTCAAGGTTCAGCATGAAGTCAGCATCCATGACAATAACCCTCTGAAAAGACTTGGTGTTGTTCCTTTCCTTTAGAAAACCACCATAACACATGTCTGGCCTTGCTGAGCCCTCCACAACAAACAACAGGAAATAGTGTCTTTTCTTTTTCTTTTTTTTTTTTTTTTTAATAAATCTCCACGAAATGAGTCTAGCTAAATACATTTTTTTTCAAACTTTGATCTTCGTAAAACATTGTGGGCTTATTCTCACTCCGCAGTGGCCACTTGTGTGTGTGCGTGTGTGTGCGTGTGCGTGTGTGTGTGCGTGTGTGCCCTTGTTTGTCTGTGTTCGGCTGTGAACTCGGCAGGCTTCATTAAAAAGCACTCGAGGAGAAGAGGTCTCCCTCTCGTCTGGAACATCTTTGCCCCTCGCTGCTGCGTCCCGGATGTTTACCCCCGAGGCGGTTTCTGTCCAGCGCTCCTGCTCCGTACGCCCCTCTCTCCCGTAGGTGGAGGTGAGGTGGGACGAAGGGCCACAGTGTGCGCGCTGTCTCTATGCGGTGGCAGATAGCGTAAACCTGTGTGGTTATTAACATAATAATGACATTGTTAGGCTTTTCTCCGTAGTGTAACAATGGTGGAATCATAACCGGGATGTTCAGTGTACGTTTCATCTCAAGATGAGGGAAGGTCAAAAAGGTCAAAAAGGTCAAAAAGGTGGTGACCCTTTGAGTCAGTTTGGGAGAATTGGTGATATCTGTCGTGAGATTAATCTAGATATCGTATTTCTGGTTAATGTAATATGATGATACAACTTGAATATTGGTGTCAATTAGTAATGGAATTGTTTGACATCTCAAATAACTATCTGCTAAAAAAAAAAAAAAAGGTAACACACATGCGTCGTTCCCAAAATGTCTACCGTATCTTTTAAAAGTTGAAGTTGGCACGGAAACCAATAGTTATTTTCATCAAAGATGAGTTATTACTTGTTCGATTAATCGTGATTGAATCACAGTGTCCAACGTGGCGTCTCTTCCAATGTCTTGTTTTGATATTAAGATATTACATTTAAAATGATGGACCCTAACTTTGCATTTGAAAATCTGAAACTTGCAAATATTGTTTATCAAAAAAAACTAAAAGATGAATTAATTGTCAAAATAGTTGCAGATTGATATTCTGCCAACAGTTAATCAATAATCAACTTGTTGTCTCATTGTTTGAGCTCGAGCAACTAATAATTATTTTCATAATTGATTAAAGGGTTCTCTATATATTTATATCATTGTTGATGAAATTACAAATTATTTGGTCCATAAAATATTCGAAAAAATAACAAATGTCCTTCAAATGTCAGCATCCTCAAATATTTTCATTTTAGAAGCTGGAACAAGATTTATTTTGGGGCGGGGTGGGCGTACTTCTCTGTCTGCTTAGTCATCATATTCAATGAATATTTTTATTTTTAAACGTTTTAATTTATAAGAACGCCCTCAGTGGGGCTAACAAGGAAACGCGATGCTGATCTTCCTGTTTCCTGTTTGTAAACTCTCCTCAAGCACAGCCTGAGGAGCCACATCGTCCTTACTGAAGCTTTGGCATTTTGGTGGCCACTCACTGCTTCCTTACATCATGTTTCTTTATATATATATATATATATATATATATATATATATATATATATAATAACAGTGTAATAAAAGCTTGTAGAGCCATAACTCCAGAGCCTTCTGGAGTTATGTTTCTGGTATTTAAGGCCCGCTGGGTGAAGTCGTTGGTCAAAGGAATATGTGCCGATTGTTCCCGTGTTTGCTCTCGATACTCTCCACACATGGCTTCATGGAGCCGTGGCAGTACATTTCACTCCGGCATGCAACGCGGAGGGAAGTGGCCTCGAAAAACAAAAACAACGGCGGCAACAAAATCCTTTTCACCTCTCGGGTTTTTTACTTCAACAAACCGTTGATGGAGTGATGCTGAGCGGTGAGCTTTGTAACGTATAGGCGTACGAAACCCAGATTTCACAGGCTGCAGAAGTTACCCGGGGACGGAGGACACGGCCGAGTGAGTGTGTGAGTGTGTGAGTGTGTGAGGGTGTAAATTGGACTCGAGGGATCCCGTTTGGAGAGTGCTGTGTCTCCATGTGACAGTCGGAGCCACCTCAGGGTGGCTGTCTTTGCAGGGACTCCACTCTTTCTGGAATTTTCTCCCAACATCCTGCCGGGCATTCCTGTCCCCGAGCCCTGTGGCCCGGCCACTGACACACACACACACACACACACACACACACACACAGCGTTGGTTCAGCAGTCACACTGACGTCCGCCTGTCTGGTGTTTGAAGCGACACAAAAGAGGGTTCGAAGAGCGACGCCTTCTCTGGGAACCAAGGATCCCTCGTGCATGGTTGCCATGGTTACGCTGATGCTGTGTGTGTGTGTGTGTGTTTGTGTGTGTGTGTGTGTGTGTGTGTGTGCGTGTGTGTGTAGCCTATGTATGTGTGAGGATGGAGGTAGGCGAAAGTGAGACAGCGCAGGGGAGGTGTGAAAAAAATGACACCGAGGAGTGACGAAGGGTCACAACATGAAGCGCGGCCCGGGAAGAAAATAACAGCCGCTGTCGTCATCGTGGAACAAAACACACACACACACACACACACACACAAAAAAACATCGCTGTCCAAAGGTCGTTGTTTTGTTTACCAGGCAGTAAAATCTTTACTCTGCTATTGTTGAGTGAAGTAACAGTGGTCGCTCTCAGCTCGCATTACAGAGATCCAGATCCATCAGCTTATCCAGAGAAATCCTGTGGCAACAAGTTTACATTTGTGGCTGCGATGACGTCCGTCTTTATTACCACCTTACGAACGTTATTACAATGAGTTCCATGCAGTGTATCTTTCTGAATGAACAATGGGAATGATGTCCCTCCACTTACGCTGGAAGCACGTTATGATGGGATCTCGTTATGGCCAGTAAGGATTAGAGTTTAATTATGTGCACTTGCCCTGTTGCTGTTACACAGACTAGAAAAAATGTCAACCTATCATTTAATATGTCAATAATTGTTACGATTAATTCATTGTTTAGCCCTTTAAATGTCAGGGAATAATGTAAAAAAGGAGACATCTTAAAATGTCTTATTGTGTCCCACCAACAGTCCCAAAACCCAAAGCTGTCCACGTAACGATGACATAACAGAGGAAAAACTGAAAAAAATGGACATATTTCAACTATATTTAAAGAGTTAACTCTATAAAATGGGCGATTAATCTGTAAAGAACCATTTTGCAGTGAAACCCATGGAAATGTATTTTCTTCCACCAGGCTGCTCTTTGCTTTTTCTTCAGTGATTCATTCAGATTCAAGAGAGCGTGTGAGGGTGAGAAGTGTTTTCGGGAGTCTTCCTGACCGGCTGCCAGGCTTCTTACATAACTCACGTCTTTTAAACACTAATGACAGGAGAGGACGAGCGCTGGTGAGATCTTCGAGGAGTGTGAATGTGTGTAACATTACTGCGTCTACAGTCTCCACGTAGAGGACCCTGCTCAGAGGGCTGCAATGAGACAAGGAGGCGTCTTTGTGTCCTTGCGCTGGTTGTCACTTCCCTCCTCTAATCTGAGCCTCTAATCTGCACTTTCATATAAAACCGGCTGATTAAAGAGCCTGAAGCCTTCCACTGCTTTCACCACACATGCTTGGCTCTTTACGCTGGCTTTACATAGAAAGCGTCGGTCCTTTAACTGTGCAACGACATGTTTTCCCTAAACAAATCAGGCCGAATCTGGTGTGTGGGAGGATTCAGTCTATGTTTGTGTTGCATTCAGTGCAGTGTATCAACAATGGTCTTTCTAACCGGCTTTCCTGGGCTTTGGCTTTTATCATTTGTCCCTGTGACCTCACATCCGTGTGACATTCCTATCTGTGTACTGTCGTCCTCTACTTCAGCTCGACGGACTCACGAGCTTTCAGACTTTACCGTCCACATCCATCTGATGTGACGCCTTCAGGGACCGCCCGAGGATGCAATTTTCTGTTAAAAGAATACACGTCAGCTTTCGATGATCATTTGTTTGTGATGCGTTAGAGGCCCAAACGGCCACACCTATAGTAGCAGTTTGAGCCGGGATGGTCAGCGCTGGGCTTCCGGCTGCCTGCTGCTGTCTGTGGGACTCGGGGCCTGTGCACAGACCCCGGGACGTCTGAGCTGGTTTCCTGTCATTGTTGTTGGTGGAAGATGGGCCTCCACCCCCCCCGCCCCTCCCGTCCCCCCTCCCCGCCCCCCCTCCCCGCCTGTCGGCTTTATCTTCCCAGGGCTCAACACTAACCTTTTAAAAGTGGCGGCTAGACATCAGCTTTTGGTTGCCAAAGTTGAAAATGTGTTTGGAATTTTTCGTCGCCTTGTATTTTGAGTAATTACGGTTCAAGATACAAGGCAGTTATACGTCAGCTTGATGATGAACATGTGAAACGTATGCATGTCAATGCACAAAGATACTTGTGCTTCACAAATTTCCCTTTTTGGTTTTCATTCAGACAGATAGTCTGGTTCCAATCAATTTGCACATTTGTTGGTGACGTCGGCGGAGATAGTCGAACCTTTCACTCCGCTGTCAAACGCCTTCATTTGCTTCACCATTGACTCTAAAACAGATGCCTGTTCACACGAATAAACCAACACCCATGCAGCTTTGTCTGGTTCTGGGAGTGTAACAGCAATATTCAAATAATGTAACAAATATTGGAAAAAAATATAAATTTAGAGGCGCAGGTTTAGCTGTTTGCGGTCTTTATTCTTTGTACGTTAAAGAGTGTTTGCCACTGATGGCAACCTAAGGCCAAGAATGGGTTGCCAATTTCTCAAAATGGTTGCCAATGACTACTTCTTCTCACCCCCGTGGCCAGCGGTTCCTGCAGCTCGTAGCAGGACAGTTAAACTACAGCTCCGAGGTTCGAGATCCCACCGTCTCTCTCTCTGTGTGTGTGTGTGTGTGTGTGTGTGTGTGAGCGTGAGCAGAAGTAATAGCTAAATGCCTGCAATGAAAACAGGATCCATAATAAATATAATCCAACACTATAGCGTGTCGTTCCAGCAGCAGACTCTGAATCATGAAAGTAAACAGTGTCTCCAGCTGTGTTTGTTGGTTTGCTTATCATTGAAGCCATTGTGACAAAGCCAGGTATTGTTCAGGCCGTGTCTGGGTAAAGGAGAGCACGTTATTGTGTTTGTCTGCTCACATATACTCCGTGATTCATTCTGACTTTCCGCACGCGGTCGCTTGACGTTTGCTCGTCTTGCGCGTTTGTCTCTATTTTGTGTGTGTGTGCGTGTGTGTGTGTGTGTGTGTGTGTGTGTGTGTGTGTGTGTGTGCGTGCGTGAGAATGTTCTGGAGTCCCCGTTCCCTTCGCCGGGCTGTGAGTTTCAGGGGAAACGGAGAGTGTCCGGGGGCTTCATTGTGTTTCAACTCAAAGATTTGTGTATTTTATACGTGTCACCTGTTTGTTTATGATAAAGTAGAGGCCCGAGCTCAACCGTGTTATGTAACATCTATGATGATAGGATGATAAATACCGTGAGACAATAGAAAGGAGATGTATAAAGACATTTGGCTCATCAAACTCCACGACTGCAGTATCAACCCAATGGCTAATTTGGATTTACAGGATATCACATTGTAAAAATGCAAATACTGGAACAAAATATGTTATAAATATCGCCCATCCCTCAGGAGTGATGCAGACTAAATCCAACACCACAGAAACACTTCATTGATAATGTTTATCTAACAATAGCAGCTAAATATAGATAAATGCGCACTACACCTGTGTATCATAGGGTGATAACAGAGATAAAGATGTGAAAATAACCAAAACCACACTCTCATATTTATTTATTTATTTGGCCTTGTCGTATTAGCCCGTTTTGTGACTAGTTTTGAGGCAGCGTTTGGTCTTTTAATCAGCGGACAGAGGAGCGATGACAGGAAACAAGCGGAGAGAGGAGAGTGGTGAGGACATGCAACAAAGGTCTGCAGCCATCAGTCTGCATCTTAAACCCTCATTGGCCACCGGGGCCAGCTCATAAGTACAATTGTATAAATGTCATAAACTGTAAGAAGGCACGACCGTAACGTCTTGAGCAAAGGGAGGACACAGTTCCACCACGACACAAGAGAACTTTAAATTGCTCTCTTGATTAGGGGAGCAACAAGTCATCAACGATGTGTTGTCTTGTAGCACTCTCACTGAAACTCCTCAGTGACGTCAGTCCAAACAACAGCCCCACTGTCCCGGCCCTGGAGCCGAGGCCCCTGTGGCCCAGGTCAGGGGTGGAACCTGCACCCTGTGTGTGTGTGTGTGTGTGTGTGTGTGTGTGTGTGTGTGTGTGTGTGTGTGAGAGGGGAGGGAGTCGGGGTGTAGTGGGGTTGCTGGTGATTGGGTCTCATGGGATTCTGGACGCAGACTCCACAATGCCACATTCCAGTTCCCACTCCATTCTGCTGAAGGTTCACCACCCCGGCCGGACAATGAGCCGGAGGGCCGCGCCCTGCCGCGGGGTGGAGGGGGAAGTGACTGGCTGCTGGCCCTGAAATAGACTCACCCCCCGCCGTCCACCTTTCCACTGTACAAGACCAAGACAGAGCAAATTAATGTACATTGTGGGTGTGCATATTTACTTAAACTAAATGCTACCAAACCAAGGAAATGTAGGAAAGATCAGTCCCAAAATGTTAGCATGCTAACACGCTAAAGTACGATGAACCTGGTAAACACACCTACGTGTCGGCTTAACTCTTAACACTCTGGTACCAAAAATGTTTTTGGTTTCGATAATATCCCCGATCATGACAACTGTAGGGGGCCGTAGCTCAGCTGTTTAAATTATATTAAGGCTTAAAGTTAGGCATCATTGAGGGTGTGTCCGCTTTGAGTGACAGGTAGGTGTCGTCTCAGGTCGCTAGCTGCTAGCTGCTAGCTGCTAGCTGCTAGCTGCTCTGCTGTATCACCCGGGCTGCTTCTGCTGCACTGACGATCGACCTCTGGCTCTTTTTTAGGATTAGGCTATGACGTCACTGCCAAGATGGTGACGGCCGGAGCCCCCCACTTTGAGCTTCACGTCCATATTTCATAAAACCTTTGATGAGGCCTCACAGAGCTGCTGTCATGTTTTCAGTATTGTTCTTTTTTCTATTCCCTTTGCCTTTTGCCTCTCATCGATTTTCCTTTCAGGAGCACGGGGGAAGAATAACGACTGCATTCACCAGTCACATAAGGAGAATCCATCACACAAGAAAAGAGATTAGATAGACATTTTTCCACTAATAGTAGCCTCAATAATGCAGCGCAGCCACAAGGTACATTTTGATTAAAGGGCATGGCTTTTTCTTGAGAGCTAACGCTCAATCACGAGTCCCTGCTCACGCCTTTACCTTCATTTCAGCTGGTTAAACAAATGTCTGGGATTGTGGAGAAACATTTAGGGAAATGTAGAAAATCGCTAACTGTAGTCCAAACACACATGAGGAATGTTTTTTTTTTTCCTCATGGCTCATTCTTGAATTAAAAGAGTGTAACGTCTACGATTAGACACACATTTATTTAATTCTGTTTGCCCCTGACTGAAAAGCTCACTTAGCACCGGTTATGCAATGAACCTCTGGTGTTTAACGTTTGCTCGTGTGCCACAGGAGAAAACTTAACGCTGAGTGTGACCACATCACGTTGTCACTTCTGCTCGACTGTAACAATGTGGCTCTCAGATATCTCTACATCTACATTTTCTGTCTTGCCTTCCCCTCTTTCTCTAAACGCCTGTTAGAAACAGAAACGTGTGTTCGAGGCTGCATTCGGGTCTGCGAGGGTGGAGGGTCGGGGACAGGAAGACTGGCCTAGGAGATAAAACTTGTTGACTGTGATAGGACAAAACTGTCAGTCACCGTTGTGCTGATCTGATGCAATAGTGACTTTTTTTTTGTTTCAAAGAAGACAGATAGATAGATAGATAGATAGATAAATACTTTATTAATCCCGCAAGGGGAAATTGTTTTGGTACAGCAGCATTTTTACATAAGAAAAGAACAATTTTTACATAAGAAAGAACAATATATACAAAAATAGAATAGAATAATAATAATAAGAAGAAGAAAAGAAGGCTGCAGAGTGGACAAACTAAAGATGAAGGCCCTGCTTGCTCTATTTTTAAAGACCGTAAAGCGACGGCGAGGCCTCTCCATTTGGTCTTATCAGTGCTTGTACCCCTGCTGTGATGACTGACATTACTTTTCCATTTTCTTCCCCCTAAAGGGTCTATTGTAACGGGAACCCTCAGCAGAACCTTTCTTTGGTGTCTTTTGTCGAGCCAGTTCGTCCCATCCACAAATGGAAGGGGGGACAGTAGGGTGCTTTGTTCCCCCCTCCGCCTGCCTCGCAGCTGGTTCAACGGTCCAGCTTGAAATCCAACACCCCCGTCCTGACCGAGAGAGTGGTGCGCTCCGCACACTCTAAGAGCTAAAAACTTTGGTGGTTTAAAGGGGAACCAGGTTCACATCAAACGGTTGTGAAGTCTGCCCTTGAGGCCGTTTATCTGCGTCAGAAAACGGCACGTGACAATCACAAGCAGCAGGGAGGCCGAAGATGTGTCATGTCACCGAGTAACCACGGTGCCTGGCGGCGTGTCACTTTAGTGGTTATTCTTTATGCTGATCAAAGAGCCTGAAGTCATGGGGGAGCTGCCCTCGTTTATGAGAGCGACATGGGGGGAAGAAGTAAGCAGCGGGAGAAAGGCCGAGACATAAAGATGAAAGTGAGGCTGCTTTAGAAGACATACGCACAGAGCAGCTGAGTATGACAGCTTCCAGTTGATGATCTGCAGGACTCCTGAGTTTAGCAGACGCTGGATAGACGGCTAAATTACATCAGTGAGGTGACACGTAATTACAGGAAATTTTCATCATGTGACATTTTCCTCTTTTTTTTCCCGCCCTGAGTATGTGAACCGAAAAGAGTAGTGGAGTCAGAGGACCAGAGCTGTGCAGGAAGCTTACAGTCATAGATGTCCTACATGTGTTCTCCTTTTGTACAGTAGTTACACATCAGTCCGCTGGCTAAGCATGGGGAAAATATGAAGCAACTGGCATGCTGAGTGGCAGAGCTGCAGCCTCTGGCATCACACACACACACACACACACACACACTCTTTCACACACTGGCTGCTCGCTCCATGCCAGAGACTGAGTCGCTCGCAGCCACAGCGCTCCTCTGTCGAACAGAATCAGCAGGAGAGCCTGACAGATGCAAACCTGCGGTGGCTGAGTCGGAGGGTGATCAACATGATGGATGGGTGTTATGGAGGCTGCCTTTTTAAGAACTCCCTGAGAGGGTTTAGAAGATGCAAATCACTCAATCTGGCTTGTCAGGCGCTCACCTGCGGGTTCCTCGAAGGCAGAGACGAGGACTCTGTGCTCCCTTTGTGAGGCTATGTGCGTGTAAATGGTGACATTTGAGATGTTTTTTGAACACACTAGCAGCGGCTCCGTGGAGGGCCACGTGATCGCTCCGCCGCTTTGGTCCAGACGGAAATTTATTGCATGGATTGCTTTTAAATTTGGTTAAAATATTCTTGATCCACTGAAGACGCCACCATGAGGTTCACATCAATGTGAAGATAGTACGATCATGAAATACAAAGTAATCTCATCCCTTGTTACTTGACGTATGAGGTTTTGTCTTTCATTCACGTCAACATAAACAATATCGTGCACGATACAAAAAGGTCTTTTTGATTGACTGTGAAAAATCCCTCAAACATCTGTGATCTTCGGTTACTAAAAAAGCTATGATTTGTATTTAAAAATATTCACTGTTGCATTCCAGGGAGCAAATATTTAGATTTGTTAATCCTTTTAGACTCAGAGCAATGAGAGCTCCTCAAACGCGCAGTACGGGACGCTGCAGCCACGTCACCAAGTTGAACTTTCCCTCGGCCTTTTATCTATTAATTATCGCAGCTTCCTGAGGAAAACCAGAAACAAGTCTAAAGCAGGTTTACATCAACCTCTGGTCAGGGAGCATGTGAGCCCTCAAACACTCTCAGATGAACTTTGTGCCGGAGCAGCAGATGCAGTGAGATTCCTGAGACAGTCGTGAAGCGCGTTTTGAGAATATTAACATGGGCCCTTGTTTTGTTTGGGAGTGATTGGTATTCAAGGCAATTGCTTATTTGTAGTCCCCGAAGCCTTCCAAAGCCTGTGCAGTGCCGATAGAAACTACTCTCGCAGGTCAGCTGCCTGCAGGAGGCAGATCTTAACGAAATAAGAGGCTCGACAGCAGCAGACGTTACAGTGAAGCGAGTACAAAAGATGTTTGTCTGAAATGTGACGCATTTCTACTTTCTGTATGACAGGAAAAGGTTTCCCTTTATTTGGGCGGTCCAGTGTTACTTAATTTCAATTTCACCCGAGCCAGCGTTAATAGTTGCCTCTCTGTTTTCATCTGTTTACTCTGGATGCTAAGCAACATAGTATTAACTCAGCTGGAAAACTCAGCTGATGATCCGGTCAAAACAAATAGTTTACAGAAATGATATGCGTGCGTTTTAAGGCCCGGGAATCTTATTACAATACATCATCCAAGAAAACAATGGTATCATGAGACAAAGTATACATGTACGGCCACACAATACATCACAATCTGTGGCGATGAAGAGAAAAAACCAAGCGTGGACATCAGTGAGATAAAAAACGGTTTTCGCACAGCAGCACGCACACATTGTGCCGATATTCCAAATGTAAACAACCACTAAATGTTTATGGGGAAATCTGTGTGACAGCAGAGCGGTTTGAGATGTAAAGTTGTCTTCAGTGGAAGACGGATGCACCTTTAGGACACAGCGACTCAGATCAGAGGAGATTTAAAGGAATAGTTCAACATTTTGGGAAATACGCCCACTTGGTATTTTTCTAGTTTGTTTAGTACATTAAACACGTAGCCAGTTAGCTTAGCTTAGCATGAAGACTAAAAAGTGAAGCCAATGCTGAAGTGCCTTAAACTTTATTCTTTCTAATGACAAGTAGGAGGCGACTCCTCTGGTTGCAAAAAAAAAGAAAGAAAACGACCCTACTCCTCGCTTGATTTATTGATCGTAAACGTGAGTTTATGGTCTATACCGCTAGTCTCAAGGCTTCTTCAACACAGCATTGTACGGAGTAAAACAGACCATAAAGCACAGTATGCTTCAGGGCTACCTCGAGATCGACAGGTTGCGCCCATGACGTTGTCCCCGTTGTACAATTCTAACCCTTTCACAGTGTGTTATCAGCTCATGAAAGTTAATTGTAACATTATGGCCTCCTGTAAATGTCTTACTCAGCATTTCGCTGTACTTGGCTCCACCCTTCCGGTGTCACCTCTGGTTGCAGAAAAACAAGATGGCAACAGTCAAAATGCCGAAAACTAAAAGGACAGTCCGCCAACCAGCGGGTGACATCATGGTGACTTCCTCGGGGCCGTAGACCACCTCTTAGCTGGACACGGGAGGAAACAGCTAATCTGTGTCAGATTTGCCCCGCAGTCATGCAAACCAGTTTTTCAGAGCAGCTTGTTGACGCCTACTTCTTTTATTAGGCGTTAAAACACACATACTTCACTCTCTGCTCTCTAGAGACAGTGCGTTAGTGCATATGTCGGGGTGTGTTTTGTATTTTAATTTCTCTTTCATGTCAGGAAGTTGAGCCAGCTCAGAGGGAAGCATATTGAGGGAAGATGTGTCAACAGTTCCTGTTCAACACTTCCCTCCTCAAAGGAAAGTTTGTGTCACTGAGAGAGAGTTCAACCTCGAGCCGCTGTTTTTGAGGGCCGAGAGCAACATTTCACACAATAGAAAATGATGTGACTTTGATCTTTAAAGTGATACACACAGGCCGAAATATTACCAATGAGTTTAGATTATTTGCCTGATGGTCAATCAATCAATCAAACTTTTATTTCAGACTCAGGGTCCAGATAAGACAAAACATTACATAAAATAAAAAATAAAAAACATACATTAGCACAATTAAAATACATAGGCCTACCAATGCCTTATATAGAGACAGCTGTATGTCTCCACAGCTGGGACTGGTAGCGTGTAGTGCTAAACTTTGATAAAACCAAGATTATTTCATTTTCAGAATCATTAACCCGGCAAATAAATTTATACATAAGATTTCTTAACACACTTTGGAAAGTATTGACTCCTGTGGGTCAGAAACCCTTTATCGTTATTTAGAGAAATGAAAGTTTAAATAATTTAAAAGCGAGAAGAGGACTTTTAAACATGTGAGATGATGATGTCCTAAATGTTTACAGGTGGACGGTCAGCTATCACATTACGTGAGGGTTTTTACAGCCTTGTTGTAGGTTAACAACAACCAAACTAAATCTGAGGAAGCAGCACAAGTAGATGAATTAATCCGTGTTTTCTGTGTACGTGCAGATGTTTTAGGGTCTGGGAAGCACTCTAAACAAAATAAAGAACCCGAGAGGAAGTATACAAATGTTCCTGGATTAACCTCAGGCCGAAGCTTCGCCTGTCTGAAAGAAATATGTAGTTGTACCCGCAGTGTAAATTAGGGAGCACACAATTTTGTTCAATTCAGTGTGAGAGCATGTGGAGGAGTTTTACGATATCTCAGCTTGTCATTTGCGGAAGGCTGTATCGACGATGTTCCCAGTGTAATTACAACGGACCGCTGAGTTCATCAGATTTCTGCCTTAACGTTACAGAGAACTCTCATTGTAGCTGTTGTTAACACACACACACACACACACACACACACACACACACACACACACACACAAACACACACACACACATTTTGACAAGTAGTCCTGGCTTGTGTGTGTTCAGCAGATTCCACAGATTTCAGAGCCGCATGGAGATTCTTCATCCCTCCACTCCTCTCCGACACAAACCCTCCTGTGTTGTTGACGCCTAACGTCAGCCAGAGCACCCGATGTCTCAGGCCGCGGCGCCGCGGCATAATTATGGATCATCGAGAGTGCTTTACCGTGACAGGGATTGAGAGCCCGCTAAGGTCTTGCGTGAATCCCCTGCTTTGCTTCCACGCTTCACCCTGTTGTAGAAGACAGGTCATTTTAGGCTTTCGGAAGAGCGAAGGTCAGTAATAAGAACAAACATCATTAAGCTCAACTAAACTGCTCAGTCTGTACTTTGGATTGCATCGTTTACATTTAAAGGACTCATAAAGGAAGGTTGTTTCTCTTGAAGTCTGGGCGTAGCACTTGGAAAAAGTGCAGGACGTGCGATCAAAGACAAAGTTTTCTGTACAATCAGTTACCATTGTGATGAAAGTGCAGGGCTCTTATCAGGAGCACATCTCGATGGACACATTATGCTGCGTTTACAATACCGGCATTTTCAATGTAAGCAGCTGACATGAAGCCACAAACCGATGCCGACGCGCTACAAAGTTGAGCTCGTCCCAACTTCCCAAAGTTCTCGGTGCTATTTCACGACAGCTACGTCTTGAGCAACAAAGTTGCTTGGCCGTCTTGTTACTTTTGTCGCATGCAGTCTGAGCGTGTGTGTGACACTGTGTAGTATTTCCCATTATGTTTTTGTTTCAGGCATTTACACGTCATGGGAAAGGGCCTGTAGTAAAGTTTGATGGAATCATCTTCTCATCTCACTCTTGGAAAGAAAGCCAACAAGTGTGTTTCCCAAAATGTCCCAACTATCCTTTTAAGGCTGCACTTTTTCTGTAGAATGAAGCCTGTGAGGCAAAGAGCAACCCATCCCCGATTCAGAGTGAACCCACACATGAGAAAGTCTCTACATCTTCCGCCGCAAACTAAAAACACATCTCTTCCGACTATACCTGGAATAAAGAAAAAAAAAGAAAACAATTGTGTGTATGTATATATCTCTATCTCTATCTCTATCTCTCTCAGTACTCTAGTAGCACTTAAATAGTATTTACTGATAGCACTTGGTAGTTTGGCTTTCTTGATTCTTGTTGTTCTGGGTTTGAACTCTCATGGTTGAATGCACTTATTGTAAGTCGCTTTGGATAAAAGCGTCTGCTAAATGTAATGTAATGTAATGAGGGGAAAACAAACTGTCCTCCAAACTGCTGTTGTTGCATCACGCGACTTTGATGAAAGTTCCCAGTTCGAAAGCACCACTTACTCTCATTTGGAGCCGCCACAAAGTTTACAAAGCATGTTTTTCTTTTCAAGGTGCTTTACTGAGCAAAAAATAAAGGAGAACAGTTCATTCTTGGCGGAGGTGGGTTGGGCGTCAGCTCGGAAAACAATTGTCTTACGTAACACCGTAAAGTGACAATCACTCCTCGCTTGTGCCAAGTTGTACTCCAGAGAAAACGTTGAGTCGGTTATAATAATGTCCGCAGTTCATTTATAAAGTAGCTTTAATCAATCTGCCGTCTGTATTTTCTGTAGAAAGTGAGTCAGACTTATTTATAGAGGCAGTTCATTGTCTTCGAGAGTACAGTTGACAGAAGGCGGGAGCTCACGGCCGCTCTGATGTGGAGGGAGTGTCAGGTCAGATGTGGTCACACTGACAGAGATTATCCTGACCAGCGCTGTGTTTCCATCATTTCTTATTTCGACCTCTTTGATGGCGAAGCCATTAAAGACCCCTTTTCTAAATAAAGAACCTGCTCCTTCCACTCAGCGGAAGGGAGGTTCTGGAGTCGAGCTGGAGTTTTTTCCTGGATGACAATACGGCTCTAACTCTTCCTGCCATCCCTGAGTGAGCCTGGACGGGACGGGGCGAGGGGAGGCGGTCAGAGGTCAGCGCCCAGCCTCCATTGTCCTCCTGGAGCCTGGAGCGAGCAGGGAGCGGACCACACCGGAACCGGTCCCTTCCTCAAGGCCAGAGCAGCGCCTCCCCTCCCGAAATTCTCCGTAAACCTTCCCCGCAGACCTCCAATCACATGCCTCCGAGACCCTCTTCCTTCCTGGCGAGCAGTCTGGAGTCACTTGGAGTCCAACAGCAGCTTCAGTTTGCACAAGATTGTTAAAAACACACCTCACAACACACCAGCAGCCACTTGTATGTTCAACCTCGGCTTCATATTCATGGTTAACGATTCACAGGAGCTCTCCGTAATCTTTGTGCCTCTTGTTCTCCCTGAACCCATGGTGGAGGTATTGTTTTTATTTTTTTTTATTTTAAAAAAAAGCTGCTGTTCTGGTCTGTAGGTGCGTGTCACATAACGGTGTATTCACACACGGCCTCTGGTTTCTCTCCTCTGGTCTCTTCCAGGAGGTGTTGTGCACTGAGCTGCGGCCACGTCTCTGTGTGATCCAGCGAGGGCAGAGCGGATATGGCTTCAACCTGCACAGCGAGCGGGCGCGGCCGGGCCAGTACATCAGGGCCGTGGATGAAGACTCTCCAGCAGAGAGGGCAGGCCTGCTGTCCAAGGACAGGATAGTACAGGTACTTTAATAGGTCAACACCGTGACCCCACGCAGGGCACGAACTCAGTTCATTATTATCGTTCTGGTGAGAAGGTTTTCTAGTTCAGAAAGTCCTTGAACAGAAAGACAGATCTTGGTGTAAGACGCATTAATGTCCTTAGCAGTTTACGGTAATTTACCGTATAACTTCTTCATTAGTTGTCCTAAACAGAGTCATCTTCATGGGAAGTAACTAAACAGAGGTACACAAAAATACTCGTCCTGATTAGTCTGCCATATTTCTGCTTTATTAGATTTTTTTTTTACTTGGATAAAAATAGAGAAGAATGGAGTAATGTGTATTCAGACAGCACCTCCATACAAAAAGGTGTGAGATAGGAAGTCTGTTGACATCATAAAGTATTATTTCATTATTTGTTCATGCCTTTCTAGTGCTCCACTAATTCATTGGTGATACGGTGTGAAAATGTACCCAAAGTACTGCCAAAACAAATTCTATGATCATTAATAATGAATTTTACAATTTTTCGACACACTATTGTAGATGATCCTTGTCAATGCATAACTGACATCCATGAATGATGCTCAATATAAGGTCTTAAAATATAGATTGAGATGTTTTTTTAAGATGGAAGATACAAAAAAAAGTGCATACGTAGAAAAAATAAATCTGACTGATTTAAATCCACCACACAAAATACTCTCCAGTAGTATCTGAGTGACGTCTTCTGGTCCTCAGAAGAGGTCAGCTCTTTTCCCAAAGTGAACTGTGTGTTCAGAGGAATGTGTTGTGAGCTAGCAGCCGCTCTGTGGGGTCTAAAACCCAAACAGGACTCTTAACTGGTCTGGGGTCTGTGTATTTACTGTTTTTACTTAGACCACATTTTAATGTGTATAATGTCCTTCAATCATACCGTAGTATTGTCAGTGGGGGGCAATACTACGGCTTTGAAGCAAGTTTTAAGCCAAACGGTGGAATCACAACTTCTGAGTCCATCACGTGACGCCATTAGGCCCAAAAATACTTTTCCCCACAGACTTACATTGGGAAAGAGACGTCTGTAACTCCATTTTCTTCAGGTAAATCAACTTCCCAGTACGAGCACTTGACACTCTTATTTAAATCATTAGGTCCTAGAAAAAGTTGTAAAATGCATTAATAGCTAAATCCTGAGAACGAGGCTGGTCCGAGGGCCGGAGGCGGGTTTAAAGGAAACACTAGTGCGCACGCTCTATGCGCCACGTGGACGACCGCCAGACGATCCTGGTAAATTCTTCAGAATTTTATACGTGGAACTTTTCAAAGAAATAAAAAGCGGCGCTGTTTCCAGATCTCTTTACATCCACGGCCCCCGTCATAAACTAATGCTATTTGGGGAGCCTTGACATGGAAAGGTTTGGAAACCATTTCAACCATAAAACCTTGTGGTTGTAATATTATACAACCATACACTTTCACTTATTATTTAGACAGAAGAAGCAAAAGCAACACGACTCATTCATGACTCGGTCAACGTGACTCATTCAGGAGCACACATTATTTTAACAAAATCAGAGCGGCGGCATATTCCTTCACTTCCTGACTAGAGTTAAAGGAAAAGGAAGAATCAGAAGAGAAGGAGGACAGAAGGAGGACAGAGGGATTAAAAGTCCCACGGAGACTGGGGTCTGTATGAGAGTCTGGTGAGAGGTTTCCAGTCCCCGAGAGGGCCCCAGACAGTCTCACCACCCACTGAGGAGCGGCGCTTTGTGGGGAGCGGACAGCCATTGTTTCTGCTGTTACTGGCCAAGCAGCTATTGTCCAGCTTCCCCTGTGGGACTGGCTTAGACGTGCAGGTCCACCCTATGACCTAAACACACACACACACACACACACACACACACACGCCCTCTGAGACATTTCTCACATGCTTTCCCATGGTGATTTAATCCCAGAACACTCAGCTGACGTGGGAGTGAGCCACCTGACATGTTACTGTACTCAGAGTTAAAGTGTCACACACTCAAGTAGCACCATGATGCGCAGTTGATTTAAAGAACATATTAAAACAAAAGAAATCAAGATTTCTTTTTTGTTATTGAGCACATTGGGATGATTGTTTTGTAGGTTTAAGGAATGTGCGTGTGTGTGTGTGTGTGTGTGTGTGTGTATGGACACACAGGATTTCCTGCCCTGGAGCCTCTGGCAGACAAAGTGATAATATTGAGAAAGAAATCCTTGACAGTGATAAAACAGTTTGTTCACGTCTCTGTGGGAACAAAGACAAGAAGAAACAATAATAACTTCCTTTTTTTTTAAGTTTGAAGGATTTCTATCCATAGAAATAAAACATTAAAACAATGTGTGTCTCCCCAGGTGAACGGTCTGTCGGTAGAAGGGAAGACACATTCAGACGTGGTGGCCGCCATTAAAGCCGGTGGGAAAGACGCCCGTCTGCTGGTGGTGGACCCCGACACGGACGCCTTCTTCAAGAGGTGCCGAGTGGCCCCCGGCTTGGACCACCTCTCTGGTGAGAGGACACGCACACAAAACAACGTCTCCATCACTAAGAGGCAGCACGAGTTGAGCTGAATGACTGAAAGCAGCTCGTAACGCTTCACTCCGGGTTCAGTGTCAGTCACAGTTACAGGCTCTCTTCTCCCGCAGATTAAAAGTCTGCTCTTCTCCCCTCCTTTAATTCTTTCTATCCCTCTGTGTCTCGCTCTATCCTGCATGGCTTTTCTCCTTTTATTTCTCACTCTGCCAAGAAACATAGACGGAGACGGAGACGGAGACGCTGAGCCACTTCCTCCCCCCCCCCCCTCGCCCCCTCATGTTGATGCCTTGAGGAGAAAGTTAATCTTTCAGACATAAATAGATCAGATCAGACAGATCAGAGTGGGATTGCACTGAGTATCAGTGTGGTTTGTATAATGTCAAGGCTTAAATGCAGATCTGTCTCCTCACTAAAGTTAAATAATCCCATTGCAACACTCAAAAAAGACTAAAAACTTTTTTAATTTTCTGGATCTTTCAACTGCATCTTGTGGCCTTCATCAGCAGATGGAGCTTGTTCTGTTGTCATTGAGACCAAAGTAGGACATTTCAGTCCTGTAATAGTGAAGGCCTCGAGATATGGCCGAAAGCCCCAAAAAAGTTCCAATAAGAAAACCATTGTCTGGATTTTTTTATCAAACTGCTATTTCAAAGGGCAATAAATGAATACACGACTGATTTCAGGGATCATGCTTTTGGATCATGCTTTTGTGGCCTTCTCTCCACTAAAAGGTCAGATATGGTCATCCCAGGGGCTGTAGGAGAGCCGGTGCCTTGCTCAAAGGCACTTTGACTCGACACAGGTCCTGCTGTACCTGCCACGGCCCCCAGGGGGAGCCCTAGTACAGTCTGTGATGTGGTATCTGTGTTTGAGGGCTGTCCCTCCACAGAAAAGGATCCTCAGGCAGGTGGTGTGTGTGTGTGTGTGTGTGTGTGTGTGTGTGTGTGTGTGTACTAGGACAAGCGTCTGAGTGCCACTCTGCATCATGAGACCCCTCGTGTAAACATGCTGCTGCCAGCTGTTGGCGTGGCAACCGACTGTGAATGAGGGGGTAAAGATGCTGCCCTCTGCTTTCTGGACAATTGATTTATATTTTGTAGATATGTGTTAATGGTTTATGAATGTTCCCGGGGCTCCCAGTGGATTATTAATGAATCAGATAGATCTATTTAAAAGCATGTGGGTGACTTTGTCCTGTGTTGTTTGCTTTTGTGCGATGAACCTCATCTCACAAAACCAGATAAATTAACTGTGATCGCTGAACGAGAGGCAAGTGTTTCATAGTTTCCTGGACTCTTAAACCACTCCAGTGTTTCAAGTCCAGGAATAAAAATAATAATGCGCCACAGGGGACAGATTCCAGTGAGGTGTTTCCCAGGTAACTGCCTGCACTTCGCATGCTGCCCACTCAGAGGGCACCTGCCTGCCTGCCTCTCAACGTCACCGGGCTCACACAGCCTCTCTCTGAGCCGCCCGGCTGGCCAGCAGCTTTGTTTGGTTTCCAAGGCGCCCGGGTCCAAGTGGCCTCTCAGCCCGGAGCCAGAGCTGAATTGGGACTTGGAGAGGCTCCTGTCATAGAGTCGGGGACACAAACACGCACACAGCAGAGACCCCGAGGAGGACTCCAATCTCAGATTAACGCTGGAGGACCTTCTGCTGTCTCCAGTAACAATCATCATTAGCTAGAAACGCGTTTGGGCGGAGCATCAGAGGGATGGAAGGTAAACGATATCCGTGACCACGTCTGTCTGGGGTGACCACCTCTCAAAAGTGAGGTTTGGGTTCAAACATGGCGACACGTCAATCTATTTTTAAGAGGAAATGTAGAGGGTCTGTGGAGGCACAGAGGACCAGGATGAGCACCATCTCACAGAAGATGAGCCATGTGTGAATAATAGATGATCAGCTCATACCTGCCCCATGTAACAGAGTAAGTGTTGGTGGGATGAAAGGTGAGCTGCAGAGAGACTCTTGATGTAGCAGAGTGGAGCTGATGGTGCAGGAGTGAAGGTCTCATGAAGCGACGTTAGCTCTGACAGACAGCAGAAGAGTTGTATTTTTGGAGGTCGATGACTGATTCTTGTGTCGTTTTCATGCCTACAGGTCCGCTGCCAGAGCCGGTCATTAATGGAGGAATGGATGAGAAGGTAAGGTTACACCAGCGGCAAATATATCACAGAGACAGCGAGGCAAACGCAGGACGACACACTCGAAAGCTATCGTTTGGTTTGGAGATCCGCTTTAGAAGCGAAGCCAAAAGTGGGATTTGAACTTTGAAGTGCGTGAAGAGCTGTCGGTCTCCCACAGTGGCAACTCCCCATCCTCACCGATGGAGCCTCTCCTTCCTGACAATAATAGATGTGCTTTGAATAATCTGTAGCACGCCGAGGTCGAGCAGGGCTTCAAAGTAACACAACGCATTTCGGTATTTTACGTGTGGTTTTGCAGAGAACTGAGACGCTGCTGAGGTTAGTTATTAATCACAGAGACGTGTACTGAACGGACTTTCCTGTGATTGTCTAAAAGTTCTGGCATTCTTTGTACGGTAAACCCCACCCAGCTAGTCCTCCATTAACTTTGAAATATTTGAAAGGACGGATTGTGTATTCAAAATTAAAATCCTCCTTGACCCACAGTATTGTATAAAAGGTCAATTAAAACTAGGAGCTACTGTTCTGAGCTGAGGCATGAAGAATGTAGCAGCTTCATGTTAATCCTGTTGAAGTATTTGGGCGTAATCCCAAAGAGACACACTGGCCACAACTTACTGTAGGAGGCAGGTCACTCACAGCCTTGGATAATGAGTTCGACATTTTTTGGGAGAAAACCCTTGTTTGTTGGGTTGCAGGGCTGCACAATTAATGGAAATTTCATCGAAAATTGCAATGTGACCTTCTGCGATTCTCAAATCGCAGAAGGCGCAATATTTGTAAAAATTTAAACGTGTGTCAAAGTACCAATTTAATGAAATATTGTCGTGCTGTATATATAAATATATGTCCTGGCCTACATATTATATTCTACAGACTTAAGAAAAAAATTGTTTGTTTGGTACACACACACCGCTCAAAAAAAACCACTATGATAAATGTATTATGTTTTTCAAAGAAAATATGAATAATGATGTAAAAAACATCATTCAACAATATCAATCTAAGAATATCAATTTGATAAAAAAAAAAAAGTTATTGTGTGGCACTACTTTCTTGCCGAGAATTCGATGTAATGACACCAAAATAAATAAATATGAAGCTACAGCCAGCAGCTGGTTAGCTTAGCTTTTAGCATTGAGATGGGAAACACCAGCTAACGTTAGCTTGGCTGTGTCCAACTGTGACATCATCCAGCAGCTCTCAGGCTCACTAACTAATACAATACATCTTGTTTGTTGAGTCCGTACACAAAACTGTAACGGCGTGTTCAGACAGAGCGTGAAGCTAATTTCAGAGGCGGCTCGACTCCACACAAAAGTTACAGGAAAGATGGCGTTCGACGAGGTGTGGCACAAACTAACGTCAGGATGAAAACCTTTAAACCTCGAAAGAAACATTCATGCTCATCCAGGAGCTTCATCGTGACGCTTCATAAGCGTACAGCGACGAGACGAGCAGAGGGAAATACCCGAAACAACACACAATCATCCGTTTCTAGCTAGCTTAACGTCACAGCTAACGTCTGTACAGTCGCTACATTAGATGTTTGGGGCAAAACTAATTTAATTGGTTATGTGCCATATTTGGTTCTGATCTGTTGCCTGGCAACCAGCAGAGACTCCAGGAAGCTGCTGCTCTCAGCTAAGAAATAGTCCAGCACATAACGCCTCCGTAAAAACCTGAATTGTTGTTTGTTTGTTTTTGTTTTTTTCGATACCACAAACAACTTATTATCAGTTAATTGGTGAGTTTTAGAAGAGCTGGGAAGTGGATTTTGTTAAATTTAAACAGACCCACACGAGCTGATTTGACCTGTTTCCAGTCTTAATGCTAAGTAGCTTATTTACAGTATAGATATACGAGTGGTATCAACCTCCTCATTCAACTCTCCACCAGAAAGAGAATAAGCACACTTCCAAAATGTCAAAACTTTTGATTTGAAATCCTACAGCGTATATTCCAACAAACACAAACTCTATGTGTGCGTGTGTGTGCTTTTCTAACCCCACAAGAATGCTTTTTGACGACCTCTCGGGTTACCAGAGTGTCTTGTTCCCAGGTGGACACACTAGACTTGTGTGTAAATCAGTGTTGATAAGACAGAGACTCGTATGAAGACACCAGAACTCAAACTAAAAGAAACTACTGTGCCGACCGTGGCTGCCTTTCCACTCCGGCGTTTAGCCAAACATGCAAAGTGAAGCCTGGGCCGGGTTTCCCGTTACTCAGGGACCATAAGTGCTGCAGTGAAGTTAATTGTTCCTCGTATTGTTGCGTAACAGACACTCGTTAAAGGGCTGTAGAGCTGAGAGGGAGGGATGGTGCTAGAGGTCAGGGACAAGTTGTCTGTGAGGCAACAGATGCAGTCTTTAAAGGGGGAGTGGGTTCAAAACCCTCCAGTGTGACATACTGATGATTACAGTGAGGCTGCAGGAACATAAATGCCTCATCCTGTAACCTTTGGAGCTCATTCAACAAAACACCGAGGGCAGGAAATACGCTGGAATTCAACCAGGAAGAGAAGCAGGAAGAGCTTCTCAAATCTCACCACTCTTACAAAACTAAATTTAAAGTGTTGCCTTCCCCCCGAATATAATCCAAGGAAAGCCTACAGATGTACTAAATACCGCTTACTGGTGATTCCCGGGTTCACTTAATTAGCAGACATGTTTAAAACTTCTCAGGTGCCTCTGAATAACTTGTACTCAATAGAAAAAAAACAACTCAAATCCAAGGTTGCCCCCCCGTGGTAAGGCCTGGTACTGCACCACCAGTCACACTTGTTGAAATGTGACTCTCTTGTAAATGTTGATCATATTCATAAATGTATCTGTACTCATTTGTTAGTATGATAATGAAGTGGTGTTGACGATGAGTGCTTGTGTTCCCAGGTGAATGGTCGAGGGGC
>JACSYO010000444.1:775000-867500 GCA_016806645.1 Ophiodon elongatus
AAATAAATATAAGACAAAACATTACATAAAGTTAAATTAAAAAAACATACATAAGCACAATTAAAATACATACAAATTGTATAGAGACAGATGTATAAGGCATTGGTATATACATATATATATATATAAAATATATTTAATATATTCTCATGTTAGTCTCCTCACACAGCTCCTTGCACTGAAGTAGTTTGAAAAACATCAACCCGCATTTAGACCCTTAATTTACAGACACATTGTGTGTTACCGTCACATCTCCTGCCCTCGGGCTGTCTGGAGACGTCTCTTTCACAGGACTCATGCTTGCGGTTGATGGTCCGCCCTCCAACATGGCACTCTGTCTCCAGCAGCTGTCTCCTTCTAATGGCCTCGACCTTTCTGCTCCTCCGCTCTCCTTCTGGCCACGCCATCCCCATCACAGCTCTCTGTCACACTCTGCGTCTCCGTGGGATAATTAGCATAATTGAACCTTGCGACATTGACCGACATGAGGGGTAAATGGGATGAAATGGTGACTCGGCGTGGAAAGATAATGATGATGGTTGTTATAATTGGCTATTAAGAGATGCTTGTGATTATAATTGCAGCGGTAAGGATGATGTTCAAAAGGTGAGAGAGTTAATAGTAAGGGACATCTATCATTAGATTACAGGGCCAGTGTGGAGCATTTTGGGAGATGTATTAGCAGAAATGGAATTATAAAATGTATAACTCATTTCATTAGTGTAAAATCACCTTTAACTAAGAATTGGTGTTCTCGTTAGCTCAGGATGAGTCCTTCACATCTACGTGCTGTAGGACCCTTCCTCCTAAAGTAGTTTTATTAAGAATGGCCTCTGAGCGAGGCAGTCGATGTTTAGAGTTGTTCTGATACCGATGACAGTCATAAAAACACATGTTACTCTTGTAAATTTCATTTTTGTCGAGAATAAATCAAGTTGTTTGAAGTTTTCACAGCAATATGAAAAAGATATTAGAGAGAGAATCTTTTTTTTTTCTTTTCTCAACACCCTGGTATCGGACCAGTACTCGTTATCGGCGAATTAAAGTTAAAGTATCGGAATCAGTGTTGGGAAGGAAAAAAATGGTATTTGAATCATCTCCAACCACGTTATCATGGTTTTGCATTCGGCGGCTCACGTCGCCGCAGGTCATATCACATCCTACACACTCGTCCGCTAAAGAACTCTTCGTCTTTTGGGGGCAAATAAATCACCGTCACAGTACAAACAAAGACAAAGAAGGTACAACCAGCAGCCAGTCCGCTTAGCTGGGCACAAAGACTGGAAACGGGGGGAAACAACGAGACGTTTTTATACATAATAAACAAACGAGACATAACGCGTTAAATAGAAAGTAGAGGTCCTGGTTTCAGTCTTTGTGCTAAGCTAAGCTAATAGCATGCTAGCAGTACACATAGCTTCATGTTAAGTGGCAATGATCTGCTCAACTACCTCTCGGCCAAAGAGTGAATATGAATATTTCAAAGTAATACTATATGTGCCTGTGAAGATGCTGGTCTCAAGCTATTGCTAGCTCGAGTCAGCGGCCGGGTCCCACTGTGGGTAATGCAGGAGCCACGTTTAGACCAGGAATGCGAAGAACAAAGAAAGAAAATGTTTTCGTTCCACCACGGTGAGACCGACAGCAGTATAAGGGTGCAATGCTAAATTTGTGGAGGACTTTAAGTATTAACGCTGAATAATTGAATTCATACATGAATGTGAAAAGGAAATAATCTAATTTCCTCATTAGCAATTGTTCTCTGAGTTTGTTGAAGCAACTCATTGCACTCTTTAAAGCATAAGCTTTAACAGGTTTCTAGACAAGAATAAAATGTGCATTTTTCTAACATTTTATAGCTGGAATGTCATTTTCTTGAGAACCCAGTAAGTCAATACACACCCAGATATAACTTATAACTCCACAACTCCTCACAACGACTGCACACACCATTGGCACAACTTCACATCTTTTTGCTGCATTAGCACATCGAAAGAGGATCAAAATGATGATGATATGAAGGAGGATGGGGGATGGAATGACGTGGATAATTAAGATGATGAAGGGCAGGTGCAGGTCGTGCGCTGGACCTTCACAGCTTAGGTGCAAACACAGCTGGTTGCTAGGCAACGGTGTCTGCCGGGGGGTCCTTGTAAGGCCTGGAGCTGGGGTGAGAAGAGGGGTCGACACAACTCTACCTTCAAACCCCACAGCACGCTAAAAATAGACCGGGAGTGTGTGTGTGTGTGTGTGTGTGTGTGTGTGTGAGTGTGTGTGTGAGTGTGTGTGTGTGTGTGTGTGTGTGTGTGTGTGTGTGTGAGTGTGTGTGTGTGTGTGCGTGTGTGTGTGTGTGTAGAAAGCACTGTGGAGAAAATGACAGACAAAAACAGAAATACATGGAATAAGTGACATTGAGAGAGAAGGATGGAGGAGAAGCCTTGTGGAAGGTGCTAGAAGCCAATGGGTGAAGTGTGACGCATTAACCGAGCGGTGAGTAAGTCTGCTGTAATACGAGCTTCTTTCTGTCCGTCTTCTCTGAGAAAACTTCATCCCCTCCTGCCTTACTTTCCTCATGCACACACTTACACACTTACACACTCACACCCCATCTCCTTTTATAAAAATACCCAAGGACAATCCTCACTATTAATAGGAAGTGTTGTCAACTGGCTCTGGAGAAATGAGACCTTCTGTTCTGCTAACTATTTTTGCGGCCCTTTGTAGCCATGACCCCTTGCACTGTCATTTACATTCATTTTCCAGACTATTAAAGACAATTAAAACTGGTTTTATTCATACGACACAGACAAATATCTCTTTTCAATTAAATTCGAAGTGCTGTGTCGAAGAATATCAAGAAATAACGATTAAAAAAAAGTTTGTCTTTGCCTGAATTTATGAACAAAATGACGTCTTATTCTGGCGTTAAATCGTTCAATCCGTCTTATTTTCCCGAAAAAAGGGCCGTGGCCATTGTTTTCTACTCTGAGTGGCTCATAGAGAGTTGAGAGCAGCAGTGACGGACTCAGTGTTATATTATTTACTTGGCTCCTCTTTCAGCACCGGGCTCGTTTGGTTCCAGCTCTGGAGCGGTAATCGAGCTCCACGCATACTGCGGCTGATTTATGGGCCGCGGGGTTGCCATCCGGCCCTCGGCGATTCCCCGACCGCTACAATCTGACTGCATGTACAGACATCTGCATCCAGTGTTTTTGAGTCATGCTTGTACTGTGGTTCGTGACACAAGTGAGATACTTCTATGGCTGTGAGCTATATCGGTTATATTTATGTCTATATCGATGCTAAAGCATCCTCACCAGTTGGTGATCCACATACAAGACATGGAGATGGAGAAACACTGTTGTTCTTGTAAATAAAGCAACTTTAAGGTGCCGATTGACGATCGGATTGTATATTGACAGGTTGAAGGGACGATTTATGATTTGTTTTTCATACGCCAACATTAAGGCCTAGAGTCTGCACCCTGCTGTGCATTTAGAGACTTTTCTGGGGGAGCATGTCCGCCGTTAATCAGAACAAGGGACGGCTGAATCTTAAACCCTTAAACACAGATGGTTGACGTCTCTTTTCAGTGGATACTTGCATCTCAGTTCTTTTGTTTGAAAACATGTTACCACCCTCCAAACCTTTAAATATACGGAGTATCTTTTACACTACAGCCCCATAAACACTGTGTGTTAAATCCAAAGACAGACCTGCCAGCCTAGTTACGGTTGCTAGGCCATGATTGGACAATCGCTGCTGCAGGAATGAGCTCTAAAACTCTGAAATGAGTCAGCATCCTTGCACTTCTGGTTCCCTCACCTCAAAGCCAAAGGGTGTTGAATGGGTTTTTGTTTAGATGCATGAGATAAGGTCTGTGGTTCACATAAGCTTTTTGTTCTATGACATAAAATACGTAAGTAGAGACCCTTGTTGGGAATTTGGAAGCTTTTACATGTCTTGAAAAAAGGCTTTCGCTAACAAGTGGCTAAATGAGACTTTTAGCATAGTGGTGGAGATGTGAAGTCATGTGACCGTGGTGTAGGTCGGTGATAACCTCAGGTTAGCTTTTTACTTCTGGCCATTGCCTTTATACTTTAAACATCATAAAACTGGTTGCATTTGTCAACATTATCTTGCTGAACAAAACGTGTAAGTATCATAAACATGTATTTACCACAGAGCTTAATTTCTGCAATCATCCAAAATACAATGGAAAAGTACCATTAGCTTGTTGATGAGGGAACCAGGGCGATGCTTCTTTCTGGTTGGCCTACAAACATACGTCATCCCTGCAGCACTCCGTGTCTTATTTGAAACGGCCCTCTGGGAAACAAAACGTGGTGTGTGTATCCTTTACGTGTGTGTGTGTGTGTGTGTGTGTGTGTGTGTGTGTGTGTGTGTGTGTGTGTTATTTCGCTTGTGTAATCGTTCCTGAAGAAATTATATCACTCTATCAATAAATACTCGACTTCTTGACAGAGTCAATTAATGTACCCTCCTATTGATGATTACCGTTATGGTGTGTGTGAGTGTGTGCATGTTTGTGTGTTTGTGTTGTGTGTGTGTGTGTGTGTGTGTGTGTGTGTGTGTGTGTGTGTGTGTGTGTGTGTGTGTGTGTACCCCAGGAATAGGGCTTGGTTTGAAACAGCACTTAAAGCTTAGCACCATTCCAGTTAAACACCTGTCACACACACACGCACACACACACACCCTTGCATTTACACTCGCACTTGGATGCCCACACACACATACACACCTGTCTGATGCATGCCATACACTCTGTCTGTCTATCTGTCTGTCTATCTGTCTGTCTGTCTGTCTGTCTGTCTGTCTGTCTGTCCGTCTCACACTCACACTTGAACACATTGTGACATGCTCAGAAATGTTGACAAGGTCACATTTATATATTCTCTCACATGGCTGCTTGTTTTTCTGATTACAGCCTTCATCCAAACTGCCAGCAGCTTCTGTTCTCACAGACATTTTGGGGGTGGGGGGGTGGGGGGGTTGGGGGGAGTGCACCACTTTATGTTTTGTCAAAAGAAACACCAGTTGATAAAAGCAACCAATCAAATACAATTGAACCTGCAGCTGCAGCGTCTTTCAGTCCTCCTCATCATCTGCTTTCTTCCTATAAACTACCGACAAGGCCGAACAAAGAGCCACAGCTGCAAAAAGAGCGAGCAAAGAGGGCGACAGACACTTGTGTGTCCTTCACAACTTCCACATCTCTCTCTCTCTCTCTCTCTCTCTCGCTCTCTCTCTCTCAACTTCTTCTCAGCGTACTCCCTCCATCTTGCTCGACACTGATCCATCAACCTGTCACCGCTGCCGTTCCTCCAGCCCATGTGCACCCAGTCATTCCCAGCCTGCCGCGCTCAGGCCCGTATATGGCGGGGCCATCCGGCAGGGGAGCCACAGGGTTAAATATACTCTGAAGCTCCGAGAATGCCAAACTCCTCCAGCAAACCTGCCAGAGGTTAGCTAACACACACAATGGGCACATGTGCTCATTGTCTCATTAGCATAAGCATTTTCTGCGACCATTCTCATAAAGCGAAGTCCTGTCTATGAGGTGCATTCAGGAATGTTAAAACTCTTCATCCCCCGCGGCGGGGCTCCTCTCAGACATCTGAACACACAGTATGAAATCAGAGGGAAACTTATAGATTTGAACACATTGAGTCAAGTCAAATCTAAGAGGACCAATCAAAACAGAAGAAGGTGCAGATGCAAGCTAAACCTACAACTTAACAAATTAAGATTTTTGGAGAGAAAATGTAAACCTAAATTCCAATGTTGGTAATAATACTTCACGGTAGGGAGGTAGAAAGCTTTTATCGTCAACAAATTCACATAAACTGATAAAAAAGAAATCTCAAACCTAAGAAGCTTCATCGCTGTCTTTTGCATATTCTACACACATTTCATTGTTATTCACAAAGACATGATTGTTCTCTTTGCAGGGTCGTGGCCAGGATTTAAAAAATACTGAGGTTATTATAAGCCCCAACACACACCCAGATGATTTGGATCAGAAACCAAAAAGAAGTCCTTATTTTTTCTTCATTTAGATTTGACCTATTTCATTGATCAATTTAACTATTTCATCAAAAGTTAAAATGTAAAATGTATATACTGGAATAAGCTCATAGCCAAGGTGTGTACGTCGGATAAATGTGAATTTGCTGAAACCATCAAATTTTCAGAAAACAACATTAGCTCATTGTCCAATTTAAAATGAGACTTAAATGTGTTCAAATGGAAGGACCCATCCATAGAATCTGTGGGTCTGAAGAGATTATATATTTAATTTATTTAACATTTATTTAATGTTACTACCAGAGTCCAGAGTCCCTTGAGAAAACCTCTCCTGGTTCTGGCTCTGAATCGGACCCTGTGTCACCGATGACAAGCATTAAGAATAACTATAATAACTCTAATGGTCTCGTTTACTAATGAAGGTAATACATAGAGGCATCAGTATTAAATAGAGACGGTTTCAGAACCAGTTAAAAGTTCCTCACAGTAACTTTAAAATCTTCTCTTTTTTTTTTTTAGGGAGAGCTGGCCAAGATAGCACATCATTACAACGTTACGAAAGTTATAAAATAAATAAATGAATCATTTTAAAAACAGACGAGGGCAATTAAAAATAGGTAAGTTAAGGAGTATTGAAGTAATCTCTCTAATTATCTGACAGCCCAATAGCAAACACACTGCAGCTCGCTCTAATTTGAATTGGCTATATCTTGACATTGCAGCAAACCCAGACATGTTTCCACACGTCAACAAGTTATAAATCAAAGAGATTTAAATGTGCAATACAAACGGTAGCTGGTATTGAGGCACCCATTGATGTCACACGTCTTGTAAGAGACTGGACAGGCCTCTGTAAATTAAACATGTTGGCTCTTCATTGCAAAGCCCAAACAGACCTTCTGAGGAGAAAGTGGCTCTTTATCGGTTTCTACTCTCTCTTTTGACCTGAGAGAAGAAAGAGGAGGGGGGGGGGTGAGATGTGTTGACATAAGCAACACGAGAGCCTGGAGTGTGTCCTCACTTTATGTTCTCAGGGACACACTTACTTAAGGGGCGCGCCTGGCCTGGGTTTACTTCCAGGGACAGCTTTCGGGGCACGTGGCAGCAAAGTGATGAAGTGGGTGCAGGAGAGGACAAGAATCATGGGCTGCTGAAACGGAGAACACGTTGATTTCAGCCAAGAGATTGTCGGGATGGCAGGAGATGGGAGCGTATTCACACGGAGGCACAATATCAGATTTTCACCACACGATTGCCGTGGTCAAATGAATTCGCGATAACGATATTATCGTTACATCTGGAGAAAATTGGGGATTTCGTTTTTTTTTATGTTGGCAAATTAATTACTCTCAAAATACAAGTGTAGGGAGGTGGAGAGAGTCTCTAACCATTACAGCGCAAAAGTGGGATTTAACAGGCGCTGGATTATTTCCACAATGGTATGATGTGTATTGCTGACAGTATATAAATATTACATTTTGTATAACTAGGGTATGAGGAGACACCCCTAATTCACACCTATGAACTGAGATAAAATAGTAACCATTATAAAAGCCACCAGAGCAGAGTCTCACATTTTCAGTTCAGGTTTGCAATGAGAAAAAAGGTGTAAGTAACTTGAACAGACAATATATCGTTTTGCCCAAAAAGTGATTTTCAAACTAATTAAATCCCCTTTTATTTAAAAGAATTATGTCAGCAAAAGTGAGTAATGCTAATGGAGGACATATACCGTACAGTGTGAAATAATTTACTACACTGAATACTTTTACATGCACATAAAAACTTAAAAAGATTACTGCTAGTCATCGGCATAGAGAGAACTCCTGCAATGCAGACATCACGTAGAGCAGGAGATCCGGCCACACCTTGCATGATGGATGCAGCTTATCGAGCTATCTGAATTTCCATAATCAGAACTCGACCTCAACTTTAATCAAATGAGGTCCGTCCCTCGCGAGGCAGCGGGCTCGCTAAACTTAGATCAAACAGTCAAACTAGGCAGTGCTGATCAAATATGAATTAAGATTCTCTTACTGCATTGATTATTTCTCGCCTCAAACGTTTTTAGAAACATCATTTTAGTGTTCTGTTCAGCTGTAAAATGATGAAGTTTGTAACCAGCCGCCATGTTTAAAACACCGCCCATCGGCCGGAGCAAACCGGACCAGATTTGTTGGATCTCAACCATAATGCAACACATGATGTAAAGCTAAAACTACAGCATGTTTTTGTTTTCGGTAAGTAATCACTTTTCGACTACTTACTTCCCCCCTTTCATTGTCTTTTCCATGCACAGATGGAAATCTCTAAAAGATCCATCTAGCAAAAGCTCAGATGAGTTACTGGGTTTTATCAGCAGCTGTGTTAAAAGAATACTTTGACATTTTTGGTATAAGAACTATGAAATATGAACATTTGATTTCTTACAGAGACGAGAAGATTGATATGAATGGTATCACCCTTCTCATCTGGACACATTTTCATTGTCATTGTCAAACTGTTCCTTTAAGTGTGTCCATATGACTCATTCCTCCCTAAAAGAGGAAACTGCTCTTTCTGTTTACACGGTGAAATAGGAGAATGATCTGAAGCTGCCGTGCATGTTAACGCTCTGCACACCCGTCCCCACCTTGATGTAACCTTCAAGCCTCCGTGCAGCATCTAGGGGGGTCCTCGCCTGTAGGGTGTCACATTCTCAAACCTCCCTGAAAGAACACAGAAATTCTGCCATTGTGTCATAACTGCCTGCCCGCATGCCCGGTGCACTATTTATACCAGAGAAGCACAACTGCTGCTATAGGTACAGTTACAGTGGGGCACTTCAAACCCCAGCTGCCCTGCCTCAGCTAATAATACGATGCAGTATACGCACTATACACACATACACAAATGCACCACTGCTCGCTCTGCTGCTACTTTTGGCCCTCATCATCCTCCCTCAAAGTGCTTCCTGTATCTATCACAGTGATGAGCCGCCACAGGCAGGCAGTCCCGACGTGCCCACCTCCCACAGCGAGCCGCCTGCCAACAAGCTCTCACACACGCGAGGCTGTTACATCACGACTGAGCCTGTCCCCGTCCCAGCGCCAAATCATTATGCACATAATCATTCCAGAGGGAAGGACAATGTGGAAGTCCACTGTCAAAACTAAAACAAGCAAACAAATAGTAATAATAATGCACAACGTGTGTGCGGTCAGACATACAGAGCATTCATGCGTTACTGTGTTTCAACATTTAATCAAAGTAGATCTGTTGGTTAACAGAAAAAGACCCTTTATTGTCATACAGGTGTATTACAACTATTATCCATCAAAGCTGATTGAAGACACAGAGGTGAGCTCCATTTCACTAATTATATGCCTTCTACCAACTGGCTCCTGCCATAATTTATATCCTAATAAAGGAGGCAAATAGTTATGGAAACAAGTCATTTATATTCTTAACTAATATATCTGTTTTCACGTTGACATCAAATGGTCTTTTTCTGTTGATGATTGTCAAAAAAATCCACATAAATGATACTTCGTAATATGATAAAAACACGAAAACCTCCAAAGGGGATGAAATGAAAAGTTCAACGGTCAACTTCCAGACAGGACGACGCCGTGGCAGCGACCTGCCAATCACAAGGCGCCGTAAAGCGTAACCTGCTTTTTCATCTATTTGACTCTAAATGGGACCATCATTTACTAAATGATGTTTTGAAGAAGATTTGAAACTAGCGATCTCGACCGTAAACTCAAGTTCACAATGTTTACTGAAGTAATAAATCAAGTGAGAAGTAGAGTCACTTTCTCATTGACTTCTATTCAATCTGACTTCTTTTCGCCGCCTGGTAAGATAAGTTTATGCCGAATCGATTAACTGATTAATCAGTTACCAGAATAATAATGCATTTTGCCTGCAACTCACATTAAGAGAGTCACACTTTAAGACTGGTTCGGTGTTGATTTAAAGAGCAGCATTACAAGTTTAAAGAGACCAACAATTAATAATAGGAGCATTTCATTTCTTCGGTATATATATAGTATATATGATATGAGAATTTAAATAGGCTAGAGAGCACTGAGGGGTTCACAGCAGAGGACGTCCTTTTTTAGGACGTCTGTGTCCTCTCTCGTGTCATGATATCCCAGTACTTAAATATCCTTAAGTCAACAATCACAACAGGAAACATGACACCAAGTCAACACGCTGTGAGAGATGGCACCTTGAAAACATCAACTTCAACTTACAGCTTTAGCCGAGCAAAGCTATTTTAATGATGGAAGGATAATGTCAGTCCAATAAACAAGTATATTTATGTTAAGGTTGGGGAAGTAAAATTATTTTAAATTATACCTCTGTGCCCTTAAAATCTCAGCGCAGACAGCTCAAATGACTCGATGTGAAAAATCATTCTTTCCAAGTAATGATCTCAAAGTAGTGTTTCAGGAATGGCCTTCTCACCATGCAAGACCATTGATATGTGTGTGTGTCTGTGTGTGTGTGTGTGTATGTGTGTGTGTAGGTGTGTGTGTGGGTGTGTGTGTCTCTGCACGGGTGGTGCAGCATTATCGCTGCTGTGTTTTATTAGTATTAGAGCACAGTGCTTAGGATGAGCCGCAGTAACCCGATCCCAAAGGGAGATTGAGCTAAATGTCAGTGAGCCACCTTGAGCTTTGCACAGCTACAGCCGGCCCACAACAGAACCGCGGGTCAGAGGGGAAACACACCGCGCAGCAGCTTCAACACAGACGCGAGCCCAGAGGGAGAGAGGAGAAAACGCTCGGGGCAGAAAAATGAAAGAAACAACGGGGAGAAAGAACGAGGTGAACCTGCAGAGAGTGAAGATGAGGAATGAGAGAAAAGACTGGGGATGAATAATGATGCTGACAGTGACTGCTCAGTTATCCACTGAGGTTTTATCGTGTTCAGAGTTCACTAATCAAAACGTACAGACTGGTGTTAAAACACAGATAAACTAAGAGATGGGATCACACCAGCCAAGATGCATAATGGGGCCACGGACATAAAGCGGGGGGACCAGTGGCCCCTGCCCCACTCCCTACCTCCCTACTTCCAGCACCCTTGCTCGGATCACACCCCTGTTCGACCTTCATTTTGATCTCAACTACACACCTGTAATGTTTCGTGTCCACAGACATACACACCTGGCAAAGCACTCAAAACTGCTTCTGTGCAGTAACGTGCTGTGAAATTATTTGCCTTTGTAGGCAGAAACCTATCAAAATCTAAATGCTAGTCTACATTAGTGAAGCAGACACACAACACTAATGCCACAAGAGAGAGAGAGAGAGAGAGAGAGAGCCAGAGAGAGAGAGACAGAGAGAGAGAGGGAGAGAGAGAGAGCGAGAGAGAGAGAGAGAGAGAGAGAGAGAGAGAGAGAGAGAGAGAGAGAGAGAGAGAGAGGGAGAGAGAGAGAGAGAGAGGGCCCTTGGAGTCAGCACACCAGTAGAAAACAGCTTATTCGCTCCTACAAGATGGGATAAAAAAAAGTGCACCCAGGATAAAGAAAAAGAGAGAACAATCTCGGTGTCAGCGCACCAGTAGCCTTTACATATTTACATTCATATACTTTAAAGGAGGCACTTAATTATTTTGTAGATGAAGTCCTATCCCTCTGGACAAAGATGTCAATGACTTTAGTGTTGAGTCTTCCTAGTTAGGACACGTTTGAAGTCTCCTTTTTTAAAAAACTAAATATCAACCAAGGCCGAAAGCCTTCTCCGTTGCATTCTGTTACAGCTGCAGGTCTTTATGGCTTTAAAACGGGGAAAGGTCCTCTCCACAGACGAGGTCGAAGTTATGGTTAAGACCAGCTTCAAACGTTTTGTGGCCTCGGATACAGTCTCCTCCACATCAGTGTTTGTGAGAACGCAGCAGCTGTTTGTGGACAGTATAATCCCACCAAATCAGATCCAAGAATAAGGATATCTGGATATCTGGATAACATTATAGAATATTCTTTTCCTCTCATCTCTGATAGATTTATGGTGGCGGGTCTCTTTATTTAACAGTTTTAGATCATTACTTTTCGTGCACAGACTGAGGTCAAGACCAAACATATCTCTCAGGTTAAAAATGCCATCGTATGCCGTCAGGAGAAAACAGGCGCATGCTTTAGAGAGCCAGAGGTCAAATCCTGAGGCCACAGCGAGGGTCACGCCTCCCCCGCCATCTGTGTTTTCCATCACTTTGTGGAAAGTAGATCCAGTATTGGAGGATAGTTTGTACCAACCTAGAATTGGAGATCCACCTGACAGATGATGCTCTGGGGATGCGGCATTTTCATAACTTCAGCCAGAAAACATGTGCATTTGGTAGACTTTAAAAAAATTGCTGCGAGCCCTTCAACAGTCTTGGGAAAAAAAATGTCCATTTAAGTGCATAATCGCCTTTTCTGTGATTTTAGCTCATTAGACACAGCTTCATCATATTTTTGGGATCAACTTCTCAACACAATCATACTTTTGTGTACATTCTCTGATATTCCTTGTGCACTTCCTTTACCTCACAAGCTGCTGACATATCTCCACACCATGTTGTTTGAGATATCCGTGGTTTCATCCACTTCAACAAAGGAAGCTGCTTGAATGTAACTATTTATATGAATCCGGATAACTTGAAAAACGGCTCCAATTAAATGATTCTGAATCAGACTTGATCACCAGACTTGTCACCTTTTTTCTGCCAACACATGCAACAGTTCAACATAATTCCCAGACCTGCAGAGCTACTGATCGATGAGGCCTTTTAATACTCTTTTTCTTTTTCCTCTACCTTTGCATCGCTGCTCGTCCATGGCTGTGTCAAAGCCACTCTTGCTAAAGGTTTTTTTTGTTCAGGTCACAGTCTCCATCTTTTGCTGTCGCTGCTGGAGGAGATGAGTTGTCATGGAGATTTAAAAAAGCTTGCTAGCCCAACGGCAGCCACTTAGCTAGGACTTCTTGTCGTAAAGTTACTACTCTGAAAAGTCTGTGCAATCTTTTGCCCCTTCTGCTGGGTAAAGTCCTGCAGGTCTGGTGTTAGTTTATCGTAAGCGACCACAGCTCTTTGTCCTTCAATAGACAGAAATATATCCAAACTGACCGCAGTCATTTAAGCTAGCCGCGGCAGCCATTTTAGCTAGCTGCGCTAACAAGGCCCACGAGCCAAAAGAACTTGAACTTGCTGTATTCAAGAAGAAAGGTACTTTTAGGAGCCAAGTGGTTAAAGGAGCAAACTATAGTCTACTAAATCAAATTCTGAATAGGGGGGGAAAAAAAATTGATAAATGAATACAACTCATAAAAGTATGAATATGTAGAAATTATCAGTAAATACAACTATCATATATTCACAACATTTCTTTTTAGCTTTAGTGAGGCACTGCCTACGCCGCCTATCTCATTAAGCATTATTAAGTTGTTTCTAGGGCTGCAACTAACAATTATATCCATTTGTTGATTAATCTGTTGCTTATTTTCTCGATTAATCGAATAGTTGTTTGGCCTATAAAATATCAGAAAACGGTGAAAAATGTAATACAGTATTTCCAAGATCACATTCTCAAATGTCTTGTTTTTTCCACAACTCAAAAGTATTTAATTTACTGTCATAGAGGAGAAAATAAAGGACCAGAAAATACACATTTAAAAAGCTGGAATCAGAGAATGATGACTTCTTCTCTTTTTTTGATTAATCAGTTTTCAAAAGTTGGTGATTTATTCAATAGTTGACAACTAATTGATGAATCAGTTAATGGTTGCAGGTCTTGTCATTCCATTACATTCTTTATTATCACTCGACTATACCGTTCCCCTCAACTCCACAGGGCGTTTTAATGTCTTTCAGTTCATTGTCTGGCTGTCTGTTAACTTTAGTGCTTAACTTTCACCTGTGTAGGTTTTCCATGTCACTTTGAAAGGCCATGATATGTCCATGTTCTGTTCACAACTTGATTCTGGTGCCTCCAAGTGGCTAAAAAACATTGTTATATGCTATTAGTATAGGTTTAAAGACGGAGCCAATATACGAGTGAAAATTGATTCATACAGAGTTTGCATTTGAGTTATGCCTTCATCATGAACACACATCTTAGATTTGTAGTTCTGTCACGCCGCGTGACACGAGACGAAAGTAATGGTTGTTCTTTATTACTTCATCATCAACAATCTGTCTCAGTCAGTTTCCTCAGCAATAAATGAATCCTGCAACAACACATCTCTCCTCTTTCCTTTTCTCGCCCCGCTGCTTTCTTTGCATATATATGTGTTTGTGTAATTATGAGGGCATTACTCTAATCTTTATCACCACTGCTTTATCCCTGAGCCATTGTTCTTCTCTTCGATTGATGTATAGATATGAAAAGTCTAGAAGTGGAAGTATCAAGATCCTTAACTCAAGTAAAAGTATCAGCTCAACAATGTAAAAACAAAAGTAAAGTATCATCAGAAAAACTGACTTAAAGTATCAAAGGTGAAAGTATCTTTTCTGCAGTGAAATGGCCTCTTATTCAAATGATTATATATTATATCATTAGATTGTTAATACTATGCTTAAGTAGTATTTAACTGTTTGGTAGTTTAGTCCAGTGGTTTCAAACCTAGGGGTCAGGCCCTCCAAACGGCCTCAATATGAATCTAAGGGGTCGAGAGATGGGAAAGGAAAGACACATGCACTGTACACCATAAGCTAATTAAATGTGTTTTTATATGAATTTGTAAAATAACTAGTACAATACTCAAGCGAAGTACCTGAAACGTGTACTTACCAAGCAGTATTAAGTAAATGTACTTAATTACGTTCCACCTGTGCTTTTTCGGAAAATTAGAGATGCATTGAGGAATATTCTGTCAACATATAAATAGAACTATTTACTTTATTTAAGTTTGCTTCAGCAAAAGGGAAAGTGACCTTTCAAAACCTTTAATTTTTTTTACATTTCTTTTAAGTATGCGAGTGTCCACAAACATACACAAAGTGGTGTTCTGTTACGGGCTCATCAGTGTCCCCTACCTCTCATTCAGAAAGCCGTTGTTGCCCCTGAGCATGCATGTTCTCTTGTGCACATCTTATTTCCAGCTTGCCGGGCAGTAGACCCCTCTGCAGTTGTTGCCCCCCCACCCCCACCCCCACCTCCCTGCATATTCTCTAACACAGGGCCATCCCGGCCCACCTATTTGTGACGTTCTCAGCCAATGAGGGGCCAGTGCATGGTGAGCAAGCACCAATGAGGCCACTTTTTCATCTGTATAAAACTTTTCAGGACAGTTTGCCGGGTTGCACTTTCTGTCAGTTCAGGGCTCCGAGAGGAGAGCAACAGCCCAGAGAGAGAGAGAGAGAGAGAGAGAGAGAGAGAGAGAGAGAGAGAGAGAGAGAGAGAGAGAGAGAGAGAGGGGGTTGAGAGAGAGCCAGTGTGAACGCAGGGGGGTTGCCAGTTTTTAATCCCAATCCCTCACTTCAAGAAAGTGGTGGGTGAACATTTGAGCTTCACTTGTTTTAACTGTGAGTGTCGGGCCGGCCTCAGACTTGATGTGAATGTTTCTGTGTTTTCTATCCCTTTTGTTCCCGAAGCCTCTCTGTTTCTGCGAGGATGGAGAACGCACACATGAAAGAGTCGCCAGACGTTCTGTCTCACTTCGGCGTCACTGAAGAAATCGGCCTTTCACCTGAGCAGTTCAAGAAGAACCTGGAGAGATATGGCTTCAACGGTGAGGGAGATGGATGCATGGATGGATGGATGGATGGATGGATGGAGCATTGGAAGGTGTAAAGAAAGAGCAGTAGTGAGTAATTGAGTGATAAAGGAATCTCAGGATGAAGGAACACACGAGTAACTTTTGGATTTAGCTCGGAAGAGAGAGTGAAAGGCACAAACCCCACTGAAGGGGAGAAGAAAGAGAAGGACGAGAAGTAGTGATGAAGTGGCACTGTGTGTGATGTTTTAGATGAAGGTCTAACTGCGGGGGGGGGCGGTGATATTTGTGGAGCAGGTGCATCAGAGTTTCAGGTTTCTGACAATCGCTACTGGCTTTATTTTTGATTGAAGATTCTTTATTTATTAGTGAATTGAAGCATGACATCTTTTTAACTCAAGGTCAACCTACTTACTTGTTTACCAACTGCCTCTCGTACAGTAGCCTCCCTCAGTGGGATGGAGTTGAGGAAGGCCGTGAAATGCAGCTGAATGTCCTTTAAAAAAGCGTGCAAGAGGACTTTGATTTAAGGCTGTTTTTTTTGTCAAACTGAGTAAAATTAGGCATTTGAGAAATATATGCAATTTAAACTCGTCATAGCAGGGATGCACAGTTACAATTAATATAATTAATGATCTCTCTGTTGCATTGAACAGTGTCCCTTGAGCTGGGACACCTGCGTTAAAGGGAACAGAACAGTTAATGTGATTTATTATTTTAATTGTGTAATTATGTCCGCTTTTTAACAAAAACAAGAGCAACGTGGAGTTTTTACCGCCTCATCGTTGCACTAAATCGTGCTCAACAGGTTGCAGTGAAAGTTTGAGGGGCATCACAGCAGATAAATGTATGTTGACAGAGTAACTAAGTAATTAAGGTAACTGTAAAGGTCAGTTATTAAAGTCACTTTAATTGTGTCATAAACTGGCAGAGGTTCAAGGAGGCCTGAGCGAACCAGCTGCTTCTTAACATTAATTAACCACTTAGAGTCCTATCAATAGTGCAACAGATAATAGTTTCTGTCAGGTGGTTTTGATTCTTAAATGTGTCAAAACGTTCAAAACGATGCGGTGAATGTGGCGTGCATCTATGCTTTATTAATATTGTTTGTCTCTCTTCACCCACAGAGCTGCCAGCGGAGGAGGGTGAGTCCACCTTAAGCCTCAAACACCTCCTTTTCAATTATTCATGTTTGAATCACATGTCCTTTTAACATTGTGCCACCCGGACACACCTGTTCCTCTCACTTCCTGTGATGACAAGTCACACACTCGTTTATCCAACACCTGTCGTTGGCTTCTTCTTGTGGTGCCGCTGGTTATTGTGTCCCAAAGTACTAATAATATGTAACCCAAGAAACCAGCTGATCCAAGGCCCTTCTGTCTGTTTGGTTTTGGAGATGTTGGACGTATGGCTTCTACAGTTGTCGTCCTTTTTAACCCAAACTAATATTTGGCTACCTAATACAATAGTTTTACTCTATTAACTTGGCCCAAAGAATATAGAAACTAGTGCTATCCACACAAGTTTGAACACCATGCAGATAATTTATGTGTCAGATATCTTTTTATATATATTTATTGTTGGCTTCATCACAATCAATGCTTCTCCTACTTAACCCTTGATGGTGACTGTCTCGCATGCAAAAACACGTATTTTATTGAGATTATATTGACTTATACCATGTAAATATATAGGTGCACACACAACTGACCACACGCACTCGAATGCTGTGTTTGATGTGATTTGATGAATATTTTTTAACAGGAAAGACCATCTGGGAGTTGGTGGCGGAACAGTTTGAGGACTTGTTGGTCAGAATCTTACTGCTGGCCGCCTGCATCTCTTTTGTGAGTTTGCTCACTTTTCTCTTTTACATGATACGGTGTGTTTGTATTTTTATTGTACATCACCCACATGCAAGGAGCCTGCAGAGGTTTTAAAACATGTTCATTGTGTATTTAAGGATCTTACGTTGAAAAAACAGATGTTTGTTGCAATTTGGATAAAGTTGCTGCATATTAGATCACCAATGCTGTTCTTTTCCTACTTAACTTTTATTTTAAAGAGTCACAATAACTGAGTCCAAACAATAGATGGAACAAACATCTCTCATAAGCATGAAGTGTTAAAAAAAAGACAAGAAGAAAGAAAAAGAGAGTATACTTTCTCAAAACGCTCAAGTTGAAGTTCAGACCTGTTGCTTAACAGTTTGTAATAGTTTGCCACAAAATATGATTTTATTATTAGATGACACGATTATATTATTATACAAAAGATCATTAGTAGAAATCTGAGAACCCTCAACTTTTTGTGCCATGTATTATTATAAATGAATTATATATTTGACATTTTAGCACAATTTACACCCCTTAAAACTCGTGCATGTAGAATGTTGAAGAGGTATCAATAATTAAAGCACTTTCATGACCTTGCTCCCACTCGTCCATAACAAGCTCAAACAATTAAATGATTATGTTTCAGTCTGAATTTAGGGACTACCAATCAGAGAGAGTCAAATATTAGCTGCTCACTCAAAGTTGTTGCGAATAAGGAGACCATCTCTTCCCTCTGAACGTGGCGTGATGTTGATGGAGCGCCTCACACACAGAACTGAAGTCTCAAAGCGAGTAAAAAGAACGCGATTGGACAAAACGTGCTCGTTCAGGCTCGATAGCGGTGACGTGAGGAAGTGCAAACTGTGAGCTGCATCTTTTCTGACCCCTCGACTGTTTTGTTTGTCATTACTCACGCTCGCACACACTCTGGCCGACAAACACAGCGTGTACATCGCTGAGTTATTAAATTACATTTGGACCCATGTCCTCACTCTCATTTACACCAGGAATCCCTCTCTCTCTCTGTCTCTCTCTCTCTGTCTCTCTCTCTCACTCTCTCTCTCTGTCTCTGTCTCTCTCTCTCTCTCTGTCTCTCTCTCTCTGTCTCTCTCTCTCTGTCTCTGTCTCTCTCTCTCTCTCTCTCTCTCTCTCTCTCTGTCTCTCTCTCTCTCTCTCTTTCTCTCTCTCCCTCCTGCCCTCCGCTGTTGCTCTCTCCAACACAGTTTTGTGGAGGAGAGGAGGCTGAACACATTGTCTTAATCCTCGATCTCTGCCCTCCGGCCTCCCTGCACAGCTGTCACTATGGCCTTAGAAGGACTGACGGCTGTGCGTGTGTGTATGTATGTGTGTGTGTGTGTGTGTGTGTGTGTGTGTGTGAGAGCAAGATAAAGAGAAAGAGAGTGTGTGTGCACATATGCATAGCAGGAGCTTTATTTTAAGAAAGTCTCAAGCCAGGATGAGAAACTGTATCCTTAGACAAAGGTCAGGGATGGAAGGAACGAGGGATGGCTTGCAGCAGCAGGAGAGAGTGAGAGACAGGGAGGAGGGTGAGAGAGGGGGGGGGGGTCGAGGATTGGGTTGCACAATGGCATTGTTTGTGTGACAAACGAGAGCAATAGATTCGGAGTCGTATATGGTTTCTAAAAGCGAGAACACCAAATGCTGCAGATACATGGCCATCCTATTCATACACACAGGAATGTCCTGCCTCTGCAGCGCGCTGACAACCTCTGACGCTCATTGTGGAGATCGATTGTGTCTTTGAAGGGAGGCAGGGTGAAGACAGGCCGGAGAGCGTGAGCGACTATTTTTGGAAAAGGGTGAGAAAAGATGTGAGATGAAACGCGGGCGAATGAAAAAGCAGATTATGACGAGGAGGAGCAGAAAGTTAGACGGCGTACGTACGAGGAGGACGGGCTTCTCTCTGGTCCGCCGGCCTGCAACTAATCTGTGTCAATGTCAACACGGAGGCTTTCCGAAACAGACTCCCACTCCCGCTCACCAGGGGCGCAGCACGTGTTGGACCAGAGAGTCACATGTAGAGGAAAGACTTCACACATAGGGTGACATAAGAGGCAACAATGACACACGGCATTCGATCTACTGATGGTTCATAACTGTCAGAAATAGATCCTCCGTTCTCTCTTCTGTTTAATGCTGACCAGCAGTAAAAGATGATACTGTCGCCCTGAGCAACAGGTGCACAACAAAGTATCACCAACAGTTATGAAGTGTATCAATAACTCAAGATGAAATCAGTGTGATTATCTGATTAACATCTTCAACCCCAACAGATCCACTTGTTGATCCTTCATTAAAAAGATGTCCAAACCCCACAGACCTTTAAAGATAACAAATACAAAAAAAAGGTTTTTGAGAAGTGTAAATAAAGAGGTGCATAAAAAAGCATCAACAATACTTCGTGATGAAATAGCGCTGTGATAAAAGTGGAAAAATAAAACCACAATCTCAGTGGGGCTGCAACTAAGGGTTTTTTCTACCATTTTCCCGAATTATTGATGTCAGATAACTGTAAAAACACCTGTTACTACTTCCCAGAGCTCAACTTTATGTCAGTATATAGCTTATTTTATTCAACCAACAGGACCGATCAAATAAATAAATAAATAAAGGCACATTTTAAAAGCTGAACTCAGAATATTTGGCATTTTTTCTTGATAATATCTTTGATAAACGATTAATTGATCATGCTTGTTATTTTCTGTTGACGGTTTCAACATTTATTATCTCGAAAAAGTGTTGGGACATGCAGGTTTATATGTTGTGTAAAAAGTGAATCTTTATAGATCAACACAAAACATTTTTTTAGTCATTTGTGAAGTGAAAATGCTAAAAATGTTGCTGCCATGTGCCTCTTAAATGTGAGGATTTGCTGCTTTTCTGTTTTTACATGATTGTTAATTGAATATCTTTGGATTTTGGACTGTCGGTCGAACAACAAGCTATTTAAAGACTTCAGTCTGGGGACTTGTGATTGGAATTTTGTCACAAAAATAATTGTTAGCTCCAGACCTAGTGGTGCCTCTTTTTTTTTTTTAAATAAAAAGGGATAAAGTCTGAGATTTGTCAGGGGCTTTCTGTCACCTCGCTGCAGAGAAATCCTAAACATCATAAAGTAAAAGATATTTTCATTCAAATTTGCGTTCTGACATTATCTTCCTCTCTCCGTCCCTTCCAGGTGCTGGCTTTGTTTGAGGAAGGTGAGGAGACTGTCACTGCCTTCGTCGAGCCCTTCGTCATCCTCCTCATCCTCATTGCAAATGCTGTCGTTGGAGTGTGGCAGGTCAGTGAACACACACACACACACACACACACACACACACACACACACACACACACACACACACACACACAGAGAGAGAGAGAGAGGAACAATCACAAGGACACATACCTGCCCCTGAATGCTGTCTTTTACACACACCTAAATAGACTCTTATACTTAGCAACAGTCACACACAATAAATCCCACACGATGGACATTCAGGTCGCAGCCCGTGTCCTTTACAGCGAGCACACGGGAGCTCTGGAGTTCGAGGGAGTCCAGAATGAGAGGCATGACGTCAGCCGGAGGTGAAAAGGCCAAAGGTTAAGCCAACGTGGTGGCGAGGGGAGAGGAGGGAGGCGGGGGGAGGCGGGGGGAGGCGGACTGGGACCCTTGAAGGCTCAAACTGCAGTCTGCTTTGTTACAATCCACTGTAAAAATACAGAGAGGCGATTGGGTTACCACAGGCCTGGGGAGTGTGTGTGTGTGTGTGTGTGTGTGTGTGTGTGTGTGTGTGTGTGTGTGTGTGTGTGTGTGTGGTTGGAGGGGGTTTCATATGAATCCTGCGGCAGTCATTTGGAAACTATGCACAAGGATTCACACATGGGGGGTACGGGGGAGAATGGAGAGAGGGAGGGAGGCTGGCATATAGTAGGCTTTACACTTTGAGGCGGTCGAGGGCAGCCTTGGAGGAAACCACAGACTGAACCCAGCATCAGTCTGACTTCATCAACCTGTTGTTCAGCAGACAGACTCACAACACTGCAAACACACACGATGGTCACTCAAGATTTGTTCAATGTCAAACTTTAACAATGATTTAGCGTCCCATTACTCAAATGATGAATTCTGTTACTGCTGTTGTTCTCCTGTTCTTTGAGGACGGATTGACTTTAATTATATTTCCTTTATATAATTGAATTGTTTATGAGCTGAATATATATATATATATATACGTATATATATATATATATATATCGTGACATCCATCCGTCAACCAATCTGCAACTTTTAGCGTTGTGGTATTAAAATTGATAGTTAGTAATACTAATGTTTTACCTTTTTGCAACAGGAGCGCAATGCAGAGAGTGCCATTGAGGCTCTGAAGGAGTACGAGCCTGAGATGGGGAAAGTTTACCGGTCGGACAGGAAGAGCGTGCAGAGAATCAAGGCCAGGGAGATCGTTCCTGGTGATGTGGTGGAGGTTTCCGGTAAGATTCCCAAAACCGAAGGGGCTCTCTCTTTTCACCGCTTTACCTCAAAGTCCGTTCGGCCACTAAAAACCGCTCCAAGTGAATCTTCAGGGTCAGAGAATATCTATACTTGATGTACAAAGTTGCACAGGAAATCCTGTAACTTCAGTGTTATAAACTGACTTTAAAGCAATCTACAAATATGCTGAATGGGAATGTATGCCACACAGGGCTAAAGGTCGAGTCCAACTTCCTGAAACTAAGCCTTCAGAATAGGACTTGTTGTGTCCTCACTTGAGTGGTGTACTACAAGAGAGGGGGAAGCATCTGACCAATTCTTCATACTGCTCAATTTTAGCGTGCAAATTCCTGTACGTGTGCCATTTTGTGACGCAGAGGTAGCATGTAAAAGATACGACTGTGAATGCATTCCAGCTGTGTGGAGCCACTGGTCTGTGTGAATAGTCTTTTTTAGTCGGGAGATGAGTAGGCAAAAGAAGCTGCAGCTGACATTGGGAAATTTGAATTAAGTAATGATAAAGTCTGGTAAAGTAAAAAAAATGCTTGCTTCGGCTTGTATCTGAAAGTCAAATCATGACATAGTGGATATTTTATATTAAGAATAAACTTGAATAATATTCAGAACACACTTTAACTATGTTGCACGCACTATTAATTAAGCCAAAGCTCATCTCCGCGGTTTATTCAGGACTCCTCAACCTTGGATGGAAACAGCAAGTGTTTTACAAACTGACTCCAAGCTTGAGCTGAAACATTTCAGACAGATGACTTTTACACAAGAAACTCTTATTCGTTTGACTCCTGTTTTCACATAAGGAAGAAATCAAGCTTCTGGGCTCATAAGCTCATATACTTCAAAAGAGTCACATGCATGTACGTGTGTGTGTGTGTGTGTGTGTGTGTGTGTGTGTGTGTGTGTGTGTGTGTGTGTGTGTGTGTGTGTGCGTGTGTGTGTGTGTGTGTGAGAGAGAGAGAGCACATGTCTCCTGATGTCCTTGAGAATGAACATGGGCCCTTTTAAGGCAGTCACAGAAAAAAGGGGTGGAGGGGAACTGAAGGAACTTGCTGCGAGAAGAAAAAAAAACAAGCTTGAGTATAAATACACTTAATATCGACGGCCGGCTCCCTCCTCTGTCTCTCCCTCTCCCTCTGTTTGCTGTACACCTGTTCTTTTCATTTCATGATCTCCCCAAGGTCTCCCTCTCCCTCTGTCTCTGACTGTGGTATCAGTTTTCAACAACAACACTATCCACCCAGAGTGCTAAAACCAGTCAATCAACCCCCCTCATCCTGCTGCAGTCACATTGATATGAAGCTGTTTGTTCTGTCAGCCTGCCAGAAAAGCTGCTCAACAAATCAAAATGGACTGATTAACTTTTTTGTGCGTTTCTCTCTGTGTGTGTGTGTGTGTGTGTGTCTCTCTGTGTGTGTGTGTGTCTCTGTTTGTGTGGACACTAGTTGGTGACAAAGTGCCAGCTGACATCAGGATCATCTCCATCAAATCCACAACCCTGCGTGTGGACCAGTCCATTCTCACCGGTAGGTATCAGGGGGAAAGACAGACGTGATGTCTTTTTGATGTCCGCTTCCTTACCTGACCACCTCACCTAAAACTTGTGTGTCTCCCATAGGTGAGTCTGTCAGCGTGATCAAACACACCGACGCTGTCCCAGACCCCCGAGCCGTCAACCAGGACAAGAAGAACATGCTGTTTTCCGTGAGTCTTTCTTTATGAGAACTTCTCCCTTTTGACTCTTCCTTTTCCACCTTTATGTGACACACTCAATAAAGCTCCTGTTGTTGTTTCATAATGTCCATGTTTTGTCAAAATGACGACCCCTGCCCACTACAGGCTAAATCCACCCATACATGCTCCACTTGAGTGTTGTGGAGGACAGTAACCAGCTAACAACTAGCTAGCAGCTTTGTTAGGCTAGCATGGCTGCAGCCAAAGTACCACTAAGCATCAACGTAAACATGCTAGGATTCTTTTGTGCAATGCTTTTTAGCAGATATATTGTTATGTTTAGCATGTTAATAATATCTGTATTTATATCGCACCTATGAAAACAGAGTTTACAAAGTACTTTGAGAGACAAAGCAAAGTAAAATCAAGGCAATAGAACAATAGAAAGCCCAACAGTGAGGCCCAACAAAAGAAAAACAAACTAAGAAAGTAAAATTTAAACACACAACATACAATACAGTACAATAGATGAAACAATAAAAGCAATCGACAAACATATTAGACGATAAACATATTAGTTAGCCTGCTAGCATTTGCTAATTTGGACCAAACACGAAGAACACCTGACGCTGAATGTCATTAGCTTTGGTGTTATTTCTTCATAAACTAAAGTATTGGAGAAATCCAGAGGGGGACGTGAAAGCACTCTGAACAAAACGTCATGGCAATTTCCCCAGTATCTGTTGAGACATTTCATTAAAAAACACAAAAGTAAACCTCATGGTGGCACAAAATAAAACGTCAGGAAACCACCAACATCAGTAGGATTCAACCTCTTGGGATCATGAATTTCTGCACCAAATTTCATAGCAATCCATCCAATAGTTGAGATATTTCTATTTGGTCCAACTAACTTTCAAATGTTTTTTCTCCGTCTTTGCTAAAACTCTGATCAGGGAACCAACATCGCTGCAGGAAGAGCCACTGGTATTGCTGTTGCAACTGGCGTCTCCACTGAGATCGGAAAGATTCGTGACCAGATGGCTGCCACTGAGCAGGAGAAGACCCCTCTGCAGCAGAAACTTGACGAGTTTGGCGAGCAGCTCTCCAAGGTGGGTGAGGCAGATAGACGAATCTGAAACACTATCACCACAGTGGCAGTTGTTATCGATTTAGTAATTTAGTAAGAAATGAGGACTAATACAGTTTTAAATGACTTGAGTTGGAAATGTGTATATAAAATAAATGTCTCACACCTCCCTCTGACTGCCTGCCCTCCAGGTCATCTCCCTCATCTGTGTGGCTGTGTGGATGATCAACATTGGCCACTTCAATGATCCCGTCCACGGAGGCTCCTGGATCCGCGGGGCTGTCTACTATTTCAAGATTGCTGTGGCTCTGGCTGTGGCTGCCATCCCTGAAGGTAAAGTCTAAGACAATCTAAGATTTGTCTCGTGTAGCTCTCCTAATGTGACGCTCCATTAAAAATCAAAGGAAGACCACTGGCTGATTGATCATTACAAAATTGTACATAGAGGAAGAACTCCATCGGTTTTGCTCATCAAAGTCCGCTCACAGGTCTTGGGGAGTAGTATACTATTGTATATGTGCCCTGTAGACATGGAAGAAGAATGTGTGGAATAAAAAAGACGACATCTTTCTGCTGCATTGATTTTGTGTTTTTATAATAGGAGCATAATGCTAAATCAGCAGAGTATTCTTAGAGTTTGTTAAGTTGATTTCCTCAAGGTATGAACTATCCAGAAGAGTACAACGAAGTAAATCAATCCACCTTCATTTTTTTGGATGGTTTTGATTAAAGGCAGGAAGAACAGCCAATACATCTTTTTAACTTCTGGGTTTTCTTACAAACCTTCCACAGTGTTTACTTCCATGTGTCCTGGATCTCTGATCAAGTCTTCTTCTTTCTGATAAACTCATGAAGGATCTTCAGCAAGTGACTGAAGCAGCTGTTTGTCACAGACAGGAAGCCCAACTCCAACAATAGATGTCAGTTGGAAAAAGTTTGGTCAATAAATCAAGCGCTTATATAGTTACTCAGCTCTGTATTTTATCTAACTGCTTTACCCTCCGTGCGTAGGAGCCATCAACACTTGTATCAGAAACCTTTTTGCCGCCTGAATGTGACCAATGATTTAGAGGTGGTCACATTCCTCCCCGACACGTCAGAGTCAGCTGCGAACTGTGGCGATGCTCATCACACACCACGGTCCGGTGATGCCAATAGGACATCATCATCTGCAAAGACAGATGCCACCATAATGTCACTAAACTGGACACTGTCCAGGTCTTCTTCACACCATTGTCAGAGTTGATTTTTGCCAAGAATCTGAACACAGATCTGAGTGAAGGGCTTGCAGCAGCCCCCTCCCACAGGAATACCTCAGTCTGGGTGTCCTCCAGCTGATGGGTTTAGGGACCACAACTGTTGTCAGCAACCCAGTGGCAGGTGGTTTTGAGCTGACATGTCAGATTATTCTTTCTTTAATTCAGTTCTTCTTAATGTGTTTTCCATCTTCCGCCAGTGACTGTTTATTTCATTCAGTACCTCCCTGCCTAATCTCTCGCTCCGTCCACCGCAGGTCTGCCCGCTGTCATCACCACCTGCCTGGCTCTGGGAACACGTCGTATGGCCAAGAAGAACGCCATCGTCAGGAGCCTGCCCTCTGTGGAGACCCTGGGCTGCACCTCAGTCATCTGCTCCGACAAGACCGGTACCCTCACCACCAACCAGATGTGTGTAACAAAGGTAGGTTCATACTCATCACACCACTATCACTTTCAATCCAGATAGGTGACGGGAAATGAGATCTAATGAAATGTGTGTGGTTTTTTGTTTCCATGCAGATGTTCGTCGTTGATAGAGTCGAGGTTGACAATGTTTCCCTCGGTCAGTTTGACATCTCAGGCTCAAAGTACACCCCAGAGGGAGAAGTGTAAGTGTCAGAAGAGTTAAAAGTTCATCTCATAAGACCCTGCACACATAAACACCATAACCCATTGTTAAAGCTTTTTTCTTTATGACTAAATATTTGATTTAATTCTAAATATTTTTGACAATCTATTTTTTTTTACCAGTACAAAGAATGGATCGTCTGTAAAGTGCGGCCAGTATGACGGACTGGTTGAGCTGGCTACCATCTGCGCTCTGTGCAACGACTCTTCTCTGGACTACAACGAGGTCTGCAGAGCATTCAGGAGAATTTGTGTTCATGACATTCGTGGTTAATTATGATACACGGCCAACTTCAAATATACGTTTGTTCTGTCTTATTGCTCCGTGATGCAGTCCAAGGGCATTTATGAGAAAGTGGGTGAGGCCACTGAAACAGCGCTGTCCTGTTTGGTGGAGAAGATGAACGTGTTCAACACTGAAGTGCGTGGCCTGTCCAAGGTGGAAAGGGCAAACGCTTGCTGTTCTGTAAGTCAACACAAAATATTCCATAAAGTATGGAGCATGTTATCCAGTATACAAAGACATTTTAATGTAACACAGTGGATAATTATCACAAGTTTGCTATATGAACTGAAAGGGGATAATACGTCAATGTCCATAGCCCTGAAGTGGTAAAAAAATATTATTTCAGGTTTAATTAGTGGAAAAAAATACAAACACAAACAGTGTCATAATAACCTTGATTTTAGATCATTTTCCTCAAGTTGACCTTCTTCCTCATTTTCTAACAGGTGATCAAGCAGCTGATGAAGAAGGAGTTCACCCTGGAGTTCTCCAGAGACAGAAAGTCCATGTCAGTTTACTGCTCTCCTGCCAAGTCGGCCAAAGGCCCTGTAGGAAACAAGATGTTCATCAAAGTGAGTGTGTGACACAAGACATAAAGTACACAAAGGGTCTCTGTGAGGATGTCACAGCAGTGCTTTGAGCATATAAAACAGGAGTAGAACGGACAATAAACCTTTTTTCCGTGGTCATTTCACTAGTACAAAAGTAAATGTCGATAGTTGTTAGTTGTTATTGGGACAACACAAGTCAGTGAGGCTGTCAAGTATGGGAAGAGAGGTGGATGTCTGGCTAGTTAGATATGTGATATTTTTCTAGCTAGCTAGCTAACTCGGCAACTGTCCGTTTTAGGACTTAATCCTGCAGCCCTTTATAAAAGCCTAAAAACATAAACTATGATACCATGATGAAACAGCCTCCAAATTTGAAAGAAATTACCAAAATGAAGTTCAATGAATCAAATCAAATATTATTCAAATACCATTTGTTGATGGGTGATGTTGAACGTTATGCTAACTCTGTCTACAGGGTGCTCCAGAAGGTGTCATTGACCGTTGCACATACGTTCGCGTGGGCACCAGCCGCGTACCTCTGACTGGCCCGGTCAAAGACCACATCCTGGCCGTCATCAAGGAGTGGGGCACCGGGCGTGACACCCTCCGCTGTCTGGCACTGGCCACCAGCGACACACCTCTGAGCAAGGAGGAGATGAACCTGCAGGACTCCACCAAGTTCGTTGACTATGAGGTAGGGGACTGATGAAGAAACGTTAAGGCAGAAATGAAAGACACAACAGATTGTACAAGAAGACAGTATCTCATCCGTCACAGTGGATATCCATAAAACAACTGTTGGGATGTTGCTGTAGTTTATTCTCTTGCTTGCAAGTAGCTCCAAAGAACACTAAACATTTTGTTGTTCTTTTTTCTCCAGACTGAATTGACCTTTGTCGGCTGTGTTGGCATGCTCGACCCTCCCCGTAAGGAAGTCATGGGCTCCATTGAGCTGTGCAGGGCTGCTGGCATCCGTGTCATCATGATCACTGGTCAGTAGACGCAACACACACAGTATTTGAATCCCATCGTATAGGAAAACAAACAATCTCTTTACAGAAACGACTAAATCTTCATTTCTGTCCTTCTCAGGTGACAACAAAGGCACAGCTGTGGCCATCTGCCGTCGTATTGGCATCTTCGGCGAGGATGAGGACGTCACTGGCAAGGCCTTCACCGGCCGTGAGTTTGATGACCTCGATCTGTACGATCAGAAGATCGCTGTTCGAAAGGCTGGCTGCTTCGCCAGAGTGGAACCGTCCCACAAGTCTAAGATCGTTGAGTTCCTGCAGGGCTTTGATGAGATCACCGCCATGGTGAGTGGAAAAGATAGAGATCGTGAACATTGTTGTTTCTTGTGCTGAAAATGGAATGAAACCATTATCTTAAAGTATAGACGGGCAAAAACCATAACTCATCTCTCTCTACCCTTCACCAAGACTGGTGATGGAGTAAACGATGCCCCCGCCTTGAAGAAGGCGGAGATTGGCATCGCCATGGGCTCTGGCACTGCCGTTGCCAAGTCTGCCTCTGAGATGGTCCTGGCTGACGACAACTTCTCCTCCATTGTGTCTGCCGTTGAGGAGGGCAGAGCCATTTACAACAACATGAAGCAGTTCATCCGCTACCTCATCTCCTCCAACGTCGGGGAGGTCGTCTGGTGAGTACATCCTCGTGTGGACGGGGGAGAGGTGTGATAATAACTTTTACAAGAGAGTCAAAACTAATAAAATCGTTCGCTCTGCTTCCTCTCTCCGACTCCCAGTATCTTCCTGACGGCTGCCCTGGGTCTGCCCGAGGCCCTGATCCCCGTCCAGCTGCTGTGGGTCAACCTCGTGACTGACGGTCTGCCAGCCACTGCGCTGGGCTTCAACCCTCCTGACCTCGACATCATGGGCAAAAGACCCCGTTCCCCCAAAGAGCCCCTCATCTCTGGCTGGCTCTTCTTCAGATACATGGCCATCGGAGGTAAAACGCATTACGTTCTCGCTCGCACTGCAGAAAGATCCCTCTTCCCCTGGTGGTCGAGGCGTTCGCGCGTTGTGGCAATGTACTTTATTTTTGTCTGAAATGGCCTCCAGCCATTTTTGATAACGCTGTCGTTTAAAGGAACACTCGGCAGAGAATGTTCATCTAAGTGATGTTGTTGCCATGGTAACACATCCGCCTTCTGGGTATCGCGCAGGAAATTAACATTGATTTCTTCAACAACAACAACTTCATCAAAGACTCTCCGGCTGCCATTACACGAGTAACGTCCACATGTTTATTGAAGACTGTGGATTTTAACTGTTGGATGAACGGTTAGATAAATGAAAGACTTTCTTTAACACGGTAATATCTCCTCCAGGTTATGTTGGTGCTGCAACAGTCGGAGCAGCTGCCTGGTGGTTCCTGTACTGCGATGAAGGCCCAATGGTTTCCTTCTACCAGCTGGTTAGTATTTAACACTCTATTATTTGTGTACTTTTCCTACAAATTGTGCCCGATCACACTTCACAGGACGTATCTCAGCTTCTCAGACACCATGCCAGACTCCAGTAAGATGTTATGTCTCCGTCTTCCCCCTCAGTCACACTTCATGCAGTGCAGCGAGGACAACGAGGACTTTACTGGGATCCACTGCGAGGTGTTTGAGGCCGCCCCCCCAATGACCATGGCGCTGTCTGTGCTGGTCACCATCGAGATGTGCAACGCTCTGAACAGGTCTGACGGCACGATGAACATACTTCCTGCTACGCACTCACCTCGACGCTGTCACTGAACAACAGGCGATATTCTGACCAGTGGTGTCAAGTAACTAAGTACATTCACTCAAGTACTGGACCAAAGTACACATTTAAAGTACTTGTGTATTTCCATTTGATAACACTTTGTACTTCTATTCCGCCACAAGTCAGTAGCACTTAATACTTTTACTTTTGATATTTTAAGTACAATTATCTGATAATACTCCTGTACTTTTATTTATATGGGGGGTTCAAATGCAAGACTTTAAAACTGTTTTACTTAAGTACTTCTACCTCCACTGAGTAACTACATAACAGTATTTTTTTTTAAAAAAGTAAAAATTAGCTCTCAATCAAACAACAACAGTAAAAAGCAAACGTAGCAGTAATATTAATGCATTTATAAAACATATATCAACATTACACCCATGGGGGTCACTTTTTCTGTGGTGACTACTTCTACTTTTAAAACTTAGAAAACGGAGGCTACCATCATAGGTAAAACATTAGGAGTATGATATCCTCGTAAGTTACTATGCTTATGATAAAGAAACAATACACAACACGTTGAGCTCAGCCTTCTTCAATATTCAACATATAAATGTGTCATATGTTAATTCTTCAGGTCCTTTTGTAGACATGTATCTTCCTACATTCACCTGAACACACTTTCACATGCCCTCAAACATTTTCAGTCTGCATTAACGTTCACCTCCGCCTCCCCCATCCAACCCCACCTTCCTCCTCCTCCTCTTCCTCCTCCCTCCCGCCCCCCCAGCTTGTCTGAGAACCAGTCCCTGGTGCGCATGCCCCCCTGGAGCAACCTCTGGCTGGTGGGCGCCATGAGCCTCTCCATGTCCCTTCACTTCATGATCATCTACGTCGACCCCCTGCCCGTGAGTCCTCCTGCACCACAGGCCTCTTTCTCCAAAAACAAACATCCATCTCCCTCGACTCCTCCCACACACACACACACACACACACACACACACACACACACACACACACACACTCTCCAACCTCCATGTTGCCATTGCTTAAACACTTAACAGATGAGGAACCGCTCAGCTGCCCAAATTACTAACAGAGGTGGGATTTAAGGCGGCATACAATCATACCAGCTGCTCAGCTTCGTGAACTCCTAAAATGGTGTGATTTGTTAAATTTTTTTATTTAGTTAAATGTGAATTTGTACCTTAACCTACAATAGTGTGAAGATACAAATTCACCGAAATGACAACACATTCTTCAGGGGGAATGATCCTACACAGCCACAGTCACATGAGCACTGATATTACGTTGCAGCTTGTTTCTTGCTGGTAGTTGAGCCTCTCGTTTGGCAGCTTTAAAGCGGCGTTGCTCTCGTCCACAGATGATCTTCAAGCTCACCCACTTGAACGTGGAGCAGTGGTTCATGGTGCTGAAGCTCTCCTTCCCAGTCATCCTCATTGACGAGGTTCTCAAGTTTGTGGCTCGCACATATCTGGAGGGTAAGCTAAACACGTGACCCGTGAACAACATGTTTCCTTCATTCTGTATCTGTGTGATGTTTATAGTGAGTATAATTCACTTTCCTGGAACAGACGTGGCCTAGCCGGTCAAAAAAACACACGTCATCACATGTTTTCAAGTTTATGATCCAAAGTGCAATCTCAGTACTTTGTACAGACATTTGGACACGACTGATGCTGGTCACATTAATTACTTATTTATAGCCTTAACACGATTAGCTGGGATGATTTTAAAAGATTATTTACAAGATCCCAGACCTACTTTTAATGTATGTTAATTATGTGTTAAGTATGTTTTTTATATTTAACATGACTTCATCCTCCTACTTTAACATTTTAACCTGAACCTGTGATACGAATGTCTCCATTTGATTGATTTGTCAGGAACATATTGATGAATGAAATGTTATAGAATAATTTACCCCCCAATTAAATGTCATTTTAACCTCTTTTCTTCTTCCTCACACAGTTTTAATGATTTCCCACCCTCTTTCCTCTAATCTGTGTTTACTCTGATGACATGTCTCTTAACTTTCCTCTGCTTGGATGCTCTTTTTCCCCTTTCCCTCTCCGACCCTCCAGTCTAAACCTATTCCCTCTCCTCCACACCCCTGTAACAAAAGGTATTCCCCTGACTCACGCTAAAGGCTCAAGCACTCGGCATCGTGCACAAATCTTTTGTTGAGTTTTTCTTTGTCTTGCAAATCTTTCTGGACTAATACATTTGGATCCTGAGTGTAGCTGGGATCAGTTCGTCTGGCTTTACATATTTCTTGAATTGCCTGTAGAAGTCTAATAATAGGTCTCAGCATCATGCATAGTTGGTGATTATTATTTGAAGTTGGAAAATGTTACTTCAGCTTATTGCTTACAGTAGCTTGTAGATCTTCTGAGAGTAGAAACAGCAACATTAGCACACTTTGACTACGCATTTAATGTCAAAGTAATACTGTGCATTTTGATAAAAAGGTCAAAATGTTGCTGGATTCTTTCCCAAACAGACCATGTATGCTCAGTTGCTGTTGTCATTATGTAAAAGCAGCCTTCTATTATTTTGACTTTGCTCAAAATATTTTTACTCAGTTTAACTGGACTTTATATTTACATTTTACTGTATTTTAGCTGATACTTTTTTCCCAATATGTGAAATTGGTGTTAGGCTCAATAACTGATTAAAAATGTATATATAAAGATTTGATTTTGGGAAATATGCTAGTTTGTTTTCTTGCAATGAGAATCCATCCATGCTGGAAACAGGTGGATGGATGGTTTATTGTATGTATCGGATGTATTAATTTGTACAAAAATATAATAATTCAGAAATGTAAAAATTTTAATTTGCTGTTTTACGAGTTGTATCAGACTATTTCTAGTCTTTGAGCAGTTGCCAGGCAACCAGCAGATCCTCTGGGAAGATACTGGTCACAGCCAAGAAATTGGTCTCGTAAAAAAGCTAATTTAAATGTTTACACTGTTTATTTTGTACACATTAAACCAAGAACATATTGTGTGTTAATTAGTGAGTTTTGGAGGCGCTGGAAGGCGTTTCCTGTGACCTTTGACAGAGACGTGCTAGCTGTTTGGTTATGCTAAGCTAAGCTAAGCTAGCTGGGATGGAGGAACGGTGTTCATCTCATCATCCGGCTAACTAGAGTTAGCGTATTTCCCAAAAACAAACGGACTCTTCGCTCGGTGCATTTTCCTACTCAACCCCAGCACACTGTTACCGCTACCTCACAGCTGACCTGCTGCTTTTGCTCCGCAGGGAAAGTCTAGAGGCAAAGCGCGACAAACGACTGAAGCAGAGAGGAGACGCGGAGGATGGAGAGGAGAAGGCCGAGCGCCTGCCAACTGTCACTTGCCGTGATCGAAACATCTCGCGGCATGAATACAAAAGACAACACATACGCCATCTGAAAAAAAAAACACCAAAAGAAAGCTGCAAAATATTTTTTTCTGTGTATGTACTGAAGTTAATATATAGGTGAGAGTTATTAAAAATATTGTGTTGATTCTATTCTTAAAGAATAAAGATATGTATTAAAGAAAGTCTTGGATGTCATTGTGGTTTTTATTCATTTTTTTTATATAAATAATGTTGTTAATAGACGTTGAGCACCATTTCCTGGCAATAATTAAGGTTCTGTGATGCAACACAGCACAACAGGAATAATAAGTTAGTAAACATGGTGTAACTGAAAACTTAAGTCATCTACAGATGTGTTGCATTAACATAAAAACAAACACAGTTATGAATGTAGTTTGGTTTATGACAGACAGCAACAGATATTATCACAATTACGTTACAAATTGTTGTATAATTCTGTATTAATACTTTAAGACTAAACTATCATCTGTCTACAGGTAACTCTTTACATTATTCAGGGTTTTTGCAGCGGTGGTACTTTTATTTTCAAGATCATGTATTTCCAAATAGGTTAAATGGAAACGATCAAATCATATAGTATATTAAAGTATATCGTATAGAGATAAATATAATATTCACATCTGTCTTTTACATTTCCTTTGACCCCTTCTGAATATTAGGCGGCTCTGCGTGGAGCTCCGAGCCCAGGGTTGAGAAACCTTGTCATGATGTTTGAATATGAACTCAAAAGGTTGAAGAAAAGACTGTGACAGCCTATATTTACTTTCCAATATGTATCAACACAGAACAAACTGACGAGATGTAACATATTCACCTTTCTTCGTAGAGTTTTTTCTTCGCTTCTGTTCAAATCCACCATCATTAATTAGCTTGAAGTTTAAAAGCGACTAAGATTAGTTAACGAATGCTGAGCTAAAATAAAAATACAACAATGAATGCATATGATAAAAGTCCCATCTGAAATGCAGTTCATTTAGGAGAGTTTCTACTTCGTGTCACTGTTATTCGTTATTGCACTGTGATCTGTTGATTTACAAAAGGAAGACACAAAGAAATGCTTGCATGGGAAAATGATTGCATATCAATTACAGTGAAATACCGAGCATTGGACTGTTGAGTGTTTTTCTGGAATCATGTCAGTTTTAACAGAATACATGTACGTGTGTACTAGTAGAGCAATAAACGTGTTACTCGATGTGAGAAAAAGGGGAATGTGAACAGTTTTTTCACTCAAAAGCATTTAAAAAAAAAAAAAAAAGGTTCATCATCACTTTGGTAGCAAAGCAACAGCTTCAGTCATCGACAGGGAGCCGTCACCTCGATCACAAAAACAACGTCTCCTCAGGAACGTCCGACGTTAGAAGCGCTAGCAGCACCAGCCGTGGTAATCCCAGTGGTCACGGCAGTATTTCACGTGATCGGTATGAAATCTTGGTCCGTGCTCTTTGGTTCCAATATATATATATATATATATATATATATATAACTCAGGAAGCGTCTGCAGGCAGGGAACAAGCTTCACGGACTCCCTCCTCCAGGATTTCCCTGACTTGTTCGAGACTCTCAGCCTGCCGAATTACCTCCAGCTTCACCTGAAGGGACAGACGGGGATCATTGATATACATGGAATTGATTGCAATCAATTTCTAAAAAGAAGACGTTTTACCATTTTTTTTTGTTTACCTCCACTCCAGCAAACCTCCACAACTGTATATTGCTTCCTACCTGCAGCGACTGGGACAGCTGGACGAAGTCCCTCTGGACGGTCTGGCTGGTGTCCACCTGCGAGCGCATGCTGATCACTTGGCTACGCAGCTCCAGACACTGTTGATGCAGGGACGCCTGGCAGGCACGGAGGAAACAGAGTGTCGGGTTAGAAAATGTATTACTTTGGCAACTAAAAAAAAAAAAAAAAAATCAACAAAAGAACGCGTGTCACTATTTTTAATACTCGCAATGTAAGCGTAAGGATTCACGAGTCGGGTTTCAGTATTACGGAGCCGTGGCCCACCGCTATGTGTCACACCTGTTTCTCATTACGTTAATGTTGCGCATTTCTTTCTTAATTTCCTGAAACTGAGACCAACAACCATCATGATTAATAATTCCTCACACCAGAACACCAGCGTGCTGTTTGCAAAGCTTTCAACTACGTCTCTTGGCCTTCCTCAGAGGATGGAAATACTCCGTTGTCATTGCGGGACTCAAGTATGGAATAACCCGTGGTCGTACGGTATTTGGGCGAGATTGTTTCTGTTCCAGGACTCCATCAATCAGGAAGTTGGACCTTTTGTTAAGATCTTTTTGTCGATACGATTACCAACGCTTAAGAATTTGTTTAAATAACCAGTGCTACTGAGAATGAGAGCAGCCCTCTACAGACAGGACTCACCACCAGTACAAACCATCAGCACTACGGACTTCACTGAGGCATCAGCAGTAACACCAGGCGTGTAGATAAAAGAAGCAGGTTGGATTTACTTTGTCAGTACTGAGGGTATTGTTGGTGCGCTGCACATGAGACAGCGCCACCCGCAGGGCTTCCAGTTCGGTGCGGCAGGCCAGCAGTTCAGCCTGCAACTGGTCCTTCTGACTCTGGATCCTCTCCGTCTCCGTCTTCAGACTGGACAGCCGCACTGCACGCACGAGGAACGACGGGAAAAAAAAATAAAAAAATGCAGCTCATTACAAGTTGCCTCTCATTTTATTAGTTTGACCATCAGGTCTGTTGGATAGACAACACTGCACTCACCGAGGGGGAACGTGAAATAAATCTACACCAAATCACAAGGTCTACTAATTGGCTTACCAGACTAATAATGAAGCTGCAGACTCACCTTCTAAAACTTCTGATGACAGTAGTTGCGAGAGTTGGAGCAGGCAGAGAGAGAGAGAGAAAGAGAGAGAGAGAGAGAGAGAGAGAGAGAGAGAGAGAGAGAGAGAGAGAGAGATATAAAATAAGTGTCAAGACAGTCAGTGATGCAAACCTGCCCTAAATAATAATGTAATAATATAATCCACAGACCGTCCTCCTCTGTCCGGGCGGCCAGCTGCTCCCTCAGGTTGACAATCTCGATGCGAAGACGCTCCTCACAGTGCGCCCCCTGCAGGTCGGAGTCAACAGTCAGACCACGCAGCAGACATAAACAGTGACCGCCTGCTCGAAAAGTTGCTCAAGAACAAACACAATCTGAGCCTCAAATTTAAAAAAAAGACACCAAATAAACATTTCAAACTAACAACAGATGCTGAAAAAAGAAACAACAATACACTTCCAGAGCCAGGACATTGACAACTTGATTACAAAATGAACTGCCAATTAATTAAGTTGTTTCAATAATTTACTGTCATCCCAACCACCATCTGAAATGAAGAAAAGCAGCAACTAGCTAAAATGAGTTAAATTTAAATTAAATTTTAAAAAAAGCTTCCCACAGGTTTCGGTTCCCTTTACAACACTGTGTGAAACTACTAGCTACATTATTCTCATTAAACCGGAAGTGAATTATGTCAAGTACATTATTATTATTATTATTATTATAAATACACATTCATGTTTGCATGAGTTTTAAAAAAAAATATATATTTTAAGTTAGTTTTCCTTGCCGCAGCTCTAGCGGAGCAGATGTACTGCAAACGGAAACCTAGAAGAGTCATTTCACCTGCAGTGTTGCTGGGAATGATGAGTCTGGTCCCTCTTCCTCCACCTCCTCTCCTTTCAGTCGGGACAGCTCACTGCACACCTTCCTCTGGGAAAAGGAAAGCTCTGCCTGGACACACAAATGCAGATTTGAACACCTACGCCTCCTGAATGAGGTCGTCTTACTTTATGTAATACGTAATGTACAGATAGGAATCAAGTGGCTTCCGTTGGCTCAGTCGCCGTGTGATGGACGAGTGAGTCATGATGCACTTGGGTTACGCATTTATGGTAAAAACGCACTTTAAGGGCCGCAACTTCATTTCTGTTCTTGGCATCGTTCTCATTTTAAAATCAAGATGGTGGAAATACAACCAACCACATACAATTTTACATTTTAGGGAAAATGTGCTTATTCTCTTTATTCCAGAGTTGGATGAAAAGATTGACACCACTCTCATGTCTGTATGTCTGTACGGTAAATATGCAGCTGGAGCCAGGAGCCAGTTAGCTTAGCTTAGCATAAAAACTGGAAAAGGAGGGCAACAGCTGGCCTGGCTCTGTCCAAAGGCAAGTACCTCTAAAGGTCACTAACTAAACACTGTTAGTGTAATCTGTAAAACCCTGACTGAAATGTCAAATCATTATATCAGCTGGCATCCTTGCGGTTAATGAAGATACTTCCTTGAAGGTAAATCACCGTCCTAGAGTCCCAAACACTCTGTAGGATCGACATCATGTCACTCACCAGCCGACTCTGGACGGCATTCTGTGATTGACTGAAAGATTTCTGCAAATCCTGGAGGAGGGTCTCTGAAGTGTGGACCTGACACTGGAGCATCGATACCTGAACACACACACACACACACACACAAACAAACAAACAAACAAACAAACAAATGAAGACGTGTGTAAGTCTGCACTCTGTGCCTTACTCTCTCACTCTCCGTGCTGCTCACCTGTTTGTGTGTGTGGTTGGTCTGTGTGTCCAGCTCCCTCTCCAGCTCCTCCTTCTCAGCCTGCAGCCGACTCAGCTCCCCTCGCAGCTCTGACACCTGCCCAACACGCCACACCGCCACGTCATTTGTTTGCGTGAATGTTCTTCTTGTCATTACAGTGTAAAACCTGACTTTTGGTGTGCCGGAAACTGTACCTGAGCATTGAGCGCATCCCAGTCGCCGTGCGTGACCAGCCGGTGTCCGGCCGGCGGCAGGTAGATGGCTTCGGGCACCAAAGTTCCCGTGGAGACCAGCGAGTCGGTGTCCTCCTGGGCGTGGAGTTTTCTGGGCAGAGAGGGCGTGTCTAACGAGAAGGAGGACAGCGAGGCAGAGTCGCAGTGCCGCAGAGAAAAATACGCCTCCGATGCGAGAGGAGTGCCTTCTCCCTCCGCCGCCGCCTCCAGCTCTGCCAGCTGGTTGAGCCTCCTGTCCGTCGACAACATGGCCTCGGCCTCCGTCAGGCCGCTGGGGCTCGATGTGGGGGCTTCGTTGCTGGAGGAGACTTCCGCGTCCATCCTGCCTCTCCTTCCACTGAGCACGTTCTGTCCCCCGGCTCTCCTCCACTCCGCAGGCTGAGACTGAAGCACCGATATCCTGGCCTCATACTGCGCCGCCGTCTCTGTGGCGACAACAGGATCAAGAAGTAATGATTTAATCCCCCAGTCAGATGAACGACATCCAGTTTTCATAAACTCACGAGGGCTTTAAAGTTATAACAATAAGCACTTTCATTGTTATAAAAAGGAGTATAACTTTGTCTACATGTAACATTTCTCTGTCCTCTCCTGATTCCTGATTGAAGACCTCAACTACATGTTGGCATGTAAGATTTAGATTGAAAGAAAACAGGGTAATGTTATTTTTGTGCCATTTGGCCTCGTTTAGAAATTACACAAAACAGAAAAAAAAAAAGAAAAAAAAACTTTAGAATGTGAAATCAGATGGATGTGCACACGAGGCCCGTCACAAACGCAGCGTGCTTATTATCACGCACACGCGAACACACACTGACCTCTGAGGGCCTCCTGCAGGGACTGGATCTCTTCATCACATTGTTTTTGCAGCTCTGCCAGTTCCTCCTGTTTGCTCAGCTCGCAGATCGTCGCCACACCCTGCCAGTGTTCGGCCTGAGCTCGGAACTCGGCTAGCTGGGCCTGCAGGCTCGCCTCTGGCAACCACAGAAAGAGGTGTTTAGCTTCATTACGACATTTTGAAGACGTTTGCATCAGCAGGGATGGACTCACACTCATACGGGAAACTGAACTTTGCAGCATGCACCTCTAAATTCTTGGCATCATTTAGTTTTTGTAAAGCCACTGAGCGTGTCGTTCTTGTTAGGTGTGCACATAATGCCTGACGGATGAACGCAAATTCGTTAAATACAGGTCAGCCGGTCGCGTAATAGTGCGTTTGGGTATTTTGACAAACATTTTTCATGGACATGGATTAGGCCATGAATGACCCCACCTGTGTGTATGCCAGGGAACATAATTCTCATTGCTCAGTACACTGGGAGATCAATGAGGAGAATGAGCCCCATTTATGAATTATTCTAATGAGTAAATTAGTAAATAAACTAAAGGAGAAGTCCAACTGACTCCACTATGGTTAATGTACAAACAGCAATAATATCAACCACTTTTTCACTCCACATAAACCTATGTTGTCTTTACTTCTGACCTTCTACTAAAACCCAACATGTAGATAAGTGTTGACGTGTTCAGCCCTCTGTTTGCCACAATCTGATGAAGGTGACGGTACTGAAATAACCATAAAGCATTGCCATTGCACCAAAATACGAGAATATTTCATCTGTTGTTCATTACAAACTATTGTTCATTACCAAGATCTGGGGTCAGTTGTTAGACAGCAGAGAGGTGATGAACAAAGTTCCAATAACAGAAGTACAAAAAGATGTATATATAAATATAATAAACAGTTATAGAGCTGAAAACTAATCTTAGTCTCTGAGACCCCAAGCAGGCCTAACAGGTCTTTTTCTGTGTCATTCGTACAAAATCAGGTTTATTAGTTATTCTCTTAACATTAGTTAGTATCAAGGTGATTCGATAATACAGAGTATGTCTTTCAGCTGACCTATAAACACAACATTGGGGTCTATTAATGACATTACATCATTATTACCTGATATGATTACAGGTGCCAAATAAAAGTGAATTATTGATTTATTTACGGCTGTAAAGACTCCAGCACACATGTGCACAATGTGTTATATTTATCTGACTATTGTTGGTGAGAACAGCTGAGGACTTATCTCTACTTATGTTGGACAACTTCACAGCTACACCTGTAGTTCCAGTCTGAAGGTAAACGTTTAGCATGCCAAGCAGATCCACCTGCAACAGGTGTCAGTCCCTAAAAGGCACCACGTCTACAGGTGGAGTGGTTATGACTCGATACAGTCGTCACGCAGTTAGGGTGGTTTAGAAGAGTGTTACGGTTTAACAGGCGACCGTGTAAACTGGAGACTTTCATCCGAATGAACACTTAGATGTCCTCATGAATGCCGCATTGCTTAACTTTTACAGCGCAAACCCTCTCATTCATATATATATATATTATTTGTATGATATACAATATTATTTTATATTTATGTGTATATATATATATATATATATATATATATATATATATATATATATATATATATATATATATATACACACACACACACACACATATGCATACAATTTTATATATACACACATAAATATAAAATAATATTATATATCATATACAAATAATATATATATATTTTGCATATGATATATGATATATATATATGATATATATATATAAAAAAAATCTAATTTTAATTATAATCATTATAATAATTTTAAAAATTAATTCACGAGGACAGCTACGTGTTCTCAACAGCTGTCACTGTAACTACGACAACAGCGGACGCGTTCGGCTGAACGTCTCCAGTTAACACGGTCGCCCGTTAGCCCGAGACACCAGGGACCACAGGTTGGACACCAGTTAGCTCGTGGCTAGCAGCGCCCGGTCATCCCTACGGTGGGCAGCGACGCTAAAGAGACGTTTTGTCGGTTAACCGACCGGAGCAACAGGTTTCACTCGCAAAGCAACAAGTTGACGTTGACAATTTTTATTTCAAAAAAAGAGTCACAATCACCTCACAAGCCGTCACGTTACAAGTAAAGCTCAAGTTGAGCTGTGTTTTTATTACCTGCGTCTTCAGTCTTGGAGCTCATCTTCAACTGACCAGAAAGAATAATAAAAAATAAAAAAAAACCAAATCTCTCAAGAGTCCGAGAAACGTATCGGAGTCATTCTGCCCGAAGCAGCAGGACTCAACTTCAGGAAACAACTCTCCCCGGTCCGAGCCTGCGGAAATCACGTCAACCTCCTTCCTGTCCCTGTTGGCTTTGACTTTTCATTTCTCTGATTTTTTTTTTGTTGATTTTTTTTTATTTTTGTGTTTGAATACCGAGAGAAGTGTAAAGGTGTTTTCTTTTTCTGCAGCTGCCACACCCCGGACATCACGTGACGTGACCACTGGGGGGGTCACTGAGCCGCTTTATTTAAGTCTGTTAATACTGCAACATCATTTATTTATTAAGGAAGTCTTAATTACTTTGTTTTTATCTTGCAGATTGGGCATTGAGGTACATACAAAAAAATGCATATTTGTTTTTGTTTGAAGCAGGTTCTTTGGCAGCAACTGTAAGCTGCAGCCTTTTATTTATTTATCTATTTATTTATTTATTTATTTTTATTTTTATTTATATATATATATATATATATATATATATTTTTTTTTTTTTTAATATATTTTTATATATATATATAATACTTTTCCATATTAATATATATTAATATATTAAGACCATATTAATTGTCCTAATATATCATGGTATATATGATATATTATCATACATATATATATGTATGATAATTTTCCATTTAATGTAAGAAAATATTTGTGTATAATAAACATAACTGAATGTTTTCAATTATTTTAACTACATCATGAGGAAGATCCAGTGTTAAGTCACCTTAAACATTTTGGCAATTTTAGGTTGTTTTATATTTTACTTCTCAGATTACTTCCTGAATGGCCCAACACTGACAATATTACTTATTATGAAAAATAAATGAGGAATGAATTAATGAAAAAAAATCCCCCAAATCACCTGCATTTAATTAATTCCCTCTTTTGCCAATTTGACAGGTTCTTATTTTTCCTCTAAAAGTGAAGAGGTCAGTGGACTGAAGGCTTTCACGTTGTGCAGAAGATCCTGCAGCTGATCACGTAGTTCAGTCGTGGATTCTTTATCTTGAAGGTCGTTGTGCTGGATCCACAATGTTTAACGGACTGGGATGGAGGAGCTCCGAGCTCCGAGCAAAGATGTCGCTCCATCACGGCTCGTTGGGCTTCCACCACCTAAACTGTCCAATTCCCTCCGTTTAAACAAAACAAATATGTTTTTACAATAAAGTCGGTCCTTTTTCACAAAGCTAGCTGCAAGTGCAAAGTGCAAAACGCTCTTCGGCTGCGTGTTATCAGCTTTGTCACTTTCCATACTGCATGCTGATATGATGTAAAGTCCTCGGTCGTCCTTCGCAGAGGAAAGATTGCGTAATCGTGATGATATCATACACGTGCAGAGGGACCTGATAGGGTTTCATGTTGCAGTTAATCCCTCCTCCTCTGCGTAGAAGAGCAAGACCCCATTTAAGTGATTAATAAACTCAAATCTGTTTAACAATGACGGGTGAAATAAGTCACAGATGTTAAAAAGCAACCTTGATATTAAGCTGGAAACTATTTTATTGACAGCAGTCTTTATGCACCTGCTTCCTTTGCTTGACAAAGGCACGACTATTCAAGGTTCATAGTTTCCTGTGTTTACTTTACAAGTTTAAAACGCGCGCGCACACACACACGCACACACACACGCACGCACACACGCACGCACACACAAAATAACAGCAGAACCCTATGGTCTACATGCCGAGGCCACAACTGCGGGTCTATTCCTAGACCTGATCCAGGTCCAGCCCCGATACTCTTACAGGCCTCTCTTCGATTTCCATCTCTTCGTCTAGTAATCCGAAACCTCCAGCAGGAGGCCAGGCATCCTGTCTTTGCTTCCTCCGTCTGCAGTCAAACAGGGTGTGGCCAGACAGACACTGATGCAGCCCCCGACTAATGGAAATCAAGATATCAAGTATATTCCTTTCACCGGGGCGCCGGTCTACCAGGAGAAGGAGCAGGCGTTTGCTGTAGAAACAGCTTCTCAAGAAAGAGACGGTGTAGTTAACACTTTTTTTATTGAAGTGTTGTGTAATTAAAAACATGGTCACGATGTAGAAGAGGAAAATAGAAAAAAGTGTCACTGGAAAAATGTTTGCTGGATATTTACTTAATTTACAGGAGTTGTGTGTGAGTGTAATACAATATTCTACATATTAGCAAACATAGATGTTAATGATGTGAACTTGGATTAGTACCAAATATGTAACTTCATAATACCAGGCAGTCAAAGATCTGTATAAAATGCTGGTGAAAGTCTTCAGAAACTTATACAAAGCTACTCATGTAAACCAGTGCTGCACGCCCTTTAACCAAAATAAAAGTTATCTGATACAGGAATACTATAACTAGTTTGAAACTGTTTAAATATCTTATAGTGGTGTAAGCCTGAATTATTTTGACTGGAGCAGAGGCACAAAATACATGTTTAGAAATGCTCACAACAAATAAGTAATCAGTAACAAGAGCTCGTTTCCAAACTAACGATCTGCAGGTTTTGTGTTTTTAGAGCGCTCACAGAGGAAACGGCATCTAAAAAGTAAACGGGGCGTTACAGAATCGAGGCACCCGATCGTGGATGGGTTTCTACGAGTGTACCATGTGCTTGTCTCTTACATCCGCGGCTGAAACCTCGGCGAAGCCTTTCGCTTCATTTGGTCCGGCGTCAGCGTGGAGACGCTGTCCGTCTTCACAAGTCCATGTCGTGGTCGCTGACACTCTGGCGAAGGTATTCGTCATACAGCTTTTTCTAGAGGGACACAGTAACAGACGGTTCAACACTATATTGTTATCTATTGTGTCACCAGCGTCACACAGACAGGCGCAGTACCTTCTTGGTCTTGACCACCTCCTGAACGTACTCCAGCTTCTCCTGCAGTTGTCTTTTCTGTTTGCCTGAAAGAGTCGGTCGGGTCCTGCAGAGGATTGAAGGGAATTTGATGAGATTTGTTATTAACATATGAACTCAAGTTGGGAAAAATGGGACAACTTTATTTTTTTTAAATCCTTTGTCAAGAGCAAAGCTGTAAATCCAAGGGAACCCAAAATCACATGCGTCTGCTTAACATAGTTTATGTTCTTGATTCCACAAGGGAAATAAAAGTGAAAGAAAAACAGTAAAATCTTAAAGGAAAACATATGTACAAACCTCAGATACAAGGATACTACATACAGTACACATATCGTTTGTGTACAAACACGGCTGCACGTCATTATCGATTAATCACATTATTATTTTTGCAATTAATCAAAAACACATTTGGTCACCATCATGTTTTGGGTGAAACCTAAAGCTATTGTATTTATTAGAACACACAAAGAAAAAGCAGAAAATCCTTTCAATTGACTGGAACTAGGAAATATTTGGCACGTATTGCTTGACAAATTAATTTAATGATTAATTAATTCATTAATTAATTATCTCCGCCAAGGAGGTTTGGTTTTGGGTTCGGTTTGTTTGTTTGTCTTTCAGCAGGATTACGGAAACCCGATTTTCCTGAAACGTGGTGGAAGGTGTAGCTCGGCCCAAAGATGAACCCATTATGTTTTGGAGCTGATCCATGAGGAATCATTCAAAGCATTTGGCCGTGGCGGAGCTCTCTGAGTGCCCCTCTAGTGAAGTATAGTTGTGTCCATTAGAGAAAGCTAAATAAATAAACTGAAATAGAATTAGAAAAATAAATGTAAATTGCACACGGGTAAAAGGAGTTATCTGAAAATAAAAAATATATTACTTAGAATGAAAATGGCGACTTTACGGTAAGTAAGAATAAAGCAGCAGACGACGGGGCTGAGACGTTACCGTCTTACCTGAAGGAGAAGCGTGCGACGATGAGCAGGAGGAAGGAGAGCAGGACCATTCCCCCACAGCCGTAAAGCTGCTGCTCCACGGAGAGGGAGTCAAACACTTTGACCATCGGAGTCTGTGGATCACAGCAGCAGCTCAGATCAGACTCCACGGCGTCACACGGAGACTTGGCAACAACGACAGCGAGCGGTGCGCCACCGCGTCCACACTCACCAGGTAGAGGGAGAGCGTCTGGGTGCCCTCGGGGCCCAGAGCCACCTCCAGCAGCTCCTGGGACAGAATGCCCAGCACCAGTAAGGCCATCAGGGCCAGAGGGACGGTGAAGCCCAGCAGAGTCAGGAGGCAGCTCTTACAGCGCGCCCGCCGGTTCATCTTAGCGGTCTGCCTGCGAGAGCAGAGGGCCGAGCTTATTCTCCGAAGGCATCAGCGTTAAAACCCTGCGTACTTACTACTGCCGTTTAGAGAAGAATTAAACTATAATTGTACTGTGGGGCACAAAGCGGTTCTGGGAGTTACCGGTCGTCAATGAGCGTGTCGGTGATGGCCTCGCTGATGAGCTCGCAGTCCTTCTCCAGGGAGTTCAGTGTGTTCTGGACCGTTTGGTTGATGGTTTTCTCGATGGTGCGACAGACCTCCTCAATCTGGTTTACGCAGCGACTTGGCTGAGAGCGGGGAGCGGAGACGACAACGTGCACGCGTCAGTAAAGTTACGTCTCGATCTTTAAACTCTTTGGAATTATATGCCACGGACAAATTTAGGAAGCAGAGCCGTGAACCTTTAGAAGTCACCAACAGCTCAATGAAAGTGACACGCTTACCTTATTTGGATTAGGAATGTAGATGGTGGGCATGTCAAAACCACATTTGTTGAGTCCCGGTCGCTTGCAGAGCTCCTGGACGATCTGCATCATTACTCTCTGAGAGACAGTCGCATAAAGACAAAGAAATAAGTCAGACTGTGTTCTGTGCTCATGCATACTTTAAAACCTGCAGACTCTTTAGCAGCTTTAAACTACCCACACACGTCAACATGAAGAGGACACGTTCTATTTTAGGTCATCATTCCTCCTGAAGAGGCCTTAGTAGAGATATATCACTGCATTTTTGTAATTCTTATACATGTGGAAACTGTTCATATATCAGAGGAGCGGATAATAAGGCTTATGAATCATGCTGTTGCTGTGCGAACCTGTCTGTCCGACTCCCCCCCGGCCTCGTCCGCCTTGCTCAGGTAAAACCGCAGCCGGTCCCCGTGTTTTTCGTTCATACGCTCCACGATGTTGAGGGAGCGCTTGCACAGAGCCTGACCCATGGGGTCAAAGAAGACCAGGACCAGGTCACAGAGGTCGCCTGAGTGTGACAGTGGGAGGGAGCAGGTTTTTTTTTTTTAAAACACAAAAATCTTTAAAAAAAAAAAAAAAAAATTATTATGTTATGTTATGCATAATTGAATTAACAGAACTTTTGAGTCACGTTATTTAAACTTTTTTGGAATGCTTCTCATTTAGACGCAGAATTTTGTATCATGTCACAGCTTCATCATGCTGTGACGATATGATTCAGCTCAGGTATGATTACAAAACTGTCAACAGTTTGCTGAGGCAATCAAAGGAAATGGTGAGAGGAGCTGTTCACCTGGAAAAAAAGCTCACTAATGCAACACAAGTACTGGGGCAGAAATAACAATGTCTGGTGCTTTTTGGCAAGTATTTCTCATTAACTGCTTCTCAACAAATGTCGCTCCTCTTTAGTTGTATAACTATTACAATATATAATTTAAAAGAAGCGTCGGGGGGGGGGCTGATAACTACAAGGTCAGTTGGTGGCAACTCACCCAGCCACATGATAACTTCATCCACGTCAAAGGGATACTTCATATCACCGTCCACCAACCCTGGCGAGTCCACAAACGTCACCAGGCTGAACCGTTTCTGTCGCGACGTGCAGATCTCTGTGCTCAAGTACTCAGAAACACCTGAAAATCAATTCAAGAACGTCACAGATCAGATCAGTAGTCATCACTTGACAATGAAAGAAAACATCGTGCTGGAGCCACATGGCTGGAGCATTGTAAAATAAGTTCAACAAATCTGCAGCTTATTAACTTGAATGCTTGTTTGAGTAACACGTTACAAACTCTTTAGAATAGAATAGGGGAGGATTGTGATATGAGCTGGAATCTAACCTTTGAACTCTTGCAGAGGCTTGAAGTGTGGATATAGATGAAGGGTGGCATTTCCCTAAAGAAAAACAGAACCAGATTAGTCGTAGATAGTTTGTGAAACAGGTATCAGGATCTCCCGAAGAACTGAAAACACCAGAGGAGCTGAATCAAGTTAATGTAATAATTAATGATCATAAACGTCCATAAAACAGTCAATGTTGCGACATGAGGAACGCAATTCAAAATGAGTTGCTTCTTCCTGGACCAAATCCTTTCTTACAATAAAAAGGCACCTTATTGTTTTTGTACAGTCACACTCACTGTGAGAGATTCTCTCTTGCGCCCACTTGTAATGAAGTTGAAGCCTTGGGTCTCAATAGCCACTCCAGTGCGCTGGATGTGCTCTTCGACATACCTGACCAATAAAGAAAAAAAGGAAAGGGTCACAAACTATTTATTGATGCACAGATGGAGGAGAAACATACATTTCTATGTCAGTTTTAACACCTGTCCAAACTAAATCAAGTAAAAGTATATTATCCTGCAAAATCAATAGCCTGGTAGATACTCTGTGCTGGCTGCCACAAGGCTCAAAGTAAAATCTTGGACAGACTTAATATCTATAAAAGTATGTTGGGACATACTTAAAAAACAACAAAAAAAACAAAACATGTTTACCAGTTGATGAAGGAGCTTTTCCCAGCAGAGTGGTTGCCCATCAGCATCACGGTGATCTTTTTTCTGGGCGCCAGCAACTTCACACCAACAGTTTCGGCTACTGAGATCAACCCTGGACAGAACATAATCAAACATCAAGGATGCGTCTATCAAGCAAGGATGCGTCTATTAAGGAATTATCCATCAAGGATGTGTCTACTATCAAGGATGTGTCTACAAAGTACGTGTCTATCGAGTACGCATCTATCAAATGCGTGTCTATCAAGGATGCGTCTATCAAGCAAGGATGCGTCTATTAAGGAATTATACATCAAGGATGTGTCTACTATCAAGGATGTGTCTACAAAGTACGTGTCTATCGAGTATGCATCTATCAAATACGTGTCTATCAAGGATGCGTCTATCAAGGACATGTCGATCAAGGGTGTGTCTATCAAGTAGAACTGGAGGATGTGGCACGTGAAGGCCTCAGGTCAGACAGTCAAGAGCCAGACTACCACTTTGTGTGTGGGAGAATGGCCACAAACTTTCCAGTCGGAGTATTTGGTTTTTAAAACATGTTGTAAAAGCATGGAAAGCATTTTTAAAATAAAATAAATAAATAAATAAATGACTGTACTTCATTCATTCGTTCATTCATTCATTCATTCATTTATTTGAGTACCCAGAATCCTTAGCGCCGCCCCCGTGTCCCTCGGACTCTAAAGACGTTACACAAACTGCCGGTTGTCTCCTGAGCTAGCATACGTTGCACCGCTGTGACGTAGCCAACTCACAGATCATTATAATTGTCAGCCGAGCACGGCTAATAAAACTAGCTAGCGTGACGTCAGCCGAACCACAATCCTAGTTCAACGGCTACGTTAGTTAACGGTCAACGTTCGCCCCCCCGTGTCAGTTAACGGTCAACGTTCGCCCCCCCGTGTCAGTTAACGGTCAACGTTCGCCCCCCCCGTGTCAGTTAACGGTCAACGTTCGTCCCCCGTGTCAGTTAGCGAGCTAACCGGCGAATCCCCAGGGCCGACTCACCGCTGTCGGGGTCCGTGTACAGTTGATGACAATCACGCAAGATGCGCTCATCGCAGGACACGCCGCCGGTTATCGAGTCCGCGTTTGCAGCATTTCGGCCCTTGACTTTCCCCGACATGGCGACGACGATGATGTCAAACTTGTAGAGAGGCTTGTTGAAACCAGAGGCTCTCTGAACTAGCGGTGAACAAAGCCGGTTCGCCCTGTTTGAATCGCCCCGGTCTGCTGGAACACGGGGTTGAGACGTACCTCGGCCACGTCGTCAGCTAAAGTGGCTTTTTTCCCTCTCGCACAGGATTGTGGGTAATGTAGTTCTTCTGTTGAATTAACGTCGAGTCATACATTTAACCAGACCAGCTCTACACTGAAACCCTGAAGCAGCCACTCAAGTGGGAGGAGAGCAATAATAATAAGTACATGTTTACAATGTTTGATGTAAATGTACAGATTATGAAGACAAAAGGCAACAAAGTGTCTTACTAAAGGTAAACATGTAAGAAGGGAATTGCAATAATAGGTGAAAGAAAAGAAAGGTTTCACTAACAATCCCCATCACAAAGTGGGATATGGGATGAAAGGATGACGAATGTTTTATTTTTTTTATTTGGTAAAAGACAAAAACAAGACAAATAAGCTAGACGCTTGATATTGTGTACTGATAAAGATTCACGCCCTGTTCAAAAGTCATACCTAAATTTATAGTAATAAAACTGTGTCTGCAGTAAATGTATAGGAGGCTGTATATCCAAGAACTACACGTTGATAGGGCTGTTAGGCTTATCACTGAGCCTGGCCTGACAACACCATGCAAATACAGCATGATATTTAAATGTTCTCAACTTTAAGATGCACTTTATTCACTCCCGTGCCTGTCTTACTGAGTTGTCTTGATATGGAAAAAAAAACTGCAGTAATAAGGCCCCTTAGCTTGCTGCTTTTTAAGTGGGGAGAATATATGTGTGGTTCAAGGCCACTCAGTAAAGCATTACACTCAATTTAGTAAATGACTACAGAGTGACCACCCATTATACAGTATTAGCCCAGAGAGGGTTTGGGTCTGCATTCGGTAGGTGAAAAGAGAAGTCCCAGTGCACAAAGCACACAACTTTACAGTTTAAGACAAACACAATAAAGCAATGAACAAATATTGTTCACAATGAAATGTATGTTTCCATCGCTTTTATTTTTTCCTTTTCACAATGAGAAAAGAGACCCGTCAGACATTGATGTAGCTCTCTTGAGATCAAACAAAAAAAAACAAGTGCACTTCATAATGCATAAGGTCTCCTAATGCGACTGTGTAGGCTGAGACATAATGACGGCTGAGGTTACACGTACTGTGAGACAACAAATACAATACACCGTGTATAATAAGCACCTTCAAAACACATTTTATGAGGGAGTCAGGACTAATAAGAAAAAACACAAGATCAGACGCGTTGGTGTCAGTTCCTTTCAGTGCAAGTAGACACCTCTGTGTATTTTAATATTACAGCATAAACAGACAATCCATTCAGCCAAGCCCAATGTGTAATACTGAAACAAATAAAAAGTCCAAATATTTCACCACTCATCCTACCATTTATTTATTCATTCATTTGTATTTGTCCTGTATGAACCACCAGCCCTAATCACAATAAGCAGAAACAAATAAAATCAAAAGGTTAGAGGATCATGTGACTGGCAGGTTACAGATACATCTGGATGGGAAGTACTCTCCCTTCCTGCAACATCGAATGCTGTCAGCGCTCTGACAGTAAATGCTTCAGTGGAGATGGTATAAGTGGCCTGGGTGTCCTGGGAGTCTATAAGAGTGTTTATCTGCATAAAAGTGTGATCATTTTTAAGATTATGCTTTTAGAAAAAGGGTTTGAACAGCAGAACCTTCCCACGCACAGCTGCTGGTATCAGACATTAATATAATTTCCTGCAGACAAATGTAGTGGCCTGAACAGCCAAAAGACTTCTATGATCTGTGGCGCCTCCCACAACTGTTTTCAGAGGTTCTCTTCCAGCCACATTCGTCTTCCTTTCCTTTTTAGTGTCAAATCTGTTAGTTCAACCAGAAAACAAACATGTCTTATTGCAAAGACTTGGTGGTCTGTTGTTGACTGCCTCTTGATGAAGGAAGTGTCCACATGTTGGCGTCTGCATCGTGAATCCTTACAGATACGAGCCATTTAATGCGTAATCGCCCCCCCCCCCCACCCCATCGCAAAGTACGCCCGGCAGTGAGATGACGCCTTCTGATGTGAACATTTTGGGAAAAGGTAGGCTGTCGAGTGTGAACTGGCCTTTGCTTCCACCGTCTGTTAGCACTTGAAAACATGTTTGTCCTCGGGCTTGGGCCTGTCTGTGCTCCGCTCTGGTGCACTGCTGGGCTGTGTGGGCAGCTCCGGCACATCTTCTCACTCCATTCACGTCGAGAGATCAAAGTCCGTCTGCACTTTTTTCATTTTGATCGCCCTCCTTATAATATCACACTTAAATTAATGTAGTGTGTGTTGTGTTCAGCAGCTCATTGTGTTTGTGCTTACAATATCACGCTAGGTTGATGTGATCCTTGTTAGCATTGAATTAATTAGCATAATTAGTGCCAATAGAAATAACGTGGCGTGCCACGCAGCAGCATCTTGCATGTTGCAGTCTCGTGTTAAGCTTCTTCCAAGCAGTGAGTTTAATTATTTTATGAAAATGTACATCTCATCTCTTTTTTTTTCTGTGACAAAAATCAAACAGCAGCTCTCACATGGGCTGAGCCATGTCCTCTGAGCCGACCGCAGCCAAGCCTTCATACATTCTGCTATATTAATCTAAACCCGCAGTCACATTGTTGCTATGCATTATATAGTGGGCATACATATGAACCTAATTAGATACATATTAAGCTTTCACTAACCCTGATTATTATGTTTGAACTAGTGAGGTAAGTTTAGGTGTCATGCATCCTAAACGCACACAGAGAACAACAAGGGCCTTCATGCTTCCTTCATCATCGTCATGTCGGAGTCGGTCCTCCTTGGTTACCAGTGAGCTTTCCTCTCTTTGGCAACCAGCTCCAGGAAATGGGAATGGTTCGCGTACAGCGGGAAGGACGAGTCAACATCAACCCACTGGACTTGTCCTGCGTCATCGCCGGCTTGCAGTGGCAGCTCGCTCACACTGTTGCCTACGGTAACAACAAAAATATGCTTGTTGTCACCAGAGAGAAATTATCTCAAGAACACTTTTTTTTTTTTTTTTTTTTTTTTAAAATGGTTTGCAAATCGCTGGAGCTTTCACGGTAATTAAATACTGGATTTCTAAAGATTTGTTTGACAATTAAAAGAAAATCTAAATAAAATCATTGATACCTGATTCGTCGTGGAAGTTGACAGCAACCGTCTCCATCCAAGCATTGTCGGTGTTCCTAGGATCGTCCACGTAGCCTTTATAGACCTGAAGAAGAAAAGAAACACACATATTCTAGTTTTCCTAATAAAAAGGAACTTGGAGACTAAAATGTGACAGAAAACTAGTGAGCGGGCGTCATCGGCGGACCTGAAACCCGGGCGATTTGAAGAGTTTGTCGATGCGCTCACTGATCTTTGCCCTCGCTGATGCCGGGACTGCCAACGAATTCAACGCTTCTTCCGAGAACTCCCGCTGCAGCGTGAGAGAGACCTGCTCCCCTGGGTCGACCATCCCCTACAGGGCAATCACACCCACACAAATAAACAAGAAAGTCACAGGAACGTCTCACAAACCCAAAACCACTCAAACGTCATGGCTGTGAATTCATTTGGTTTGAAAGAGAAATGTAGAAGCCACCAACCCCAGGAACGGCCCACTCCCCACAGTCTTTCCTCTTGATGGACACAAACTGCAGGATAGGTCGCTTGGAGACGGAGTGAGATATCTTTGCTTTTTTGGCATCTAATTTCCATCTGCCAGACGGTGACAAAACATACATCTGTCCATCAGGTATTTATGAAAAGAAAACTGCAAAGTTCATAGTTTTGTCAATTCAGCGTCTTTTTAACATGACAGGAAAGTATTCCTTTTCACTGATATCACATTTAGAAGAACCTTAACTTGCATGGTGGTAAAGAGCAGTCCCCCGTTTGAATTATTCTGAATGTAGCTCACTTGAGTTATGAACTTTGGTTAGCGAGTATCTGGATAATACAGATGGGTAAAGTAGAGGAAAGGTTACCTGGTGACAATGGGATCGGCTGCGTGATTGGGTCCCCATCGTCCCAGCAAACCTCTACCCGTCACCCCTGTGCGTCCACGAGGATTTCTACACCAGTAAAAAGCAAATTTGCAAATGCATTTATAAGCAGTAAAGAAGAAGAAATATTTATTACAAACACAACGCTCTTTAGTAAAGAGCAGATAAAGCATTATAGACCTTCCAATTTAATACTTCAGCTCTCATAGACCTGCTCTGGCCACTCATCTTTACATGCTTGTTAAACACGTTAAAGTGGAAACAGGCAATTTTTCAACTTTGCAACCCCCGTAGTGTTTCCAAGTGGTGTTATTGTTGCAAAGACAACCGGTTGCTTTCCGTTTCCCTGACAACCTAGCAACTACCAACAACCCAGGATACGCCGCATTTTGTTTCCCTCGGTTACTTTGGTTGTTCCACCGTCCGCCATCACATTGCTTCTCTTTGGTGTCTGGGCTACCGAGGGAAAACAAAAGCGGTATCCTCTTCCACTTTTGGTTGCGCAATGGTTGCCACATTTCCTTTGTGTCTTAAAATCGAGCATGAACTTTTCCGAGGAGATCACCCGGTGGCAGAGCTGCTTAGTGAAAGGAGGCTTATAGGGAACCAATGTAAACAACGATGGTGTCATTATTCTACAGCTGTCACATTAATATCAACAGTTACTTCGTAATGATAAGTTAAAGAAAAATACTTGTCACTTTAAGCAAAGTCGTTGACATTAGCATTTTAATGAAACGACTCCCTGCTCTCTGCAACTAAAGCTAAATGTGAAAGTAACATTTGGAAAATGTTTGCTCACACTGAAGCCCCCAGATAAACTCATACACAAAGTGTCGTTACTGGGACTTTCTTTTGGACTCTAATTTTAACCCGTCAAGGCTTGAAAATCCCTGAATGTAGATGCGAGTTACCTGTTTTTTGCTAAACTAATCAAACTGACTAAGTGTGAGAACCATTTATCTTGGTGTGCGACAGCTTACAGTGGCTTTCCCTTTTCCATTTTGAAGCTGCCTTCAAAGCTCGTCCTGTCCACAGCGCCATCCACAGTGTTAAACTTTGGAGAGAAAGAGCTGCGAAATAAGAAAAAGTCATCGGCATGAATAAACTCCAGCTGATCTTTGGAAACTAAGAGCGTGTACAACAGTCAGAATGTCTCACAGCAGAGCAGCCGAGAAAATAACCACATCTACGGTTCATTCAACATCCACGACAGTCCTAAGATGTAGAACTCACCCAATATCAGGATCCGCCCACACCGGTTTCTTTTCTACTGAAGGGTCGGTGTGGCTGACAGGATTATACTGCGGCCAGCTCTGACTCCAGCCCATCTTGTCATCGGGCACGAGGAAGCGCTTGATTTTGGACCCTGGATACTGGGGGCATCTGGACTTGACATGAGGCGCCGTTGAGGATGGCATTGTCCAGACACTGGTCTCGTAGAGGTTGAAGCAACTGCTACTGATGGGTCTGATGGTTTGACTGGTCCTGAAAGGGTGAGAAGATGAGCAGCAGATGGCTGGCCTGCAAAGGAAGAAATATGAGACATAGAAATCCATTAAGTAAGCCCACATCTGTCTTCCCTGCAGCCGCCCTGGGCCAGCACCACTCCACATGCACTCCGTGCCCACTTGGCTCCTCATGTAATATATACACATCCCCCCTCAAGGGATGAGAGCATAAAGCTTCTGGCATAAACTAACATTCAAATTCAGCAGTGGAATCATATCGTGACATACTGCAATACACAGCTATTGCCTGAAGTAAGGATGGATTGGTGAAGCTATTATTTGTTTATTAGTTTATTATTAGTTTGACATGTCATTTCAATATGATATTAAATGGAAAAATAAAGTTTGACTACAATTTTGCTTATAAGCAACGTTCATATATAGTACATCGATATGTGTGTCTAATTATAATATTGACTTAGACAGAAATAGCCACTAAAGAACATGACTATGTCTACTTTCGATCCCATAATGTCAAATAGTGAACGCTTCTAGTTAAACCTTTTAATTAAGGACTGTCCATACCTGACTTCCCGGGTGCAGACGGTGTACGGAAGCCCGAAGAGAGTGAGCGCAAGACGAATCCGGCCGATCCAGTTCCGTCGCAGGACTAAATGTACCATTCCTTGAGAAACAAACAAATCAATAGTCCGAAATCAACGAGCACAACAGGCGTGTAGCGCCGAGGAACCAGGAAGTGTGCACCGCCCGACGCTGTGACGTCCACAAAGGGGCGTGGTTACGGCAGTCGCACTCGTTTCCATGGTGATAAGATTATTAGAGTATTTATGTCTCTGACAGAAAAATAAATAAAAGGGGAAAAAATACATGTATTTAAACCGGTGCCCTATATTTTATATCTAAAACTCATTATAGGCTTAAAAAAACACAATTGTGTTGCACCTTTTTGTGCTTATGCGTTATTTTTCATTTAAACAGTAACACATTCCTCTTTAAATGAGTGTAAGTTATTAACAATCAGTTGTTTATTGGGTTGAAAGAGGACAATTCAAAGCTGTGACTCACTGTCAAGAAAAGGAGGATAAACAATATGGTTATATTATTATTTGACAATGCCAATCATTTGTAAAAGTTGCTCTACAAACGTATTGAATTTGTTAAACTAGACGTATCAAATGACAACAAATACAATCTCATCAATATCTATTTTATATTTTTATATCTATTTTAACAATAATTATTTTTCAATACTAATTGGGACTTGGAAAAACGTCCAAAATTGTAATAACATGTTTTCCTACACATTAATATGAATACATCTCAAATACAAGGCTGCAAAAATACATATACAGAATCATAATTTACTGTCAAATATAATAAATGCATCCTGTTTTTTATCATGTAAATCGTGACAGAGTGAAGTCCTGACACAGGCAAATAAAAAGTACTAAAACATGACGGTGGTAGGTGGTGCACAGGGTGTATGACCACACACAAATAGATAAAATGACTATTTGGTCATAAAGTCTATTTTTCTTGTCACAACAGGCAGCATGCAACATACTTCGGCCCGCCCACTCGTAGCTGCTGCTGCATGTTTATTTTGCAGATCGCGCTCGTTTCGTATCAACAACGCAGCTGCGCGGGCGGTGCCTCTCACCAAACTGACGCGACTCCGCCCAGACGAGCCGCCCTGGCGAACGCATCTAACGCGCCCGTATTACCGTAGTTTTGGCACGCGCATTTACGCTCGGCGCTGAGACCTACAATCCGGGCTCGCGCACGAGAATCCATTTACACTCCGGTAGTAGAGAGGGCCCCGGTCGAGTCGCTTTGCTCCGTTAGTCCGACGATCCGTTCGCTTCAACGCGCCGCGCGGACATTAAACCCGACCTGAGAGCGCCGGCAGTTACCCGGAGCAACACAGTGACACAGCGGGAGCGGTTCGGAGAGGAAGAATGGCGGATTCATGCCCAGGCAGCACCGCGACGGTCGGGGCCGCAGGCTCCAGCTGCCCCGCCGCCGTCGCCGCTGCCGCCGCCGCTACCGGGGCGGCTGCTGCTGGCGCGGTGGCGCAGGAAGTGGTGCCCCCAGCTGCGGGACTCAAGGCCGAGTCCGTGAAGGGCCAGATTTTCGACGTGGGCCCCCGCTACACCAACCTGTCCTACATCGGGGAGGGGGCGTACGGGATGGTCTGGTGAGTAGAGCTCGTCGTCTCCGCTGGGCCACCGTAGTGTCCGACGGTAAATCAAGATTTTTTTTTTAAAAAAGTGCGAGCTAACGTAAGCCGTTTGTTTGCAAATACCGGGAGGCTGCTAATCCTAACTGCCGCAGTCGGCCGTCCTGTGAACGTGAGCACCCAGTGTGTGTGTGTGTGTGTGTGTGTGTGTGTGTGTGTATGTGTGTGTGTGTTTTTAAACCCGCTGCCCGACATTCAGGCGCTGTTGGAGCCGAAGGCAGCTCATGTTGTGGTTAGCAGGTTAGCTCGCTAGCTACAGGCGTGGCTATGAGCCGTACAGGAAACCAGATCGCGAGTGATTGCGCAGGACGGAGGTGGCTATCTGATGAGAAATCTGTTTTTGCTTTTTGCATACTGCATTCAAACCGCACGTTTGAGTTGATTATCGCCTTAGTCATTTAACACGTCCGGCACCGGCCTCCAAACCACATTTATATCTGATTTGTTAAACGTTAAGTCTGCAGAAGAAGCTGCTGCAGAGGATGCAGAGTGTGATATGTGTCAGTTGTAGCGAGGCCTTTCCTGTGTGTGTGTGTGTGTGTGTGTGAGAGAGAGAGTGAGAGTGAGAGATAGACAGACAGACAGACAGCCTTGTGTGGTCATGTTAAGCAACCCTGTTGCACTTGACATGAATGCCAAGTCATCGCAATGGAGGCTTGAAGCTGTGAGCGGGATCAGATGTGAAGGTGGAGATTTGGCCCACACATCCATCTCAACCAGATCACTGTCCTCTTCAAACGGAGACGTGTGTGTCAGCACATTGTCAACACCCACCGGTTGGTACAGTGGAAGAACAAAACAAATGGTTTAAATCTTAGGATCCACACACTATATCGTTAGCCGGGTGAACAGATGTTGTTGTGCCCTAAACAGATGTTTACACTCAGTGCTGGTTGTTCATGTCACAGCATTTGAGCAAAGGTTGTACAGGCGTGTGAACTTGCCCAGTTTATGCAGTGTGTTGTGCAATAGGAGAACACGCCTTCACCAATGGGGAAGATGTGATGTAACTGGTGTTCCTGTTGAAGTGTCTGTAAAAATAAAAAATAAAAACTAGCTTGGATTATATATTTTTTTTCTTCTCACAAAGGGACAGAGAATTCAAGGGTCCCAGAAACGCACTACTCCGAGCTGCTCTCAGCCTCCATGTGCTCTCCACCTACACCACACTGACACTGCACCTACACGCATACACACACGCACACACGCACACACAGACCTACAGTAGCACGCAACACATCTCGGCATAAAGACGAGTCACACGTGCATCTTGGGGGTGGAGAAAGTCTGCTACGCCCTTTTTAGCCCCGAGTGTCGGCCCAGCTTCTGATAACGTCATTGTGTGTGTGTGTGTGTGTGTGTGTGTGTGTGTGTGTGTGTGTGTGTGTGTGTGTGTGTGTGTGTGTGTGTGTGTGTGTGTGTGTGGATTGAACAAAGTGTAATATGAAACCTGTTTTGTGCTTCTTTCCGCATCCACCCTATCCAGCTCTGCTATGGACAACGTCTCAAGCCAGCGCGTAGCCATCAAGAAAATCAGCCCATTTGAGCACCAGACATATTGCCAGCGCACACTGAGGGAAATCAAGATCCTGCTGCGTTTCCACCATGAGAATATCATCGGCATCAACGACATTCTCAGGGCACGGCACATTGACAGCATGAGGGATGTGTATCCTTTAATGCCTTACGGCGAGGGGCCTCCTGCATTTGTGTCACTTGTTCTCCGAGCACGGATTGAATCAAACTCTTATATACACTCAAAAGGTATTTATTTAAACATCTGTTCGCAATGCATTTAAAAACCGGCTACCAAACCCGACTTTTGAAGAGTAGCTTTATTACGACAGCTTTTGCTTTTTCATTTTAAGTGTGTGGGAGAATGAGAACTGAGAATCCTGCGGTGGCTACTCCAAACAAATAAACAAGGAGTTATTAATCCGGCGTTCAGCCCGTTTACGCTCTCGCCTCAGTGTCGAGCCTCCAGAGTTCAGCGTAACGAGTAATAAGGAGGAAAACTTTGAGGCAATTATGTTTCTCGTGGCCTTTATGGCTGGACAAACTACATTTTCGGCTAAATATGAAATATAAATTATTTTAAAATTGTTTTTCGGTGCTGGGTGTTACTGATAAATTATTTTAAATTACAGTTTGTACATTGAGCTTTTTTTTCTTTTTTTTTTTAAGAGCATTGTAAACATTAATACAAATATTCAAATAAAACTAATGATAACATATTTTACAATTACAAGAATAAGAAATACTGTGATGTCGAGGCATAAATTATGTTTATCTAACATCTTCTAAAAACCGATCCTTTGAGTATTTTAACTAGTTTGGATCCACATTATTCGGTCGGTCCTCTCAGACTGAGTAACCGTGGTGATTTGCAGAGCAGTGGACTGAAGGCTCGGCCAAACAGCTGCACACGACGGCTGTTTCCCCGTGAAAAGCTGCTTTGTCCACTTAACACAACTTAAAGGAAATGTGTGATGTCCTTGTATTTTTTTTTTTGCGTCTGGTTTTTGACCTTTGGTCTCTTTAGTTGCTCCACTTTGTTGATTTGTGTTGTTGCTGACTTGTGACGATTCCTGATTTTAACCAAATCCAGGGGACGGCACCAGCACCACTTTTCACGTTTTAGTCTGCGTGGAGCTCAGCTGGTAGCAGCATTGCACACTAAGGGGTCTCTTCCATTAACAAGACTAAGAGTCTACAGCCACGTAAGAGTAAGTATTAGCATTTTTAGAGAAATGCTGACGTTTAGCAGGTGTAATGTTTACCACGGTACATCTTAGTTTAGTGTGTTCGTATCCAAACAAAGTACAGCTGAGGAACCAAATGAATGCGCCTATATTTGACCAATCTGACTAAAGTGAAGTCTCTTTACAAGATATAAGTCTAGAATACTTATTTTATTTGTATTCGTGAACGTATTTTGCCGAATACTTGAAATCAGCCCTCTTTGTTGACCTCCTTGACCCGCGCGGCCTCCAGCTACATCGTGCAGACCCTGATGGAGACGGACCTGTACAAGCTGCTGAAGACCCAGAGGCTGAGCAACGACCACGTCTGCTATTTCCTCTACCAGATCCTGCGAGGCCTCAAGTACATTCACTCAGCCAACGTGTTGCACCGTGACCTCAAGCCCTCCAACCTGCTCATCAACACCACCTGCGACCTCAAGGTCCACACACACACACACACACACACACACACACACACACACACACACACACACACACAACCCATATCTTCTAGTAACAACTAGGCTAATCTATCCATTTTGTCAATGTGTCCCACAGCAAAAAAAAAATAAATGTTGGTGTTTGATCAGCAAATATAGTTGTATAATAATGGAAATGCTGCACTTATATGTTGTAAATGTAGTTTAGATGTGAAACATTCTTTGTGATTCAAAGTCAACACGTGGTAACTGGTACACTTCAGTTATGGAAGTTAGTTAAAAAGAGGATATTTTTTTGTAGTCGCACACACGTGCATTTTAAGTCGACTGCTTATTTTTATTTAGCTGAAACTGTTTTACAGAAGAACCTTTTTGTTTATTTAACCCTTGGTACAAGTTGTAAGTTACAACGCTCCACAAGAATGGAAAAAGAATCTCAGGAATGTTGGTTGTGGGCGATGGCTTGACCTCCGCTCGTCATGACCCCTCACTGATCTGGGAACGGTTGAATTTAATAATTTAAATTATTAGCGTTATCTAATGCTGACTTTTGGCGAATTTAGGGGAAATCTACAGACGCAAATAGACAAAGTAGTAAACTAAACACCTAAATGTGTTTTTTGGAGGTTACGGAGTTATAAAAAGCAAAATGGCCCCGAAAACGATGTTTTTGTTCGTAGAGTCGTGTATGTTTCTTATATTATTTTTTTTTGTCGGGTCAGTGCGTTCCATCGGAGATTCATTTAAGTCTTGCTTTTATTTCCGGAGTGGTTGTCTTCTTCAGAAACTGAAAGAAGCTATAAAACAGGCGTGTGTGTGTGTGTGTGTGTGTGTGTGTGTGTGTGTGTGTGTGTGTGTATATATATATATGTATATGTATATATATAGAGCCACGAGGATTGTCTTTGCCGTGTCAAGCAGCTCTGGTGAACACTTGTGAACTCTCAGCAGCCATCAATCCCTGGATTAGCTGATCATGTGGGAGGAGTGAAGAACAAAGGCAGCACATGTTGCAGCTGCTTTCTGACACATTCCCCTCCGTGAAAAACAAAAAATCTAAATAAACCCTTCTTACAGCAGCTATATGTTAGTTTGTGCCACAATTCATATTCCCATTTAATATGATTAAGTATTATAATATATTAAGTATTGTAATACTTCAAATTGATTTACAATACTTGATCTACTAATAATAATAATAATTAAGAAGCTGATCAAATCTCTTCGTTCTGTGAGCATTGTGTACAGTGTTACTCTACTGGAATACTAACTGGCCCCTGCATTTCCTGCAATTTGGTATTTTTAATTAACAGAAACATCATTTAGAAGATGTCAAGATGAGGCCTCGAGATTTAGAAAGTCGAGCCGGAGGAATAAAGTTTGAGAGAAGCATAAATCTGGGAACTGGTTGCGCTGTATCTGAAGGGGCTCCTGTAGTTTAAGGAAAGTGCTCAGCCTTACTCATTCTCAGATGCTTATGTCTGAGTGTTGGGGCTCGACCTGTATGAATATGCTGTTTCTGACCTCTGACCCTTCGTGTCATCCTCAGATCTGTGACTTTGGCCTGGCGCGGATAGCCGACCCGGAGCACGACCACACAGGTTTCCTGACCGAGTACGTGGCTACGCGTTGGTACAGGGCTCCAGAAATCATGCTCAACTCCAAGGTGTGTGTCTGTGTGTGTCTGTGTGTGTGTGTGTGTGTGTGTGTGTGTGTGTGTGTGTGTGTGTGTGTGTGTGTGTGTGTGTGTGTGTGTGTGTGTGTGTGTGTGTGTGTGTGTGTGTGTGTGTGTGTGTGTGTGTGTGTGGGGTTCAGTTGATTGACCGTGTGCACTACGTGTGTGTGTGTGTGTGTGTGTGTGTCTCAGGGCTACTCCAAGTCCATTGACATCTGGTCAGTGGGCTGCATTCTGGCTGAGATGTTGTCCAACAGGCCCATCTTCCCCGGGAAACACTACCTGGACCAGCTCAACCACATACTGGGTGAGTTGTCACTCACTTCTACCCCATTTCTACAAAATGTGAACACTATTTAAAGCACCTTGTACGATCATCCACTCTGATTTCCTTTGTTTGCCCAGCTGTGCTGTTTTGAATTGATCGTAATTCAAAGCATGTACATATAACCTTTTTTTTTTTTTTTTTTTTAATTCTTCACTCAAGCAACTCAACCTTTTTGAAAACCGAACTTAACCGGCGTCGAGCGCCGGCCTTATTGTAAAATGTCCCTCGCCCTCCTCTGTGTGCAGGCGTCCTCGGCTCTCCGTCTCAAGACGATCTGAACTGCATTATCAACATGAAGGCGAGGAACTACCTGCAGTCCCTGCCTCATAAACCCAGGATCCCCTGGGACACGCTCTACAAGACGGACTCAAAAGGTAGCGGCAGCGCGCCACATTATTCATTTGAAGGCCTGTGATGTAAGAGGAGGAAATGAGACGTACATGTAGCCAGTAACGATATATAAACTAATTGGGGGAAGCAGCTGGAGGCCCATGGTTAGCTGTGTAGCCACACTAACGTACATACTGGTTCTTCTTCACATGTTGACAACGGCATGACAAAATGTTTATGAACCTGAAGAATGTTATTTGTATAACAGGCTTTTTAATGTGTGATGTATTTGTTTGTTTGTTTGCTTTCACAATAAGCATGAAGGAGAGAGTAAAGTTTAGAGCCTCAAACATGTCACTTTTCAACATTTTCATGACATTAATAAATGTGTATTCAAATTCTATTGAAATTATTACAACATATTATGGTTATTTAGCTTTGTGGGACAATAAAATCATACTCCATGGACCTCTGACTTTAATTTGTATATTAAAATGTAGGATTATCTTTGAAATTTTCCAGCAATACAAAAGCTGAGCTGGTCTAGTCATCACTTTTTAATAGGTGGTAACCTCTTGTCTCCTATTTTAATGTCTTGTCTGGTCTTTCTACACAATATCATTGTGGGTGGGGTAAAAGGAAATAGGAAATATGTGTTTTTATTTTTTGCTTTAGTTTTTCACCAATAAAAAACTATATTAAAAGTCCAATTATTGGGTAATTAAATAATTACAAATCTATTTTGATGTAATGCGACTGTACTAACTGAAGCTCTCGCTGTCTCTGAAGCCGCTCTAGACCTGCTGGGTCGCATGTTGACCTTCAACCCCGTGAAGCGCATCAGCGTTGAGGAGGCCCTGGCCCACCCTTACCTGGAGCAGTACTACGACCCCTCAGATGAGGTACGCGGGGATGGAGCCCTCATTTCATGCCGATTTATCAATTATTACACTGTTGCTGCAGCAAAAGGCAATCGGTGAAAATAACTTGCGTGTTGCTTTTGAAGAAAGATGATGTAAGAGGAGAAGGAATGTGAATCTGAACGGTACCTTTTCAATCTGTCGATTTTATTATATATTCTACTCTCTACAGAGGAAAAACATACTTATTAATATTATAATCCATTTCTCCCAATATATCCACCTAAATGCTACACGCTGTTACTTTTTTATTTATGAGATTTGCACAAACGTTGGAGGCAGAAGGGCCTCTTCTTTTTCCATTCAAACATGTTTGTCATTGTTTTCCATCATGAGCCGAGATTTAATTGTGAGCCTTTTTCTGCGTTGTGCCGGGAAGCCTCTTAGCTCTGTTTAGAATGCAATTAGCCTTAAGTTTTCTCCAGGGTTCAGCTGGAGGGAGGTTAAAGAACGTAATCACATCTCGTGTTACGTCAGCGTGGACTGAATCCGACTGCTGCACCGTAGAAATCCAAAGTGGTGGACTTCTCCACCAGTTTGTCCAATTGTTTTTAAAACATGTCCTTTAAGTTTTTATTCTTGTTGATCAGCGTTCAAACATTTGACTTCACTGTTCGGGCTGCATAAACTCTCCAGTGTTCCCCACTTTGCAGCATTAGTCCACACACACACTTCTTCAATATATATGGGGCAGATATAAAAAAGAATATATATATATATATATATATATATATATATATATATATATTTTATATCTTATATATATATATATTTTATATCTTATATATATATATATATATATATATATATATTTTATATCTTATATATATATATTTTATATTTTATATATAATTATACTATATATAAAAATATAGATATAAAATATATATATTTTATAGATATATATATTTTTTTTTTTTTTATATATAAGAGATGCGACAATGCTCTTCTCAATTTTACCAAGACTTTATTTTAAAAGCTAGATTTGAATGAAATGGCTCTCCACCTGTATTGGAAGGTGTGTTTTAATGTGCGTGTGTGTTTTGTTTGTGTGTGTGTGTGTGTGTGTGTGTGTGTGTGTGTGTAGCCGGTAGCAGAGGAGCCCTTCACGTTCTCCATGGAACTGGACGACCTTCCCAAAGAGAAGCTGAAGGAACTGATCTACGAGGAAACCGCTCGTTTCCAGGAAACCTACCAGGGCTCCTGAGACACACGGGTACGTGGGAACTCTGCTACAGGTTTCAAAATGCAGACATATTTTAGAAGGTATTACTCTGAAGTGCTCCACCTGACGATGCATCGACAGATCACGCTAGTTTTCTTGGTTTAAAGTCTCAACAGGTTTAACTGAGGTTAAGAGGCTGCGTTGTGTCTTTCTTGCCATTGCTCGGCCCGTTGGCACATCACTAAGTATTTGGGGGAGATGTTTGGTGGCACGTCTTCCAGTAAACAGAAACACACACACACGTGAGCCTGAAAAGAGATTGATGTAAATCAGCATTGTGTTCTTCTCTAAACTGGAAGGGCTCTGAGTAGACTTTGTTGTGATCTGAGACCACTAGATGTCAGTGGAGCAAATCCCATTAATGCATTTATTCAAACTGACTCGTTTAGTTAAGAGACGATAGTAAATATACACATGTGGCTCCGAGAGGCGAGAGAAACACGGGAGCTACCGGGACAAATCCTCCACGACGTCGCATTGTCCAGTAAACCGTCTCGTGTCCTTCTGCTGTCGTCACGCAACATATTCAACGTCTTATGTTTTACATGAAGTGAGGGCATGTGGTCTGAAAGTGGACTGTATGTAGATGTAGAACATGTCCAGGAGCAGCTACGTATGATTTATAAATGACTCTTATTGTCTTCCCAGTTAGTGTTCGTCAGCAGGATGTCGGAGGCCGGGGAATTCATTTCCATGTTATTGAAAGGACGGATTAGATTTGTTTGTTTGTTGTTTTTTTTTTACTCGATTATGAAACTTTTTATTTTAAATACTTTAAGTTTTATGTTTGCAGTATCATCTTAAAACCTCAAACTGTTCAACGAATGACTTACTTGGGGTCTTTAAAGTTGAGCGTTAATCCTGTCGGCTGTGATGACATTTTCATGGCACAATGCACCGGTGCAGGAAGACGAAAGCAAAAGATCTTCTGAGATCCATGCGGGTGTTTTTTTTTTTATTTCATCACGTCGGTCACCGTCTTACAACTAATTATTTGGAAGTTTTTAATTTAGTAGCTTAAAGTTACTGCGAGGAACTTTTAAATGGTTATGAAACCGTTCCACATAATAAACGAGACCATCAGAGAGAAGATTGTTTATTTTCTATATATTTATTCGTAAATGCATTTTTTTCCATCGGTGCCAACGGGGTCGGATTCTGGGTGAAAATCAGACAAAAGGTTCACCGGACACCTCTTCAGCTCAGACACGACCTTTGACCTGCAGCCGGAGCTCCTTCGGGGAGGTGAAGAGCTCGGCGCCTCGCTGTTTAAGACCCTGCTGGAGGGCAGGCGGGCACGGGGCAGACTGCCGGACCCTGCTAGAGTAGAGTTATAGGTTTCCTAAAGCATATCTGGTGCTCAGAATCACCACCCCGGTCATCAACGCAAAACAAAATGTCCTCGCAGTAACTTTAACTGCCTACAGTTGAAGACGGTTGGATTTAGTGAAGATACTTCTTGGTATGAACTTGTCTGGTTGTAGTATTCTGAAGTAATGGGATATTAGAATGAGGCTAAATATGTATTTATTCATTCAAAGACACTAAGTGCATTTCTTTTTCTTATCTTTTTTTTTTTATTTCTTTTTTTTTTTTTTAGCTCTAAAGAGTGACAAAGCCACACAGAGGCTTTGAACGAGAAGACCCCAAACGACATGCTAAAACAAAAAAGAAAAACGCATCTTCAAGAAGCCAACAAAAAGAGAAAACAAGAAATGAACATTTAACTGCTTATCTTTCCATTTTCTACTGCAAGAGAGCTAAGTTTAACTTTGATTTCTGTGGTTGGGTGGGGTGGTAGGGTCTGTCGTACTCATACTGTTTCAGTTTTGTCCATGTTGGACTCTCCCTCCTCTCACCTCACACTTGTTTTCCTGTTAAAAGCCTCATCCTGTCCCGTGTCCAGTAACTGTTCCCCTCCAGACGAACCCATCCTCTCCTGCTGCTGATCAGTCTGAGCTCTCTCTGTCGCTGCCTCTCATATAAACTACTGTATTAACCAACACCATAACTCTCTTGTCTTGCTCCATGTAAATTACATCCTGGAAAAATCGAGGGCTAAAAGAACGGGGATGCTAATCGGGTGTATGTATATACAAATATATAAAAGCTTTTTTTTTTTTTTTCTTTCTTTTCTTTTCTTTTCTTTAAAAGTGCTCGTCGCAGTTTTTGTTTGTACACTGTTGTTCAAGTGTTTTCAGATCAGTTCAGAGTCGTATCTATGTTTTGGGGTTTCTATTTGCAAGTCTTTTTTTTTTTTTTTTTTTGAACACTTGATTTTGAGATAAATATTCAATGTTTTACTGGCATGTTGGCAGGTTTCTAGATTTCTTTGTCGTCGCTCTTTCTTTTCTTTTTTTTCTTCTAAAAACAAACTGTATGATCATATGAATGCATGCATTCCTGAAATCAACCAAAGTGGCATAAAGATGCAGGAAACTTGGCCGGGGAGCAACGAAGGAATATCTATCTGTCGTTTTTTGAATCGTACCGTGGACACATTTCTTGACCTTTAACCTTTTTAAGGGCAGACGAACCGAACTCCCCCTTCATTTGTGGAAAGTTGGTTATTTTCAGGAGGCGCAACGTGATTGGACCAAAATAGAAATTAAAAGGCACTACGCATAGTTTCTATAATCGTACGTTCATTTAGATAAGTGATGCACGCGCCCCATTTTCCAGAACATGCGCGGCCTTCAGCGGTTTGTTTTCATGGTGGATCCGCTGATGCGAGTGTTTAGTGTTTACTGTATCGTCCATATTTCGCCCCACAACGTCCCCCCTTTTTCCATCAAATACCACCAACATCAAACGGCTGATCCGGTGTCGGTATTCCGTTCCCAATACTACATTACATTTCGGATACACGCGCTATGTTATTCTGGAAGATGGGGCCAGGTTGGCGTCAGCGGTTCCATCCCACCGTGCTGTTTTTTTGTTTTTGTTTTGTACTGCGTTCCTATCTGCTACCGTTTGATTCAGAATGACTGTACGGAGTCAAACGTGTGCACAGTGCTGCGGCCCAGATCGAATCAAATTCATGTATTCAAAGTGGCCATTACTTGAACGCGGTCTAGAGAAGTGCACTTTCCCAACGAGCATTTTCAGATTATGATCTTTCTGGCTCATTGACGCGAGTGTTTGAATGTAAACGGCCGGAGTTACTGGAGTCCGTCACTGCAGCTTAGTGTTCGCCTTTTTCTTTTTTCTTTTTTTACACAAGAGCAGCGCCTCTTCTACGACTACTAAGAACACTGTTTGAGGAAAAAAAAAAAAAAAAAAAAGGGTCCTGTACGGGATGGACAGATGGAAAGATTCACATTTCAACAACTTGCATCTTTAAGACTGTTGTATATCAGAGAATTCAAAAAAGTTGTTTCCCAGTTGTAACTTTGATTTTAAAAAAAAAGAAATCAACAACATAAAGGTCAAACCCAGGAATGTCGGAGTGCTGCACAGTTGTTCCTGCTCGGTGCACAGCCGAGCATCCATCACCCCCTCATGGTCGTGCAGTTTATAAACCCTCTCCTCCTGCGCTCCTGCTGCCCCCCTGTGTGTGTGTGTTTATGTGTGTGTGTTTGTGTGCGTGTGTTTATGTGTGTGTGTTCTTTGCTACCTGTTAACATACTGGATGTTTATTCTTCAATGTGGGTGATTTTTAATGCTCCACGTTTCTTTGGGTGTGTGCATGTGTGTTATGTCTGTCCATATGTTCCTCCTCCTCCTCCTCTCTGTTCTGGATGTGGCTGCTAACGGCTGCTGTGTGGAGCACCACCCGCGGGTCCAGCTCCGTCACCAGCTCCGTCTGCACTAATTTCTGCCTGTTGCACTGGGACCAGTAGAGACGCCCCCTTAAAATGGAGCAACACATGCACTGGTCTCTCTCTCTCTCTCTCTCTCTCTCTCTCTGTCTCTGTCTCTGTCTCTGTCTCTCTCTCTCTCTCTCTCTCTCTCTCTCTCTCTCTCTCTCTTGTGATGCTGACAGACTCCAGATCTGGAGCGCTTCGCCCTCTCGCAGCAAAAATCCTTTGTTTTTTGTTTTTATGGGCTGTTTCCTCAGAAGCCATAGCAGCACTCTGGGATCGGTGTGAGGCTTTTTGGTGCATGTGGTGATACGCATACTTTTGTTCAACCTCCCGACTCTCACCACGCTTTACTCAAAGGGCTGCCCCCCCCCCTCCTTCCTCCTCCTCCTCCCTCTATCACTGACTTTGCTCCCACTTTTCTCCTCCCTCTGCCAGAGAACCATTGCCCCTGACTCACCTGGATCACAGATCACAGACAGTCACACATGCAGGAAACTCGCATAACTCAATCAGCACGTCTGCACTTTGTCTTTCCAGCCACGCTCTCTCCCCCCCTCTCCCCCTCTCTCCTCCCCCCGAGGTTGTTTTTGTCTTGTATCCTCCGTTTCAGCTTTAAGTTTCTGTGTGTGTGTGTGTGTGTGTGTCTGTGTGTGCTCATTGATCGTCTGCAGTAATTTATGTACAAGTGTTTGTGTATCTGCTCATCAGTAACATAAAGCCAAGACTTTTCTGTGTGTTGTGGGCCCTCTCCCTGCAGTTACCTGTGCTTTTTACATTTGATGTTTTCTTCTTTTCGACACAAAAACAGTCGCACAGACATTTTGTGTGCGTTTCATATGTACATTTGGTCACCAGTCAACCAGGCCCAGCTTGCTTTTTCTTTTTCTTTTTTTCTCTCTCCTCTCTCTCTTCTCTCTCTCTCTCTCTCTCTCTCTCTCTCTCTCCTACCGACCTGCCATTAGACCAAACATCTCACTGGGTAACCATGGGAACGAACCAAGAGGACCACATTTTGCAATCCTCCTGACACACAGACACACACAGACACGTCCTCTCTCTTTCTGAGGAGTGTATCCGTGTGTTTGTGAAAAGTTGCACTTAAACGAACCACATACATTCACACAGTATCGACGAGTCTAAAGGCCCGACCGTCATGAGGCCTGTTTCCAGATATTGTTGTTTTTAAATGGCTGTTCTTATTATTGCTATTGTTGTTGTTATATTGGTGAGTTGTTGTATTTTCTTTCTTTTTTTTTTTTTTTTTTTTCTTTTCTTTTTTTACATTAAAGGGAGTTAAAGTTGTATCTTTTTATTAATAATTAGGATGTTTTTATTTGTAATTTTTCTTCCTTATTTCTCTTCTGGGCGTGATTATTATTGGCAGTGTTCAATCTTTCTGAAACTTTTTTTTTTTTTTTTCTTTTTTTTTTTTTTTTGATTTCCCCTCCAAGATCTTGTAAGGAATTATTTTAAAAGAAGATATACGTAGATTGTCAAAGAGATATGAGTTATTGAGGGTTATAGTCTGTATATTCTATGGGTATTATGAATTAAACGATTAACAAAGAAACAGAATTATATACATATAATTAAATAAAATTTCCTGATACTGTTACAACTGTGTGTGGATGTTTTTTTTTTTTATTTTGTTTTGTGTTCTCTTTTCCTTCTTTGGTATTTTCAGCACCTTTTCAGGCTGAACTCCAGCGGCCCGTTTTGCAAACAATTGGTCAGACTTCAGAAGACTTAAAAAAAAATGATATGTGGCACGAAGCTTCCTAGTTATCGACTATCTTAAGGACTAATTTGCCCCGAATTCTGGTACTTCCCCAACTAAAAAACATGGCTGACTCCCAGAGGCAGCGACCGCCACCCTACCACCACGAGAAGGTGATGGATAGTTGGCTTGTTACTATGACAACCTTTGCATGAAGTGACGTGAAACGACTATGTAGGGCTGAGCGACATGACCAAATTCTCCTATCACGATATCGCGATAGGAAACATCCTATAACAATAAACGACGGCTTCAAGAGAAATTATACGGAAGAAAACCAATAAATCTAGGCCTCACCTAAATCTAAACATTATGTTAATTATCTGTGTGTAGCCTCTGTAGTCCATCTGTTTGTCCTCTTGAAGCGTGCAAGGGACGTAAGCCGTCGTTGGAATAACGTTAATACCGCTGTAACACGTGATAGAAAACGATTTCGAAAAAATATAAATGATATACATTTTTATATCATTTGACACTATACATCTACATATCACCCAGCGCCACCAAGACACCTCGCCTGGGTGTCTATTTGTGGGTCTTTGCACATTTTTATTTATTACCAAAATACCCCCCCACGCCCCTCTCCTATGAATCTGGCCTCCCCATACACACGTTTATAATATACCATATACTGTTCACTGCAGCATCCATGTTGAAAAATTCAACCGTTACAAAGACATTTTATTGGGGAAGAAAGGAGAAAGAAAATCAGTGAAAAGTGTAACAAAAGAAAACAGACATGCAGCCGAGCTCTGGAGCTGGTGTCACTGATTGTTGCCACGGAAACGCCGTTCAGCTGGTGTTGCCATGGAAAATTCTAACCACGGAGACATGGCCCTTACTTTTTTAGGGTTAAAATAGAGTCTTTATTTCTTTTCTTTTTTTGTGTGTGAATGTGTATCACTCGTATCGGAGCACAGCGCTCCACCGCGGACCGGTCAGAGCCCGACTTCAAGACTCCGGAGAATAAACCTAAATCCAGCCGCAGCTCCCCGTGAAAGCCAACTCGCTGTTCCAGCCGTGCAGCTTCCCCACCTTCCCACGCAACATGTCTGAGCACGGCCTCCCCCGGCCGACCCTGACATTCCCCGAATCTTTGCCCGCCGCTGGAACGACAACAGCCGCGTCTGCTCGTGAGAAAAGTAGACGAACGTGGAGCTCGCTCCCTCCGAGTGACTCGATTTGACCGGGACTCGAGGGGAGACACCTGCAGACGTGAGAGAATGAATGCTGGAAGAAAAAAAAAAAAAAAAAAAAAAAAAGTCACAATCGAACCAGTCGTGTGAATATTTTTCTGGCTTCTGGTGGAAACCAGGCCTGTCGTGACACCCCGAGAGGCGGAGCGCCCCCCGGGGCGATTGTTTGTGCAGCTTCGCTGTTGAACCTGAACAATGCAGCGCTTCACTCTGCTGACTGTACTGCATGTATAGAGAGGGCGTGTGCCTGTGGACGCGTTATTGTGTTCATATTTCTGTCCTTGTGGGTCAGAGTTTACATATCTCCCCCCACACACACACACACACCACCTCTCCTTTGTCAAGCACACACACAGGTGTAGAAACCTGCTGCACTCCAGGATGTGGCCTCTTTTTTTTTTTGTTGTCTTTTTACCAATTATCAGCTGCAAACTATGTTAATACACAAATTCAAACGAACACATTAAATCTGGAAAGAACAAATAGACGCCGACGGCTTCTTCTTCATCCTACGATGTCGCCGGTGTTAGTTCATGTCATGAGTGCAGCATCGAAACACACTCCGAACAATGAAGCAGAATAAAGCAAATCCGAGGTGCCCAGGTGTGACTCACACACAAAGCCACCTGTATCCCAGCTCAACAAAACCATGTGTGAAGAGCAGTATTCTTTACAAATAGTATTGCCACAGGCAGGGGAGAGTCCAGAGAGAGAGAGAGAGAGAGAGAGAGAGGGGAGAGCTCCGGGTTAAGAGCCTGTGGTTTATTAACATATGTTTACGACTCTGAAGGTTTCGACATTGTGCAACACGGGGACGGTCTCCGCTCTTATCCAGTCCGTCCAGTTTTCTGATTCTCATCTTTCCAAGAAAGTCAGCGAGCAGGTTGCCTCCAGTCAAGCGTTTGGATCTGAACACGCAAAAGGAGGATCGTTGCAGTCTTCCCGCCCGACGCTCTGTGAGTGGAGGAGCTCGCTGGACGTGATGAGCGGCCTCCTGTACTTCATCCTCCCGGTTCTGGGTGGATACACTCTCAGCTCGGTGTACCTGCTGAGGAACCCCCACGTTCTCCACAGGAAGAAACGCGCGGCGTTCTCCTGCACACACATCTCGCACAGAGGAGGTAACGGCTCATCTCTCTCACCCCGCTGCACGCACACCCTGCAGGGTAAAGCGCTCGTGTTTGGTGAGGAGGTGACGGTGGGGGAATGAATGGTATCAATCTCAGCTGGCTTTAAAATCAAATCTTTATTTGAAGGCGTTTTGTCATTAACGATGCAGCAAAAAGCTCAAACGAAGATTTAAAAACAAAAACCAACACTACACTCTGATTGCAAACCTCATAGCTCTGACTGGTGAAATATCCGGCATAGTTTTGAAAATATCACTATGATTTACTCGCAGTATGTTGCCTGGTGTTTCCTCCTCACCTCTAGTAGAGACGTCGATGCAATATTCTCAGCTGTGAGCAAAAGTGTGTTTTTTTTTTTGGGGAGCTTCCTCCCTAACTGCTCTGTTTGATACCAGGATGTGGAGAGAGGATAGAGAGCACGATGGAGGCGTTCACAAAGTGAGTAACACACTCAACACACTCTTCACGGAGGTCGAGACGCTACTCTGTAACTCACGGAGACCCCCCCCCCGCCCCCCCCATGAGCAGCACCAGACGCTGAACCCCAAGTTGCCCTGAATGTTTACAGGCTGGTTTAAATGTAGAGGTCAGACTTCGTGTATGTCAATGACTCTTCTTTTAGGAAAAAAATTGTTTAATGGGTTGAAGCCTTGAGCAGAACCAGGCTCTTAGAGGGACGGCCATCTGCCTCCACCGGTTGGGAAGAGAGAGAGAGAGAGAGAGAGAGAGAGGTTTTATGAAATGTACCTTGTTCTTTTTCTTTATAATCTTACTTGACATTTTGTCAATATTGTCCTTGTTACATTTATGCCAATAAAACAAATGGAATTGAATTGGGAGAGAGACACAGAGATACTATAATAGCTATAATAATGTACTCGGTCTAATAAGGTAGAGACTGAGTGATTATCCAGGCTTATGAAGTGACTTACAGTATATGTATAGCATATTTCCACTTGCCTTGGTTGCTGTCTAATAAACTAAGATTTTAGGCTAAACAACTGATTTTCTTGGAAATATATCTGCATAAATATACTTTTACTGCTAAAATATAAATCAGAGTATTTAAGATGTCAAAGCTGCTGGATGTCGGGGCTGCATTCAAGGATGTACTGTATAAAATAAGTAACACTGTGTACAGTCCTGTTTGCTGTATTCATTGTTGTATTAAAGGTCTTGACAGCATTTTAGGAGATGACTGTCTGTACTCCTCCACCTGTTCTCCTCCATCTGTACTCCTCTATCTGTACTCTATCTGTACTCCTCCATCTGTACTCCTCCAACTGTCCTCCTCCATCTGTACTCCTCTATCTGTACTCCTCCATCTGTACTCCTCTATCTGTACTCCTCCATCTGTACTCCTCCAACTGTCCTCCTCCATCTGTACTCCTCCATCTGTACTCTATCTGTACTCCTCCACCTGTACTCCTCCACCTGTCCTCCTCCACCTGTACTCCTCCACCTGTCCTCCTCCATCTGTACTCATCCACCTGTCCTCCTCCACCTGTCCTCCTCCACCTGTCCTCCTCCAGCGCGGTGCAGCAGGGCACCCAGATGCTGGAGGTGGACTGTCACTTGACCCGGGATGGACGTGTGGTGGTGTCACATGATGAGAACCTGCTGAGGCAGACCGGCCACGACGTCGCCATCTCCTCCCTCAACCTCCAGGTGAGAGGCCGCAGCCCACAGGGCCGTCGTCAGGACAACGGTCACAAGGCCAAGCTGAGACCGAAGCTCCTGCTGAGGCCAAACAGCAAGTGGAAGGGGGGGGATGAGGTTCTCCTATCTAACGTGAATTATTATCATTTACATGTCAAATAAATAGGTTTCAAGTTCAAAGATTCACTTTAAACTTCACTGTATATTTTAGATATATACATATCTGTATATGTGTAGACAGGGCCTTATATTAACATTCATGTCCCTCTGAAACTAAGAGTAAACAGTCACTTCATTACTGAATTACCTTCAGGTGAATCTTTGACTTTGCATCCAACTATATGGCATGCAGCAACTCCTCTACATTACACCACGAATATCTCAAGATGGATGAACCTTTTTTTCATGGTAATCACGATCAAAGTCAAAATAGCATAACTTTATAATACAACTTTCTCTTTCCATCTGCTTCTCAACTCTTTTAGGATTTGCCTCCGTATAAAGAGAGACTGGCGGTGACCTTTTATGAAGGTGAATTCCTCCTCACATTCTCTTATTCTCAATCATTAACGAAAAGACGTTCAGTGAAGAAGTAGGACTGTAGTGTGTGTGTGTGTGTGTGTTTGTGAGTGTGTGTGTTGACCTTAGTTTTCACACTTCCCTCCTCCAGGTCGCTACTGCAGCGGTGCAGACAGGAAGTTTGCTCTGCTGGAGGACGTGTTCAGGAAGTTCCCTGAGATGCCCGTCAGCGTTGAGATCAAAGAGAAAAACAACCAGCTGATAGAAGAGGTGCAGTAAACCTAAAAAAAGAGTAGCAGTTTCAGCAATTTCCCAATGATGGAAAATAATCTCCACAATAGGAAACCATGCCTCAGCAACTTTCCAGTCAAATGTCAAGATTTAAATAACAGCCACTTTGACTTTGCCACTGTTTGTCTTTTCACGACCGAAGTTCCTGCATTTCAGACTTCACGTTGCTTTAAACTCACACGCGTAAAAGTGTCTCTCTTTTAAAGGCAACACCTCCTGCTCGTGAGCATTCCTTCTACATCAACGTGTAAGCGGCTACACCTTCGTGTCTCATTTATTCCCTCTCTCGCCCGCGTGCAGGTGTCTAACTTGGTCAGACGCTACAACAGAGAGGAGATCACCGTCTGGGCCTCTGTGAAAACCAGGATCATGGAGGAATGCCGCAGAACGGTACACAGACCACCAGGGGGAGACAGAGCTGCTTGTGCGGCATCAATTCACAGCCAACGTCACCTTTTTATTTTATTCTTTTTGTTTGTGCCTTTGATAACATCGTGGTTGCTTGTTTTAAAGCGAGAGCTGTGTTTGCATCAGTGTCAGCACCCCGTGTCCGTCTCTCTGCTTCTCCGTAGAACGGCTCCATGCCGTACAGCTTCTCACAGGGCCGGGGCGTGCTGCTCCTGCTCCTCTTCTACAGCGGCCTGCTGCCCTTCGTGCCGCTGGGAGAGACTTTACTGCAGTTCTACCTGCCGCGCATCATCAACAGGTGTGGCTGCGTGTCGAGTCCGTGCGCGTGTTATCGTACAGCAAAACTGCTCCCTCCCTTTAGTTGGTTACCACTTCATTTGTTCTTCTTCTCTAATAAGATGTTTGACGAGAGATGAGCGCGTCACAATACAAGTGTGTCTGTTGTTTCTTTCTCCGTCTCTCTCTCTCTGTGTGTGTGTGTGTGCTGAAGGACGTTCATTCCTGAGAAACACATCCTGAGGAACAAGCTGATCATCTCTTTGTTAGAAAAGTGAGTCAAGTTTCCTATGAATTTGTTTTGATGTGGAACTCCAGAGTGGTCGTCACCAACCACGTCACGGAGAAAAGACTTGAAGCACCACTGAGGACATTGTCCACGGAAGGGATGCTTTTATGCAGAATAACATGTTGGAGTGCAATAATGTTTTACTGCTATTGTTGTAAAAACTGAATTATTCATGCGTAAATATATATATTTATTTCTCTCTGCTGTCATTCCAGAGTAACAATGAGGAAGAGTCTGTTTAAACACCTCGCAGCTCGGGGAATTCAGGTATGAAACTACATACCTGTGAGAGGAGTTGACTTTGTTTAGGTGCATCGGGAATGAATAGAAGACAAGAACCTAAAACACCAACGAGTTTAGATAAGAATAGGAAACGCCATAATCGATAACCTGACTTTAGTAGTCCGATGTTGAACCAGAGATACTCAGACAGTTTTCAATGAGCCGCTGGTGTTCATTGTCCTCCACTGGATACCTTTGAACACTTGACTTCCTAAATCCTTCGGCTGAAGATGAAGTGAAATAGAACTTTATTAATTCGGAAGCAAATTCTTGTGCCAGAGATTGACCAAAAGAAAATGAGAGAAAAACAATAGATTACAATATAAACACATATCGTCAATAGAGTAATACATGAAACACGTATGAGAAGTAACACTAACACCAGGGCCTAATAGAATAGCAACGAGAAGACACAGTCTGTAAAATAAGTATACTAAAATAGAAAAGTATTAGTGTGCATGTTAGATGTTAGAGTGATATTGATATTGAAAAGTAATAAAAAGTAATATTGCATATGATATAAAGTAAAATTGCACAATGTTGAAAAAGTTATTGTTCTCAGTGTCCGATGTTTCAGCTACAATAACAATAAGGAAGATCTCTGTGACTGCATCCTGAACGTTAGGACCTAATTTAACCGAAGCACTTAATGGCTTAATGAACGTCACGCGTCGTACCTCAGGACCAGCCGTCTCGGGCGTGCCGGGCGCAGCGTCCCTGTCCTGATGTGACTCGTCATGAGCGGTCTCTGACCAGTTTGAGCGTGAAAACAATTGAAGTCATATGTCGCAGCCTCGTCAGCGGCTGAGGGCCTGAGCGAGTGATTCTGAGAAACGCTTGTCCCCTCGTCAACCGCATTAAAAACAGAGGGGGGGGTTCCTCCAGCGGAGAACCACACCAGGAGAACGTGGGCTCGTGTGGATATTAAAAGTGGGAATGGAAGGTAACACTGAGCCAATCATCTGTGGAACATCATGATAGCGAGGCGAGGCGAGGCAAGTTTATTTGTACAGCACATTTCAACAACAAGGCAATTCAAAGTGCTTCACATAAAACCATTAAAAGCATCAAAACATAATGCACAAGAAAAGAAGATGTAAAAACAATTAAGAGCATTCATTTAAACATTAAAAACAGTCAGTAAAACATTAAAAAGCTAGAAAATAGAATAAACGTTGCAGTGCAGTTTAAGAAATAAAATACAGGAGTGAGATGCAGAAATTGATTAAGATCCTTGAATCTGGTTCAATTAAAGGAAACAGCAAACAGAAGAGTCTTCAATCTGGATTTAAAGGAGCTGAGGGTCTCTGATGGTCTCTGAGGGTCTCTGAGGGTCTCTGATGGTCTCTGAGGGTCTCAGCAGACCGGCAGCTTTCAGGGACCTTGTTCCAGATGTGTGGAGCAGAAAAACTGAAGGCTGCTTCTCCGTGTTTAGTTCTGACTCTTGGAACAGAGAGTAACAAAGTTAAGTTAGTAGAAGTTCTCTGTGTACTTCTAACACTAAAGAAGATCACAATGCTGCTGCTCCCTTATTTGTCCACGCCACAGTGTGAGCGAGTGATGCTCCGAGGTCTCGCTTTAAGCTGATGTCGGCTTTATTTTGTCTGTCACAGCTGAGACAACTGCTCCCCGTCAGACTCGGGACAACAGGGATTTTGTTTTGTTGATGGTCAAGTCACGTCCTGCAGCTCAAAACTGCAGGACGGATGACGGAGAGCTGGACTCGATCTGATTTTAACTTTCACCCTCGTTGGCATCAGTTTTTCTCCCTATTTCTGTGAGAAGGTTTCTTTCAGCCGTTGGGTCTGCAGGATCATCACGATTGACTCATTTATCTTTAACTGCAGGTGCACTTGTTCGTGTGCAATAAAGACGACGACATAAAGGCTGCCTTTGACGTCGGGGCCACGGGCGTGATGAGCGACTACCCGACCCTCCTGTCCCGCTACCTCTGCAGAAACCGAACCCAGGACTGAACCCGAACACGCCCTCGCGTCGCAACAGCAAACCATGACTCAGCAGCTTTCTGATGAGCGAGGATTGTGTAAAGAAGAGAAGTGAAGTGTGAGAATCATTTCCTCATACTTCTTGTACAGGAGTTGTTGGTCTATTAAACACCACGCAGTGGGAACCAAACTATCATTCAGCTCTTTCATCGCACTCCTTCACTATCGGGCGGCTTCTCCGGCCTCCGTGTGTCAGCTGTCGGGATGAAGCTTTCCCTTTTATTAGTGCACACGGGTCAGAGTACAAAACGAGGGACAAATATAGACAGACACAGGTTTACAGACAATTAGACAATCTTTATGTTTATGTTAGTTTATGTTTTGTCTGTGCGTCGTGCATTCATGCATGTGTACGAGCGACCAGACGAATGTGCATGTGGAGGAGATTGAGGATAAATAAATAAACATTTGTAAAAATAGAATTTAACTTTTTTTTAAAAAGTGGTGAAAAAAAGTGATAAAAGTGGTAAATATACATATATGTATATATAGCTACAGCTCTGTATCTATATATATATATATATATGTATCTATATATAGATACATATCTGTATCTATATATAGATATAGATATGTATCATATCTATATCTATATATCATATAGCTATAGATATATATATCTATATATATCATATATAGATCTATATATATGTGCACATGCACACATATGGATATAATAAAAATAAGATAAGAATAAGATAAGAATAATTTCATAACGTAAACTAGGGTTAGGGGAGGGCCAGTGGGGTCCACCCCTCCTAATTTTCTTTATCTTTATCTTTACCTGGAGTTAAATTTACATTAAACAGCTCTGACTGTGATTTCTTTAGATATGTAATGTGACCGGTGCATTGTGGTGTTGTGATCTGCGATGGGAGGACAGAGGTTTTGGTCCAGTTTACAGAATAATTGGAAGTTTTTATGATCTTCCACATCCAAATTTCTCTCATGTGGCAACTAGATATTTAAAATTTTACTTATCAAAAGCTTTTTCTGCATCAAGGAACACGACGGTGGTTTCTTTAATAAATTGAGCAGTCAGCTTGGAAAGAATCCCCTTTTCTAGTCTGTGATTTCTATCTCTGTGTTTATTAATGAAATGATACGGCCCCGGGTCTTTGTAGGGTTTTAAAAGAAATGGGATTTTTGTGGCATTCATGTTTGTTGTTTGTGAGTCCGGAGTTTTGTTTTATTCAAGTCAATCGGTTTGTTAAAAAATGGTGCGATAGTGCAGAAGTGTTTGTTGCTGAAGTGAATATTTAACCAGCTGCACCTGTTACTTGACATCCCATTTCTCATGATAAGAGAGAAAACGTGACTTTATTTCGACTGTGTTAAATGTTATTTTCTGGCCTTATTTGATTGGATTGAGTAAGTGGTGGACTTTAGAAATACAAGATTTTATATTCTTCTTGTGGTATTAAGATGAAGAGAACACAAACATGCTGGAAATGAAAGCAAAGAACACGCATACTTATTGGTTCTGCACATATATCCATATAGGTGAGTAGAGTGTCATTAGTGCAGTGTTTAATGCAGTCACTCCTCTACTGTACAGGCACATAAACACAGGGTTTATATGTGCAGTTAGCTTCACCTGTGTCCTTGTTTTCCCAGGCTACGGTCAAAGTCCGGCCATGCCGCTGTGAGAATAAACAACCAGTCTAGTGGTGAAACAAAGGCTGCATTTTTCTGACCTGCTTTGCAGTGTGACAAGTGAGTTAATGGATTATTAGTGGGTCAGTGCAGACTGAAGTCTTTAATACAGCAGATGCAAAGAGCAACGGTTTAAATAAGTGACCCAGAAGAGAAATAATGCTCTTGTGAACACAACAACCAGGTCCGTAGCTACGGGTTAAGACACATGGCATTTCACCAGTAATATTTGTGTTTTCATTAAGTGTGGTTTAGACCCGTAGATTATACATGTTGGAACTGAACACCTTAAAATAAAATGGTGTTTTTAGGCAAATAAATCAAACCTTAGAGGGAAGGCTTTTCAACACAGCTGACTTTTTATTTATTTTATCAACTTTGATCAATTAATCGATCAGCCAACTGTCAGAAAAAAATGAATCTGCAACAATTGTGATAATCATTAAATCATTAAAACGATTTCTACGAATAAAATTGCAAACTTTAAATATGAATACGTATTGTTTGTCTTCATTTTGTTAGATTCGTTCTTAGATAATCGTTTGCAGGGTGTTTCGGTGTTAATAAAAGGTCTCAGGGAAGCGTTACCTCCTTGCAACCCGGCCTGCGTGCAACATACAGGCTCCACATTCACACACGGCCTCGAGACCGTTATATGCAAATAAATGAAGAGACCCCCGACCCCCAAAACCCGTCTCCACCTCTCCACCTCCTCGCGACGGAAATCAAAGGTTTCCTGAATCCCATCGCGCGTTGTGTAAGTCCGGCCCGTTTGCAGGCGGTCTGCAGGACTTAACCCGCTAATAGCATAACAACAATCACACCGACGGCCATAAAGGGCTCACGTGAAGTCGCCTCTGATTGGTTGACCCACATTCTAGACGTCACCCGCCGCCTCCCATTGGTCGAGGGGGGGATTTGTTTTGCACTCTTCAGACTTCCTCCTCTGCGCGTTTTCATAAACAAACCACATTTTTTCCCCTGCTCCCGTCGCGTCCTCCGCACCGTCCTCCCGCCAGCACCGTCAGCACCGTCGGACTCCCGGTTTTATTTTTTTAGCCACCGCGAAGGGAACTCTGGAAAGCGGGACCCGGGATTCAAAGGAGAGACGCGGGGAACCGAGGCTGCAACCACCGGGGCTGCAACCACCACCAACCACCCCCAACCACCACCACCTCCCCCACCCTGTGTTGTCTTTGTCCGTCGGCGCGTGGCCCACCTGCACCCTACCTGCTTCACGTAGATGCTCGTCGGCCGTCGGTCGCCTCGCTCCTCCGTGTAGACCGCGAGGAGCTTCTCTCAGGTGAGTCCACGGGCACCGGGAGGATTTCCTGCATTGCGTATCTGAGCTGCTGTAATGTGCGCGAGCGAGCGAGCGAGCCAGCCAGCCAGCTAGCTCACGCGCAAGCTAGGTGGCCGATTTTCTTTTGTTTTGTTTGTGTCGGGCGGTCAGTGGGGAGCACGAGACGCGCCGCACGAGCTCGCGGTTTAGGGGTCAAGCTCTCCCGGTTGCGTCTAACGAGGCGAGGATTGTTTGTGCAAAGTCTCGTGAACCAGGAAGCGAGCCGCCTCACCTGAGTCTCCTCAGGTATCTCCTCAGGTAGCTTATCTCCTTTAGGAGCTGCATGCTTTGTCCATGTTGGTCTGACTGTCTCTGCACACTGACCACAAGAAGACAGGCTGCAGTATTTATTACAGCAAATTAGGTATTTTCATATAACGTTACACCTATTTTTTTTCCCACCTTCTTACATAACAGGTATATTTTTACCAATCGTCTTCAGCTTTGTTGTCCTTGTTCTAAGCTGTATTTCTACCTGTATGCTCCTGTGAATTGTTCTTTGAAATGTGCATAAGTACATTTAGAGCAACTTAAAAACCAGAATAAAATTATGTACACGTACTGAGACAATAAAGCTGATTCTGATTCAAGTAGATTGAAATGTCTGCTGTCTAGCCCCGTCTGCAGATATATCATAATAATAATAATAATAATAATAGATAAAATGTTCAGATGATTAACATAAATAATCATGGAATCATAATGTTATGACACATAGTCCAAATTATGAGATACTAAGGGAAAGTTATGAGGTCGTAAATCACATCTTATCATTTTGGTTTAAGAACTTTGACTTCGTACGTCATAATAATACTTTTGACTTTAACTTTTCATCCTTTTTTTGTTTCCTTTTGGTGTTTTTAGTCAGTTAACTTGATCAATAAAGTGTTTATAAAAAAAAAAAAAAAAAAACAACAACAAGCAGGCAGAGTATTTGTGAAGCTGCAACCAGCAAATCATTGGTAATACTTGTAAAACTGGATGTAGTCCGATCAGTTCCAGCATCACAGGTTATTAACCGGTTATGCTGGGTGAAAGCCTTGCAGCATTGTATTGCTATTATCAGATGTGTCAAGAAAGCTGATCTTTCACTTCCCCAAATGAAAGCTGCAAATATCTTCAGAGTGAGAAGCTTGAATTTGCATGTTTGATCTCAGGAGACTCTAACTCCCATCTTGTTTCCTGCTCCCTCCCATCTTGTTTCCTGCTCCCTCAGACATGGTGAAGCTGACCAAGGCCAAGACGTTCCAGGCGTACCTGGACTCCTGCCACCGTCGCTACAGCTGTGTGCACTGTCGCGCCCATCTGGCAAACCATGACGATCTCATCTCCAAGGTCGGTGCGCCGCCTCTCTTTTTGTTTTTTAAATAATCATTTCAGGTGGCACGTAACACCGCCCCGTGACTCTCACATAGTTTAGAAACTGGGAAAACTGGAAAAACTGGACTGACTCCCTAATACAAAGGAGAGAAATCTCCCAAAGTTAGTGGACATTTGGGAAATGATATATTATTATTAAATACTACGTATTGTATATATTACATATCGTGTTGTGTTTGATCCACAGTGGACACATGAAGCATTTTTCGCCTCTTATTTTATTTTTCATCCATGTCTCTTAGTCTTTCCAAGGCAGTCAAGGCCGAGCCTACCTCTTCAACTCTGTGTGAGTATTTTGTTTTTAATATTACTCCACGTTGGCACAATGAATGTAGAAAAGTAGCGAAGGCTGTTCATATTTCAGGTTTCCAATCGTATTTATATCTCCATAATCACTGTGTAAATAAACAACAACATTCCTTTAATGTTCCTTTCTATTTACTACTTTATCAAATCTTCTGTAGATTAGAGTTGGTATCGGATAAAGTGTTTCTGTGGGTCATAGAAACAGAAATCAGTTGGTGAATGTGTGATCTTCTTTGTTTTCCCAGCGTATCATTTCAATAGTCGAGTTATCCGTGAAAACAAAGTCCCAGTATCAGACATGTTTGCACAAACCACATTGCCAACAGATACTTGGATTTTCTCTCGAGTGAACCTTGAAGTTCACTTTTTTTTTTTTTTTAGTCGCGCTGCTTCTGTGTTTAGTGGGTCAGAAGTACACCGGCTCTCGCCCTAAAACGGGAGACGCTTAAATAACTCCAGCACTTAATCTAACTTCACGGTTTGAATCCAACAGACGGCGATCACCTGTTTTAGTGAAGTGATCCGCCCCCCGTGACCGTTTCATGAACCGTAGTCTTTTTTTTTCTCTTCTTTTTCTTCAAAAAAAAAAAAAAAAAAAAGTAGTAATTCAGGACAGTGGGTCAGGTCGGTAAATGGTAACGAGAGTAGTTTTAATTACTTGTCTGACGGCACTGCGTCTGCTTTCAGGGTGAACGTGGGCTGCGGTCCCGCGGAGGAGAGGCTGCTGCTCACCGGCCTCCACGCGGTCGCCGACATCTACTGTGAAAACTGTCACACCACGCTGGGCTGGAAATATGTAAGTAGGCGCATGTGAAGGAAGTGCGGGCTTTGTCCGCGTGTTTGAACTAAGGGGTTAACGCGGTTCCCGCCACAGATGCCCCCGACGTAGGTTTTGATTTACAGTTCGGCGTCAGATTCCACCTGTTGACGTCTCCGCGGTAACGTGAGCAGGAGGAGCGCGAGCGATCCGATCCCTGTGCTGCTTTGCTTTTATTCCCTCGGGGGGGAGGGGGAAGGGGGAGGGGGGATTTGTGTTATGTGCCACGCGTTTGCGGTGTTTACTTTTATGAGTGAAGGAGGCAAACAAAAGGTTTGCAGTGGTTTTACTAAATGAAACTTTTGGGGGTAAAACAAAGGCAGATCAAGCTGACGACCTCCTTTTCTTGTGGTCCGCTCGTGGTTTCTTTGTAACCTGGATGTGTAAACACGTCAGCGGTCACATGTGTAGAGCCAGAAGCTGCTACTACGTATCCTTTTAACAATCTTTGTTTTTGTTTTTCTCTCCACATTTAATGTTGTGACGATTTATATATAGTTTCTTTTTTATTATTTCCATGAGGAAATGGGTCATTAATAAGCAGTCGTTTCAAAAGTGAAGCACACATTTCCACAACTTAATGTCACTCATTTTATCATATTGTAATAGGTTACAATGTTTTGGAGGAGAAATATCTTCACGTATTTGGCCGTAGTTACAAATACAAGTGATCATTTAGCTTAAAAAAGAATCAACATAGTAATCAGTTCAAATGCTTTCTTTGGATGAGCTTAATACTGGATGGTAAAAGTCTGGTCTGAGCTACTTTAATCTACGGTTTGATAACACTTGTGCACCTCCCTTCTGCAGGAACAAGCCTTTGAGCTGAGTCAGAAGTACAAGGAGGGGAAGTTTATCATCGAGCTGTCCCACATGATAAAGGACAACGGCTGGGACTGAGAGGGACGTTTTCATCTTGCTTCATGACTTTTTTTTTCAAAGGTTGCATCCCCCTCGACTTCAAAGGGTTCCAGTGTAGCTTCCTCATCCCGCGTACGAGCCATCGCTGTGTCACACTTTCACTTCGTACGGCTTTCGCAAAGAATAGCATGTGATGCCTTTATCTTTTTCTGCTCTTCATGTTTTTACCAGCGAAACCACGACGACACATTTGCTGATGTTGCTATCCAGATTGCTAGTTGTGCTGGGACATGGACCGAATGAGTGCAGGGTTTTGTGTGAGAGCGACTGGGAGACGTAGTCACACAGGCAGCAGGAGTGCGTGTTGGATTTTAAAGCGTGTGTTTGAGTGACGAGCGCTAAACAGTCTCGCCGTGTGGGGACGAGGCCGCCGCAAGTCAAACAATCTGACCTTCTTGCGTATCGGATGCCGGTATTTGGGGTTTCCTTTGGAGTTTAAGCTGAACATTTAGACATATCTGGCCCAAACGGAGTAAAGTGTATCAGCCTGTTTAACCCGTAGATCGCCTTTGAGTGATGACAGGGTGTGGGAATGATTAAAGCAGTGGGAGGTTGGGTTTTTTTTTTTTATTTTATTTTTTTTTTTATCAGTGACATTCATGGTTTTTATGGTAAGATCTGAAACACTTGTTCATATTTTTTTGCTCACGGCAATCAGGATGTTGAATTAGTGACGTTAAAGCCCACAAAGGTCTCCTGCAGGAATTCTTAAATCTGGTATGAGTGTCTCATGCTTGTAGGTATACATTTTAGTGTGTGTGTGTGTGTGTGTGTGTGTGTGTGTGTGTGTGTGTGTGTGTGTGTGTGTGTGTGTGTGTGTGTGTGTGTGTGTGTGTGTGTGTGTGTGTGTGTGTGTGTGTGTGTGTGTGTGTGTGTGTGTGGAAGCATTAGCCTGGGGCTCACATCTAGAGTTTCCACCGCTCAGTTAGGATATCTTCACTTTTACTTCATGCTGATGAGATCTATCCTACATGTGTGTATCCTAACATGGCGCCGCCCCTACGGATCCATTTACTCAATCGTGTTAGAGCAAAGTGTGACTAGGATTATGTAGCATATTTATGGTGTTTTTTTTTTTTTTTTAATGTCTGCTTCTTTCATTAAAAGTGTATTATTTTAACCTAATCTTTCATTAAAATACAGTGTCTGTAACCTGCGGTCAGTTTCCTTTTGCTTGTTATATTTTATTCTATATTATATAATCTTGCATCGGGTTTCCACGCACATACTTTAATTATTAGGATGATAAAAGTAATAAACGCTAAGACAACATGCAAGCCTGACCTCCAACGCTTGAGAACTCTTCATCTTTCTTGCTGCGTCATTTTAACTTCCTTTTTTTTAGCATTACCGGATGCATGTGCCTCTTTAATGGTGTTGGAACGAAGGTCACAATTTCAGTTTGTAATTTATTATGAAAACATGTTCAACATGTATGGAGCTCACATTTCCAGGGAGGAGAAAATCCAGCGGGGTGCCATCCAGTAAATCAGCCAACAGATGGCGATGTGGACACTGTTAGAATAATCGTATAGTGGTACTTAGTAGTAAATTATACCTCCATGTGTATATACTATATATCGCTGCGTTAGATACCCTGATGGTTCCATGTGATTACCTTACAACACTGAAGGTCGGTTTCCAAAAGGCTTTTCTCTTTAAAAAAAAAATACACATAATTCACATTAAAAAGCTACAAAAAAAGTACAAGTGATGTATCGTAATATTTCACAACATCCAGCATTGAGTGTGCTTGCGACACACGTCGGTTTGTTTGCTGCAACGTTAAAATGATTCAACTTGTTTCAGGTTGTAAAACCAACGGGCAGCAAAGCAAACAAAAGTAATTCTATGTGCGGCGACAACAAAGTCAAAACATATTCTCCTCTTACCGTAAGAAGGAAGTCATTGTTGAACTTGGAGCAGGTCACATGATCTCTCTCTGACCACAGCTAATAATTTGTCTTTATGACATGCAGTGGAGCGGCTGCTGACAGTCATGTGTGTGCAGCACATTCTTCGGATGTCTGTTCTGCTTTCACTTTTTATTCCTGTGTAAGATTTAAGTGCATCATCAAGACACAATTGAACTAAAGGCAGTGAGTTTGGTTTGGGGGCAACGGATTTACAGAACTACAGTAACCAGATTAGAATAAAAAAATAAGTGGAGTTGATAAGACCCCACCTTAAAGAATTTATAAAATCCCTGTGCAGGAGCTGAAGTGTCATTAAAACTCAGCATATACTATATACTATATACATATAACATATTTTCTTTTTGCCAGAAGTGCCAAAATAAAATGTTTGTCTTATTGATCAAAGTCAATTTAAATGTCCACAAGGCATGTTTTAATTCATCATAACTCTGGTGGGATATGAGTTACACTTCATGAAATTAGTCCTACATTAATTAAAGGGGGTTTATTACGGTTGAGCAGGTGAGGATTTAGTGCCTTGCTCCAGGACACTTCGACTGGCGGTGGTGCAGATCAGACATCAGGTGCAGGACAGCGCTCTAATTAAATTGTTTATTTATTGCAGGCCGTTCCTCAGTATGCAAATTGACAACACTGTTGTTCTACGATGTGTATCAAAGTTAAAATTAAAAATAAACACATTTCCATTGTAATATTCTGGAGGATAAGTGATGTCAGGTTATGTAATGTTTGATCTCTTGATTATCCCCCCGGTGTTTTAAAATCCATTTGTTGTTTCTATTTCTTTGGATTTGATCTGCTGTTTTTTAGTCCATGTTGTTTTTTTCTGTTCTGTTTGTATCCACTGTTTTTTTTCTTCTTCTGTAAAGCACTTTGTAACCTTGGTATGAAAAGTGCTATATAAATATAGTTTATTATATTATTATTATTATTATGATGATGAAAAGCAAACTGTACATGCTTACTTTCAAGATGATGGATTATTTAAAGCTAAGACAAAGATCATGACATGTTTGTCTTGTGCAAAAAACATCCTTCAAACCAAAACTGGTCTTCGGATATAAAACTATATAACAAACTTTAATAGCCATAAAGACTCACTGAGGGATGCTCTGATAGCAAAGCACATTTTAGGAAAATAAACCGTGTATAGGAGGTCAAATAGGATGTGATTAAAAATGTAATCTTTACAGAAAATCTGCCCAAAATAAAAATGTTCTGATGTGAATTACGCGGTGACATGTTCTTATAGCTGACATTAGATTTTACAGTGTCACCTTGACAAAGGCAGATCAAGGATGTGGCTCCAGGTCACTCGATCAAGACAGTCTTAGTTTGTTTGTCTCCTAGAGAAAGTATAACGTTGATTTAGAATGACCTCTCCTTGACAGGTTATGCCATGATGAAAAAATAGGCCTATACAACATACTGCTGTATAGGAGGGTGGCTATATACTGGATATTATGGACAATGCATCACTGTGCCTCTATATTATTCTTGTTTATTTGTTGTTCCATTTTCAAATTATAGAGCAAATACAGTGTTTATGGTTGATTTTACTATCTACTTGAAACCTACAATTAATACGCCAGCATGTAGTAAACTAGCGTTTTCAACTGCAGTCAGTACACTTGCAGCAGAACATACCATATCACGGCCTACACGCTGTACAAACTACTCATTTAATACATTGGGGTGTTAAAAACGGGTGTGCATGTAAAAAAAAAAAAAAAAAAGCGAGGAAAATTTACAATAAAATGAAAATAACTTGTACCAAAATACTTTACGGTGTGTTAAACAACAAGGGTTAGTAATCCCGACCCTGTCTGTTACCGAGCACCCCCGCGTCCGCGAGAATGGACCGGTCCGAGTCAGTTGGTCACGTGACTTTTTCCGTATCGCCATTTTCCTCTTCTACACCGGTGCTCTCTGCTCGGCAGCTACGTTGTCGCCCCCCCTCTCCGCGTTTTAACCTATCCAGAGCCGACGGTGGGAACGAGGGGAAGCCTAAAGAAGAAGAAGAAGAAGATAGTCTGCCTTGTAGCTGTTGTCGCCCCGAGAAACGTGCGAGAATGTCTTCTGAGGAGAGCCCCGAGTACGCGCCTTTCTTCGCTGTGATGGGAGCCTCTGCGGCCATGGTCTTCAGCGGTAACTACACCAGCTCCTCCATCCCTCATCTCACCCGTTAACGCCAGATGTTCAATCCTCTGTCTGTCTGTCTCCTGTCTGTCTGTCTGTTTCCTGTCTATCTGTTGGCACACACACACGCACACACACACGCACACACCTGCCAGGGATGCGAGGCAGAGGCGGGGGAAGGTTTCCACCTCACGCCGTCTCCGGCTGCCTCCTCTCCTCCTCTCTCAGCCTGGTTATATCATATCGGGCTGTGATGCTGTCCTTTTCTTGGTGACGCAGACTCTCTGCTGCACCGATCCCGGCCCTCTTTAATCTGTTATAATTAACTTGTTTTGCAGCCCATGGAGGTCTGGATGCTCGTGAATTATTATTATTATTATTATTATAAGGGGAATAGGATTCTTGTTGGGGATTAGTACCCAGGCGTGGTACTCGCTGGTTTCATGTTCAGTGATGCAGGAGGGCCAGCATCGAGGCCTAAACAGCAGTGAGGGGACATTTAGGGGCAATCCATCCATCCATCCATCCACTCGAGGCGGGGTACAGCCCAGGGTGTCAACGAGGACATAACACAATATACATCGTGGTGTCAGAAGTATTTTGGGGGGGATTTACAGTCAATCACGGGATGTCAATTCCTGCAGACACCTGTCTCCGGGATGTGGAAATCATTGATGATTTTATCATGACATCAGGTGACACTTTGTGGAGTTTGACCATTGAATAACATAGTTGTCTCATTATTTTTTTTTTTGTATAAGATAGTAAATCTAGAGATGTACATATCTAGCTTTTATCAATCAATATAATTTAAATACATAAACCCCAAAGTATGTACCAATCTGCTACCGGGGCTCTAGCTTTCATTAATCTGTAAATGACACTGCATGAAACTTGGATTTTGATTAAAGGTAACATCTGAGATGTGGCCCGTCGTGCCTGAATGAATGAATGAATGAATGAATGAATGAATGAATGAGTGAATGAATGAATGAATGTATGTATCTAAAACGCTACATTTTATAATGACATTGACCAAGAAACTGTGTTTAATGGGGATTGCTCACATGCGGCCAACACCCAGTTGGTTCAGTGTGTCTGTATTCAAATGTTCAATCCAAATTATGTATTTATTTATTTTAAGTAGGTGACAGTTATACTTGTATCGCACAGCACTACCTGAGGGCTCTGCTCTAAGTTATATCCTTCGCACATCGAGGCACACAGAGACACCTTAACAGCGGTGTTATTTGAGCTTTAGAGGTTTGAATCAGAAATATATTATAGAGTAAAATCTCTGTGTGCTGCTAAAGTTTCATAGTTTGACTGTTCACAATAGAGTCGGTCCAGGATTTCTCGAGGTGACACTCGAGGCGGCTCCATCAAGCATCCAGTAGGCGACATCTGTGTAATGCTGAAGACCTGCTGGACATGTGATGTCCATCCTTATCAATTATCTATGGGATGCACAGTGAGGAAGCCGGCAGTACACACGTGGCCCATGGTGCATTTAAAACGGGAGGGATCAGAAGTTATGTTGTACTTTTATGCAAATAAGAACAGCAGAAGATATAAGATACAAGAAAACCATTATCAAATCTACTAATAATACAAAGAAAAGAGTAGTTTGGTACAGAGATGTTAAAAATGATCAGTTGCTTATTCACACAATACTTGCTAACGACCGCCTGTAGTGAGTCGATAAGCACAAAGCTCTCGAAAGTGTCAACACACCCACGTCAGCAAGCGAGAAGTGGTGGAGGGATTTATTTATTTGCTCCTGCTGGTCTTTATAAGCGTGTAACATCTTGTTTTCAGAGGGTTGTTTTTGCTTGTCATCAAACCTATGTATGATAAACAGTAATCGGCCTTTACAGTGTGAAGTTCTCCAGGTGACAAAGAATAGCTCTGAAAACTGGGCAATATTTATTTTACATTTTTCTTTGTGCTGCCTGTCGTGCTGGTCAGCCATCCGTAGAGAAGCTTTGCTGTGTCGAGTAATTGTAGTAGATGAACCTCTACATGCCAACGCGTGATGTGGGTCGCCTGGTGAAAGAAGGGGAAATGCAAGAAAAGGGAACAGCTGTCTGCGTGAGTTCAGTCAAAAAACTGAACATCAGTCTACTCTATATTTGTTTTTACAATTAAAAGACATAAAATAAGAGCTCATGGGAGGCAGCTAGCCAAAGGGCTTATACACAGTCCTTCAATACAGAATAATTAAATTGCGTATAATTGTAAACGTCACAAAGCAAGATGACAGAAATAAGAGCAGATGACAGAAACATAAAAAAGGGAACTTGGAATCAAAAGCAAAAGAAGATATAAAGAAAAGGCAGGGCTCCTGTATTGTTTTAGATTGAACAGGTATTCTGAACAAACTCTCGACAGGTGACCAGTGACGTGCAGTCTGATTACAAATATGTGACAAGCCGATATCAGTGAGACGTGAGGTGACAGCAGAGCAGAGGGAAACTTTAAAACGTATTAAGTAGTCAAGTATTGAAGTGGGTGAGGTTTTATGGGTTAGCAGGAGTACAGAGTAAAAACATTAATCACTTTTTTTTTAGAGATGGTTTGTGAGGAATCTTTAAAAAAAATAGGTGCACTAGTGTGATTTGCCAGTACTCCTCTTTTTTAAAATGAACTAAAGGGATAGATATATCTATCCATCTCTCTGTCTCTGTCTCTTTCTCTTTCTCTTTCTTTCTTTAGTTTTTCAGTTCTATATAACTGGGCGGTAGAAAACTGAGTCGAGTATCTTCTGCTGTTTCCTTCTGTCTGTTACCTGCACGTCGGATCTGAAATCAATTTGTCTGGATTCATTATTCTCTCGCAGCCTCGTCCGAATCCATATCTCGTCTGTTTTTGAGTTGTTTTTGTAAGTGAAGAATCGACACTGACCGACGAGTTGAGTTAACAGGAAGTCTCTCCTCTCTGTCACGCAGCGTTAGGAGCGGCGTATGGCACGGCGAAGAGCGGCACAGGCATCGCTGCCATGTCCGTGATGCGGCCAGAGCTCATCATGAAGTCCATCATCCCCGTGGTCATGGCTGGCATCATCGCCATCTACGGGCTGGTGGTGGCCGTGCTGATAGCAAACAACATCTCCGAGAGAGTCACCCTTTACAAGTAAGATGGTCCCTTAGAACGGGTTGTCTTTCTACATTAATGGTGTGTTTTGTTGCTGCTCGTTCTACATAGTTTGTCTGCTGCGCATACACATAACCGCCAAGCTCCTTAGCGTGCAAACACAATAGAAGAAGCAATCATTTAAGTCAAGTAACCCAGATAGATTCATTAGTCAACGTGTCTCAAAAGATATTTTTAACCACCGGACAAAGACTTTTATCTGTTTTGCTAAATGCTTGATTTCTTTCTTCACGGTACATTTTTAATTTCAATTCATTTTGAAAAGCCTAAAATCACAAATTTGCCTCCGAGGGCTTTGCAGTCTGTACA